>VWZI01015339.1:41969-55410 GCA_013396835.1 Psilopogon haemacephalus
AAAAAAAAAAAGAGGGGGGAGTGAAAAAAAGCCCCTTTGGAGACGCTCTATCAGCTATTAAACAGAGACATTGCATGCAGGGGGAGATTGATGATTAGCATTTCCATTCTCAGAAGGGCTCTCCCTGGGCCGATGATAACAAGTAAATGCCTCTTCATGTCTTTGTCACAGTTCACAGGGAAGCAGATGCCTAAGGCTAAGCTCTTCTCCTTTGTCTTTCCTCTTGTGCAATCAGTTAACAAGTGCAAAGCCACACCACAGCCACTTTTCACCCTTTTGCTGGAATTCTTGGGCGTCTGCTGGGATGGGCTGACAGGTTTGCCTCTTGTTCTTTCCTCCAGCACTTGGCCCTTTCTTTCAGGTAAGGCTCCCTGGTCTTAAGCTTCCTTACATTACTCATTAGCACAGGAGGTCTGATGATGTGGGACAGAGAGAATCTCCCGTGGCTGCTGGCCACAGTTCAGCCTTGCCAGTCTGCAGAAACTCAAGCCCAGCCCTCCCCTGCCTCCCTTCTCCTCTTGCCATTCCAACACTCAGCTTTCCACCCTGATCCAGGTTTCACAGACCAGTTCCATTTGCCACAAAACCATCCTGGGGAGCAGCTTGTGCTGGTTTGAACTAACTGGAGGCTGCGAGAGAGAAATTAGACTATTGGCTGAGAGAGGAAAAACACAGGATGTCACTTCACCCAGAGCTTTACTGAGAAAGGAAAAAAAAAAGTTGTTCTAAAAAGTTATAACCAAAATATAGATAATACTCTGGCTGTAGCTGCTCTTTGCATGGTTTCCTTTGTCTCTCTGCCTTGGTAGCTAATTCTCAGTAATTCTACTAATTTCTTTCCTACTGCTAACCCTCCCCTGGCTGATCTACCTCTGCTTATCTGCAGCATCAACAGGTGGTGANCAGCTACAAAGAAGAAAATGCTACAAACCCTTAGTTACTTCTGGTTTCTATGGCCCTACCATCTTAAGCAATCAGTACCAAAGGAAACTCAGTACCAGCAGTAAAGAGAATTTGAATATTTTCCAATATGCTGCCATTTTTTTCCCCCCCAACCTTCTGTAAATGAGCCTGAACTTCTTCCTCCTCCCAAACACTTCATTCCAGATAGAGAATATCCCAACACATACTACTTCATTCCAGATAGAGAATATTTTCCTTTAGAGACGAAAATGATGCAAAAAGATTCAGATTGCACTTTTTTTTTTCCTTCTTTTCTTTTCTTTTCTTTTCTTTTCTTTTCTTTTCTTTTCTTTTCTTTTCTTTTCTTTTCTTTTCTTTTCTTTTCTTTTCTTTCAGCATTTTCTATTCAAAGGTTCTTGGATGAGGAAAGAGAGTTTGCTGTCAGGAAGTGTGCTGATAGCAAAAAACGGAGAGGAGTGGCTGACACACCAGAAGGCTGTGCTGGCATTCAGTGAGACTAGGGCAGGTTGGTGGAGGGAGGTCCACTGGGCAGGGGAGAAATGCAATGAAATGCAAGGGCAAGTATAGAGCCTTGCCTCTGGGAAAGGACAACCCCATCTGTGTACCAGTATAGGCTGGGGACTGACCTGTTGTAGAGCAGTGTAGGGTAAAGGGACCTGGGAGTCCTGGTAGACAGAAGGATGACATGAGCCAGCAGTGTGCTCAGATTTCTGAATCTGAGTTCTCTAAAAGCCAGAGTGTCAGAATCTTGAACAACTGTGGCCTGGGAGTCAGAGTCTGCCTTGAAAGAAGTGCTGTCCTCTTGATGGTTCTCAGGCTACTTTAAGGAAAACGCCTTCACTTCCCTGGTGCCTGCCTTGTAGACAGAAGCAGTTGTCCAGGCTGCCTAAGAAGGAGGCAGGATAGTTTTGCCTTTCTTCTCCCCTTCAAAAGTCAGTGAAGGGAAGAAGAATACCAGACCCTCACGTTCATTACTGTCTTGAGTTGTGCACTTCCCACATATGCCCTGCCTTGGACTGAGCTGTGGAGTAAAGAACAGAGCTGTGTGAGAGCAGAGCTGTCAGGCAAAACTATCTCCCATGCAGAAAAGGGCAAGGAAACGAGGAGAAATCACAGGCTCACAGGATGTCAGGAGTGGGAAGGGACACAAAGAGGTCATCCAGTTCAATCCCCCCTGCCACAGCAGGACCAGACAATCTAGCACAGATGACAGAGGAACACATCCAGACAGGCCTTGAAGGGCTCCAGAGAAGGAGACTCCACAACCTCTCTGGGTAGCCTGTTCCAGTTCCTCAACACTGATATTGCAAGCAGAAATCTTTGCAAACTAATCTCCTTTTTGGCTGCCTTTTCAGCTGGAGCACATTTTGCACCAGTGTAAGATCAAGCTCTATATATTGTATTTAGGAAAAACAAACAAACAAACAAAATAAAACAAAACAAAAACACCATTATGAAGTGAATTATCTTAATAAATGTTGAAGAGACCAGAGAAAGATGTATCATGGGTTGAAAAGGCAGAGCTAATGAGGTTTGACAGCTTAACTTTACTGGAATATGCCTCGGGTATTCCCTCAAGAAGTAGATGATTTCAAAATCAGCATCCTTGAGTGAGCTTTTGCATAAGCTTTACCTTTTCTCCTCCTAAGTGTTACAGGGGAGGGGAGAAAAAAAAAAAAAAAAAAAAAAAAAAAAAAGAAGTTAAGTGTCTGTAAAAGCAATTAAAGAGAAATTTCAAGGGCAGATGAAGAGATCCAACGGCGTATTCCCAGAGGGAGTGTGAAAGGAGAGCACCAATGAACCTTTCTGTAGGCAAGTGGACAGGAAATTTTGTCTGGTTTAAGCAGCAGTGGGTAGAGGTGGTGCTCGGAAGAGCAGTGTGGTGCCAGCTTGTCTCCAGCTATCAGTACCCATAGATTGCAGCCAGCATAAATGTGACAGCCAGGGAGTGCCCTGTGGTAGAAAAAGTAACTAAGCCAGCTTCAAACTAAGGCAGCTTAGTCCTGGGAGTTATCTGTCACGGCACAACAGGCATGAACGGAGTCTACAAAGCTGGCAGGGAAGAAAGGGGGTTTACTGCTAAACTCCTCTCTGTTATATTGCAAAAGTCCTGGCGGTCTGGTGAAGTCCTCACTGACTGGGAAAGGGGAAACATAACTCTCATTTTTAAAAAGGGTAGGAAGGAGGAGCCAGGGAAATCCAGGCCAGGCAGTCTCACCTCTGTGCCTGGTAAGATCATGGAGCAGATCCTCCTGGAGGCACTACTGAGACAGGAGAATTTGTATTTTCCATTTCTATTTATATTTTCCATTTCTATTGGTTTTTTTCCATTTCTATTTGTTTTTTCCATTTCTATTGGTTTTTTTCCATTTCTATTTGTTTTTTCCATTTCTATTTGTACTTTCAATTTCTATTTGTATTTTCCATTTCTATTGTTTTTTTCCATTTCTATTTGTATTTTCAATTTCTATTTGTATTTTCCTTTTTTTTTTTTCCATTTCTAGTTGTTTTTTTCCAAGGTGCCCAGACCAACCTCAGGACGTTCAACAAGGCCAAGTGTAAGGTCTTGCAGCTGGGTCAGAGCAATCCCAAGCACAGTTCCAGGCTGGGTGGGGAATGGCTGAGAGCAGCCCTGAGGAACAGGACCTGGGGGTCTGAGCTGATGCAAAGCTGAAGATGAGGCTGCAGTGTGAGTGCAGCCCAGACAGCAACTGTGTGCTGGGCTGCAGCAAGAGCAGCTGTGGGCAGCAGGGCAAGGGAGGGGATTGTGCCCCTTGGCTCTGCTCTCCTCACACCCCACCTGCAGCACTGTCTGCAGCTCTGCAGCCCCCAGTACAAGCAGCACATGCAAGGGTTGGAGCCAGTGCAGAGGAGGCCACCAAGATGCTGAGAGGGTTGCAGCAGCTCTACTCTGAGGACAGGCTGAGAGAGTTGGGGCTCTGCAGCCTGGAGAAGAGAAGGCTGCCAGGAGACCTTGGAGTGGCCTTCCAGGATCTGAAGGGGATTCCAGGAGGGCTGGGGAGGGACTATTGACAAGGTCTTGTAATGACAGGATGAGGAGGAATGGGTTTGAACTGTCAGAGGAGAGATTGAAACTGGAAATTAGGAGGAAGTTGTCTGCAGTAAGGGTGGTGAGACACTGGCACAGGTTGCCCGGGGAGGTTGTGGAGCACAGATGCACAGAATGTGATCAAAGATCATATGGGGTGCTTCTGTGCTCCACAACCTCCCTGGAAGTGTTGAAGGTCAGGCTGGATGATGCCTTGAGCGACCTGTTCTAGTGGGAGGTGTCCCTGCCTATGGCACAGGGGGGTTGGAACTGGCTGAGCTTTGAGCTTCCTTCCAACTTAAAACCATTCTATGTTTCTATGATTATTTAAATCCTGCCAAACTACTTGTAAAATCCTTTTTCTCCCACTTTGCTTCAGGAAATAGTCACAACAGTGAACATTAGAATGCTCTGAGTGATAGAAAAAAAAAAAATAAATTAGGTGTGTTTAACTTATGAGGATTTCAGAAAAATTAGGATTGCAGAAGCAGGGACGGGAAAAGGGAAAAAAAAAAGAAAAAAAAGAAAAAAAGGGGGGAAAAAATCGTATTGTTTTCAGCTCTTAGTATTTGCGTTCTCCGCTGGCACTGGTCTAAGAGGCAGAGCTGAGCCTTCGTCAGCTGTGCCCTGTGGAGCAGGCAGGAGCCCTGCCAGGTCCTCCTCCCGCAGCGCTCCAGGAGCGCTGAAGGGCTCATTGCCATTTCCCTAAGCAACAGCGCCACCCTTTGTTGGCATGGGGCACTGCGCCCGCCGAGGCGTTCTCCGGCACTGCCACAGGGAGCTGGTTCGAGGCATCATCCCTGCCTGTGTTTAAAATGTGGATGCGATGCTTGGGGATATGGCTTAGAGGCGGACTTGGTGGAGTGGGGTTAATGGTTGGATCTTGAACATTGCAAATGTTTACAGCTGAATACAGGAATAGACAAGTTAAAGGTAATAGTGTGGCCAGCAGGAGCAGGGAGGTTATTCTGCCACTGTGCTCAGCACTGCTCAGGACACATCTTGAGTGCTCTGTCCGGTTCTGGACCCCTCAATTCAAGAGAGATGTTGAGGTGATGGAAGGTGTCCAGAGAAGGGCAGCAAGGCTGGGGAGGAGCCTGGAGCACAGCCCTGTGAGGAGAGGCTGAGGGAGCTGGGGGTGTGCAGCCTGCAGAAGAGGAGGCTCAGGGCAGAGCTCATTGCTCTCTGCAGCTACCTGAAGGAAGGTTGTAGCCAGGTGTGGTTGGGCTCTTCTCCCAGGCAACCAGCAACAGAAGGAGGGGACACAATCGCAAACTGCACCAGAGTAGGTTCAGGCTGGATGTTAGGAGGAAGTTGTTGGCAGAGAGAGTGATTGGCATTGGAATGGGCTGCCCAGGGAGGTGGTGGAGTCCTCATCCCTGGAGGTGTTTAAGAGGAGGCTGCATGAGGCACTTAGTGCCATGAGTTACTTAGTGAGAAGGTTTAGGTGTGAAGTTTGACTCAATGATTTTTTAGGCTGTCAGGTAGTGACAGGACTAGGGGGAATGGAGCAAAGCTGGAGGTGGAGAGAGTCAGATTGGATGTGAGGAGGAAGTTGTTGAGCATGAGAGTGGTGAGAGCCTGGAATGGGGTTGAGGCCACATCCCTGGAGGTGTTTGCAGCCAGGCTTGATGATGCTGTGGGCAGCCTGCTCTAGGGTAGGGTGTCCCTGGGCATGGCAGGGGGTTGGTAACTGGGTCATCCTTGTGGTCCCTTCCAACCCTGACTGATTCTATGATCCTAGAAGTCTTGGGATTTTTTTTTTAATTATTATTATTATTACTCAAGATATTTAATTTTGACCTTAGTGCACGACATATCTTAGCAACAGGTCAAGACTTGGCTTTCCCAATGCTCTCATGCTCCCCAAGTGTTGTTTAATATCACTCAACACTTTGAGCTGTCAGTGTTCTGACTGTGATAAGCTGCTTCCTCCTTCCTGCAACCTGTCACCCCTTAGCATTCCAGCTGCATTACACACTCACTTTAGGGGAACAAAGTTAGGGCACACCAGGCTCTGCTAGCATTAAAGAAGGTGACTGACTTTTGCTGCACACTCAGGGATCAGCAACAGCAGCTAACAGAATTGAATAAGCACTTGGGAAAAAAAAAAACAGCTGGCTAAATGTATAAAAATCAGAGTCTCTCTGAGCAGGTTACTTTTCCCTTTCATTAATCTCTGGGGTTTGGGTATTTTTAAAATAGAAATTTTAATTTCTGAAAAAGAACCCAAAAATCAAAACAAGCCTCTGTATTTGCTGCAAGTCACAGGATCACAGGATGTCAGGGGTTGGAAGGGACCCAAAGAGATCATCAAGTCCCTGCCACAGTAGGACCAGACAATCTAGCTCGGGGCACACAGGAACGCATCCAGGCAGGCCTGGAAAGGCTCCAGACAAGGACAAAGTGGAGAAGATCACAGAATGCTTTAGGTTGGAAGGCAGCTCAAAGCTCATCCAGTTCCCCCCTTGCCCCGTGCCATAGGCAGAGACACCTCCCACTAGAACAGGTCACTCAAGGCATCATCCAACCTGGCCTTCAACACCTCCAGGGATGGAGCAGTCACAGCCTCCCAGGGCAACCTGTGCCAGTGTCTCACCACCCTTCAGTTTGTCAAACAATTGGTTTTGAAACCATGATAAAAGACAACAGAGACTGGAACAGAAAGGGTCGTTGAAAATAAAAATTCCATCCATTTACTCCTAGCTCTTCCTTGTAATTTTTCCAGCCCAGTTTTAAAACTCCCAATGGATATTAAAGATGAGCTTCCAATATATTGTGCCTAAAAGTGTGGGTTTGGGTTGCCTTCACCAGGCACCCTATGGTCACATATTGGAGTCACAATGCTAATAATCTCTCTTCATGTGGTTTTAGGATGCACAAGATGCTCTTGCTGTGCCGTGTTCAGTTGTGGGCATCTTATTACCAGAAAGATATTGACAGATTATAAAAGCACAAGGGCTCAGGTCATCTTCATTTGTCACAACAGTGTGACATTCCACTTTTCTTCTTCTCTCAGGAGGCTAAAACAGGCACAACAGAGTTTGACCGTAGATATAGGCTGATTTATTTATTATTAAGTTATGGTAATAAATGCACTGCTCTTATATTGCATTATGCAAGTCTAACTGACCTGCCAGTCTGGTGAGAACAATTCTGAGGCCTTGGCGTGTATCAAAACCCTAGAAGATGATGGCTTGAAGGTGGAAGACGAAAAGCATATGATGGTGTTGCTGTGTGTTCCCTGTACTGCAATAGCGAAACAATCTCATAGATTCACTATTTGCTAAAAGCTGTTGACATCCAGAAGGCTTTTCAGGACACAAGAATCATAGAATCACTCAGGGTTGGAAGGGACCACAAGGATCAGCCAGTTCCAACCCCCCTGCCATGCCCAGGGACACCCTACCCTAGCACAGGCTGGCCAAAACCTCATCCAGCCTGGCCTTAAACACCTCCAGGGATGTGTCAGATCCTTTTTCATGACACAACAGTACAGATTTGTATCTTCACTTCATCGTGGTGCACAGCCCTTCCTTTTATGGTAACCAAAGGAGCCATTGCAATCATATCAATGGAGCTAAGTTGCAAGCAGTTGTGCTGCTCTATGCTGCCTCTGCCTCACTGTTCTGCCTCAGTGTGTGAGACCCCACCTGGAGTACTGCATCCAGTGCTGGAGTCCCTGGGACAAGAGGGATGTGGACATGCTGGAGGTGTCCAGAGAAGGGCCACGAGGATGCACCTCTGCTGTGAGCACAGACTGAAAGAGTTGGGGCTGTGCAGTCTGGAGAAGAGGAGGCTTCTAGGTGACCTTCTTGTGGCCTTCCAGGATCTGAAGAGAGCCTGCAAAAAAAACTGAGGAGGGACTTTTAGGCTGTCAGGGAGTGCCAGGACCAGGGGGAATGGAGCAAAGCTGGAGGTGGGGAGATTAAGATTGGACCCGAGCAGGAAGTTGTTGAGCATGAGAGTGGTGAGAGCCTGGAATGGGTTTCCCAGGGAGGTGTTTGGGGCCACATCTCTGGAGGTGTTTAAGGGCAGGATGGCAGAGGCTGTGGGCAGCCTGATCTAGGGCAGGGTGTCCCTGCCCATGGCAGGGGGGTTGGAACTGGATAATCCTTGTCGTCCTTTCCAACCCTGACTGATTCTAAGTCACGCTGGAGCAGCTAAGCACGGTGGTGAAAAATATGTTCCTTTGGTGTCTGTGGTAAACAGCCTTCATGCCTAATCAATCTAAGGTAACAGCAAAACTCTCCGTGCTCAGTTACAGCAGGAGATCAGCCCTGAGCTCCAGAGGTACCACATCCTGCCTGGATCCAGCCCTGCTTCCTGGCTCACAGTCACGCTGGGCTCTGTCATTCAGGCATGATTTATTTAACCAGACTGTTAAGTTGTCCTGGCGTTTCCACAAGAACTTGTAATGGATATGTAGCTGGCAGAGGGCATGTGTACACAGCACAACACAGTACAGCATCAGATGCCCATCTGGCTGGGAGGCAGCCAGCACACCCACGTGGAGCAGCAGAGCACACTGCAAGAACGCGAGCCTGAAATCTCCAGCCAGGCTCCAGCACGTAAGGGAGTTAGCTTAGCTCAGCTCTGCACACATGCCCCAGCCTAGCAGGATGAGTGCCAGCAGAGAGGTTTTGTGCTGGTGTCTGCTGTGGGATGCTGCCACTCCACGTAGAGGTGGCTGCTTGCCCTGCATTCTCCTGGTGGCAAAAATGAGCTCATCCCTCAGCCTCTTCTGTGCAGCCACTGCAGGCATCTCATCTGCTCTTTCCCCTTTCTTACTGAGCATTGCCCACGACCAGGACAACCTTGGTCACAACACACTTATGGCACTATTTATGTCTTGCATTGTTGATTCACCTTGTCAAATGCTGGGTGTACCTCTCACCCAGCTGGTTGTATGAGGTCCATGCCACTTTGTGTGCTATTGCATCTCTTTAAGAATCATAGAATCAGAGTTGGAAGGGACCACAAGGATCAGCCAGTTCCAACCCCCCTGCCATGCCCAGGGACACCCTACCCTACATCAGGCTGCCCACAGCCTCTGCCAGCCTGGCCAAAAACACCTCCAGGCATGTGGCCCCAGACACCTCCCTGGAGGGGCAACCCATTCCAGGCTCTCACCACTCTCATGCTCAACATCTTCCTCCTCACAGCCAGTGAGCTGTAAATCAATTCAAAGCTGGGGAGGGACTTTTTAGGCTATCAGGGAGTGACAGGACTAGGGGGAATGGAGCAAAGCTGGAGGTGGGGAGATTGAGAGTGGAGGTGAGGAGGAAGCTGTTGAGCATGAGAATGGTGAGAGGCTGGAATGGGTTTCCCCAGGAGGTGTTTGGGGCCCCATCCCTGGAGGTGTTTAAGGACAGTCTGGCAGAGCCTGTGGGCAGCCTGGTGAGAGCTTGGAATGGGGTTGAGGCCACATCCCTGGAGGTGTTTGCAGCCAGGCTGGATGATGCTGTGGGCAGCCTGCTCTAGGGTAGGGTGTCCCTGGGCATGGCAGGGGGATTGGAACTGGATGATCCTTACAGTCCCTTCCAACCCTGACTGATTCTATGATCTGAGAAGCTTGGCTGCAGACACAGGCCAGCTATTCACGTTGTTAATGCAGAGAGTATCAGAGATTCATGAGGAAAGCCTGGAGCAAACCAGTTAATAATATCATGTAAACATTTTCCACGGCGAGGTCACATCTGAGTGGCACACGGCAGGGCCGATTTGATAAAGCACTTCTGTAAACTAAACCAACATAAACCAGGCTGTCACTCATTTAAGCCCTAGCCTGAAGGCTGATTTAATACATGGGAGTGGAAGCGAAGGGCATTTCGCCCATACTCTGTCCTGTTTCTCTTCCACAGGCGCTGGGAGGACCGTCAGGAGCTCAGTACATGTTGGAGGAAATTGTGGTGCCTACTGGTGAGTGACACTGCTATTTGTACTTGCTGCCCTACACGACCCAATCAATTCTCTCTTGCAATAAACACCACTGCCGGACTAAAGAACTTAACCTGAGAGATCCTGAACCCAAAACAAATGTCATTTTGACCTAGATTGGATTTCTTTTTTTTTCTTTTTGGTTCGTTTGTTTGGTTCATTAAAATTGTTCATGAGGTTCCATTTCCTGAGGCAAACCCAGGGCAGAGATGCTCAGCTAAACATAACCCTTGATGACCTTATACTGGAACATCAGTGCCCACCTACTCTCAGACATCTTCATTGCACTATTCCACTAGAACATTCAGATTGGCATCTCCAACCAGGAACTCATAATTATAAAAGCTTACTTTAAATTCTACTACTGCATGTATCAGCCCTTCTGTCTCAGCAGAGGATTTAAAACTGAATGCATCTAAACCTTGCATTTAAAACTGAATGCATCTAAACCTTGCATTTAAAACTGAATGCATCTAAACTTTGCACTTAAAACTGAATGCATATAAACCTTGCATTTAAAACTGAATGCATCTAAACTTTGCACTTAAAACTGAATGCATCTAAACTTTGCATTTAAAACCGAATGCATCTAAACCTTGCATTTAAAACTGAATGCATCTAAACTTTGCACTTAAAACTGAATGCATCTAAACTTTGCACTTAAAACTGAATGCGTCCAGACTTTGCATTTAAAACTGAACATGTCTAAACTTTGCATCTAAACTTAAAGAGTTTTGATGGATATGACAGTAGACTATTCTTGGGGCTCCACACCTCTTTTGCAAAAATCCTCTGTTTCTAGAGGGAAATGTGTGGTGTTGCTGCTGTTAGCTCTCTAGGTGAAGAGTTTCCTGGCTGAGTCTACTTGATACCAGCTTGCAAACTAGTTGTCTAACCTACCTTGGTGAAGGAAGCCATAGAGATGGCTGACTGAGGAGGCTCTTTATTCAAAAGGCAGTGTTTCATGTTTCCATGCTGTGTTGTGGAGTCTCCTTCTCTGGAGCCTTTCAAGGCTTGTCTGGATGTGTTCCTGTGTGCCCTGAGCTAGACTGTCTGGTCCTGCTCTGGCGGGGGTATTGGAGATCCCTTCCATTCCCTGGTCCTGCTCTGGCAGGGGTATTGGAGATCCCTTCCATTCCCTGGTCCTGCTCTGGCAGGGGTATTGGAGGTCCCTTCCATTCCCTAAGATCCTGTGAGCCTGTAGAAAGAGCTAACACTCTCAGGCAGTAATGAAAGTAGATATCATATAAATTTTTGTTTATTGTTATTAACCAGAAAAGATCTCCAGACAAATTCATGTGGAATCAGGAAGTGGAGCTCTACAGAGCAACTGAAGTCAAGTGTGCTTCAGTTACAGTAATTAACAGCGTGCATGCTGCAGTAGCTGCTGCAGTGAGGTGGGGTTGAACAGGGCAAAGGAACTCATGACCTTAGTTTGAAGAAGATTCCCCTTTCCTTTAACGCTGATCTGCATCTGCAGTGGCTTCAATTACCTTAATGTAGTCACTGGCATTAGACAATAGCAGACAACGAGATGCAGGCCATTGTCCTTCATCAGAATTCACAGCTCAGGGAGATTAATCTGAATGCTCCTTGTCAAAACTGCTGAGATCAAAATAAGCAGTAGCTGCCTAAAAAAAAAAAAAAAAAAAAAAAAAAATTTTTAGGCATGTGATTATTCCATATTATTTCCCCTCAATGTTTAAATGAGAGCAGAGGAAGAAGCCTTCCCTTAGTCACTTTATTTCCATTTGTTATCAGTCTCCCAATGCTAAGCAGCTGTTTAGTGCTGACTAAAGGCAAGGTCCGCATCCAAGGGAAAATGTGTTTGCTAGCAGACCTCGTGGAACAGAGCAAACATTTAATTATGCCATTCTGAAACTGAAAGAGGATCAGCCAAGCTGTAATTTGTCATGTTATTCTGGGGCTTGGATGTTGCACAGTAAACTGTATGATTACACATATTCATGGTAATGGACTTAGGCTGAGAGAGTTGGGGCTTTTCAGCCTGGAGAAGAAAAAGCTTTGAGGAGACCTTATAGCAACCTTCCAGTATCTGAAGGGGGCTACAGGAGGGCTGGGGAGGGGCTGTTCACAAGGTCTTGTAATGACAGGACGAGGGGGAATGGGTTCAAATTGGAGGAGGGGAGATTTCAACGGGATGTTAGGAAGAAATTCTTCACAGTGAGGGTGGTGAGGCACTGGAACAGGTTGCCCAGGGAGGTTGTGGCTGCTCCCTCCCTGGAGGTGTTCAAGCCCAGGCTGGATGAGGTCTTGAGCGACCTGTTCTAGTGGGAGGTGTCCCTGCCTATGGCACAGGGGGGTTGGAACTGGCTGATCTTTGAGGTCTCTTCCAACCTAAACCATTCTATGATTCTGTGACTTTTTTTGCTTTCAAGCAATACAAGACAGAAAAAAAAAAAGAGAAACTGGAGGGCGGAAACAATCCTGCTTCTTGAAAACCTCCCCATACCTGTTTACAAAACACTGCAAGTGGCTCTACTGTGGACTATAGTTTTCTTTGCCAGGAGACTTTCACCTGCCTTCATCCATTCAGAAATTATCCTAGAGAGTTGTTTTGGGTTTTTTTCATAGGAGAGAAATTGGAAATGATATTAGTGTTCCCTATAATGGACTTTAGCCCCCTTCATCTGAATTATACATTCCTGTATCTAAAATGCATGAGCCCATCCACATCTGTGGCTCCTTTTGGGCACAGAGCTACACGAAAGCTTCTCTCTGAAAAGGATCTAATTTCTGCCCACATCGGGGAGGTGTTTGGGGCCAGATCCCTGGAGGTGTTTTTGGCCAGGCTGGCAGAGGCTGTGGGCAGCCTGCTCTAGGGTAGGGTGTCGCTGGGCATGGCAGGGGAGTCGGAACTGGCTGATCTTTGTGGTCTCTTCTAACCCTCATCCTATGAGCCACGTGCACATAGCAGTGTGTGCTGATACACAAGGATCAGTCGCAAATAACAGAGTTTGGCTTCACATTTGCAAATTACTTTTTTTTTCCCCCCCTCCCACAACCCCCCTTCTAAAATTCAACTGTTGTAATGTAAGCCTTATTAGATTTTATACTTATTATTAACCTGGAGGCCCACCAGCCTCCTCCTTACTCTCTTTTCCTATTCGTTTCTATACGTCTGACCTGATGCAATCTGCCCGCAGGGGCAAATACAGTTATCTCCTCCTAAATTAAAATTGTAACTCATTTTGGTACAGTTTACACAAGGCCTCAGCTTTGACACATGCAATTACTACGAACACAGGAGGAACATGATTGCTGAGAGCCACCAGAAATGGAGTTTAATCAGAAAACATGAAGTTGTTCCCGCAGATTTATAATTTCCCCACTTGCCATTCTTTCATGTTCCCGAGCGTTCGGATAATTAGAAGCTCTGTTCTGTTGCTTCCCAGGAGGCCCTGGAAAGCAAAAAAATAAGCAAAACAAACCAAAAAACCTCCTCCTTTAACAAGATGAAATTACAATGCAAACAATCCATAACTTCTTTTTTTTTTTTTTTTTTTT
>VWZI01015339.1:55439-69799 GCA_013396835.1 Psilopogon haemacephalus
TTTCCTTGGCTGCTGCTGTCGAGAGGACGAAGCCAGACAACATTAATTTTTTTTGTGCTTACAAAACGTTACAAATCATTTGCTCTGTACCATTGGCGTGCGTCTTGGAGTGCAGGCTTAAGTGGATTCGTTACCCGTGCAGATGGGCTGCCCTGACTGCCAGCTCTTACTCACAGCAGAACCCCTAGGTAGCTTCTCCTGCCTCTCTCCAAAGAGCTGGAAGCACAACAGTTGGTGCAGGGTGTTCCCTGAGCAAAACATGAGCCATGGAATCATAGACTCGTGGAAATATAGAATGACATAATCATAGAATCAGTCAGGGTTGGAAGGGACAACAAGGATCAGCCAGTTCCAACCCCCCTGCCACGCCCAGGGACACCCTACCCTACATCAGGCTGCCCACAGCCTCTGCCAGACTGTCCTTAAACACCTCCAGGGATGCGGCCCCAAACACCTCCCTGGGCAACACATTCCAGGCTCTCACCACTCTCATGCTCAACAACTTCCTGCTCGGGTCCAATCTTAATCTCCCCACCTCCAGCTTTGCTCCATTCCCCCTAGTCCTGGCACTCCCTGATAGTCTAAAAAGTCCCTCCCCAGCTTTTTTGTAGCCTATTTCAGATCCTGGAAGGCCACAAGGAGGTCACCTGGGAGCCTCATCTTCTCCAACTCTCCAGTCTGTCCTCACAGCAGAGGTGCTGCAGCCCTCTGAGCATCCTCCTGGCCCTTCTCTGGACACCTCCAGCATGTCCACATCCCTCTTGTCCCAGGGGCTCCAGAACTGGATGCATTACTCCAGGTGGGGTCTCAGCAAAGCACAGTACAGGGAGAGAATTACCTTCCTTGCCCTGCTGGCCACCAACCAGGCCCTTACAAGTATTGAGCATGCTCCATTCATTACACAGGAAAGTGGTTAAGATTTTAAACAATGCTGGACACATCTACAGCATAAACAATTTAAACAAGTCCCTTCTCAATCTGCATGTTCCAAAGTGCCTTGGACAGCAAATGCTCCTGAGACATCCAGAAGGTCATCAAGAAAGCCTTTTCTTCCCATCTTGACATCAGACCGTAATTGTATCCTACCTCCACTTCACACAAAGAACTCTTCAGATGAGGAGGTCTTCAAAAAAAGGTAAGGTAAGTTCACATTTTTGTGCCACTGTTAGGGAGTGATCCTCCAGTGCAGCAGATCAGACTGCAGACCTGAAAAAAAATCGAGATCCTCCCCAACTGGAGGACTGGATGTGAGGAAGACTGGAGGTGAGGAGCTCAGACTGGATGTGAGGAAGAATGGAGGTGAGTAGCTCAGACTGGATGTGAGGAGGAAGTTGTTGAGAATGAGAGTGGTGAGAGCCTGGAATGGGTTGCCCCTGCAGGGAGGTGTCTGGGGCCACATCCCTGGAGGTGTTTGCAGCCAGGCTGGCAGAGGCTGTGGGCAGCCTGATGTAGGGTAGGGTGTCCCTGCCCATGGCAGGGGGGTTGGAACTGGCTGATCCTTGTGGTCCCTTCCCACCCTGACTGATTCTCTGATTCTAAAACCAAATTCATAGCCCTGCCTGATCTCTGTGCCTCCAGCACAGAGAATTTTAAGTGCATTTGAACAGGTCCAGTGAAATAAGAGACTTCAATCAACAAAGAAACATCACTCACTATAATTAGAAAGGAAGATGTAGACACATCAACAATATGTTGCCTTGCATGATGGCATTAGACTCTTCTGAGGACTGGGCTGTTCATGGCTCAAACAGTTTTACTAATAAAAGCATCTGAGCAGTAAATGTAAATCCAGCACTGCAGGTTTTCCCAGTCCTTTTACTGAAGCCTAAATGCATTCATTTTAATTAGTCTTTATTATCAAGATTCCCAGGGTGATGGCAAGTCTGTGGGTCAAGTAAGGGAGTGAGGTCACAGAAAAGAACTGCACCCTGGGTAAAGAAAATGCATGGGTGATGATGCACTCTGCAATACAAAATGTGGTCCTGGAGCTTTGGCTGTTTTTGTTTTTTTTTTTCCAAGAGGCCACCTGCTTTCTGATTTTCCTTTGATGTTAGTCATTAATTCTGCTGCCACAGGCACAATTCATACTTAGGAGGCTAGAGGCTCTGACAGGAGCAGCTGCTGCTTCAAATGGCTCTACTCCACTCCCAAGACAGCCAACTCAGCTGCAACAACATCAGTGACCTGGATACACCAGGCTCACCAAAAGACAGACTTCCCCACCATTGACACAGCCTTCTCTGCTGAGAATATAAAAAAAACAAAGTGAACCCATAGGGCTGGAAGGAAACAAGTGGCAAGTACAAGAAAGTTAAGGAAAAAAAGAGCCTGGAAAAGTAACGAAGAGAAGCAAAGGTGAAAAAGGGGGGGGGGGGGTGGGAAGAGGAAAAAAAGGATTGCATAAATGTTAGTGCTGAGGTTGCCAAGCTGCCTTATTGCAAATTGCTTGTTCTAAAAGCTTTTTTGGGTTAGTAAAAAGCCAATTTAGGTAACAGTAGTAGTCACAGTACAAGCTTTATCAATGTATAAAGGTACAGCAAAATAAGTTCGTGTAGTATCACCGTGTTTAAGTCTGGGATGGCTGAGTCCAGCTCCAGAAGCAGATTTCACAGAACGACTAAGAGGGAAGAAAAACTTACCAAGAAGATAGAAGAGGGTAAAAATATTAATCTCTGTTAGCATGTAGGAAAAGATTTTAGATATTCACAGAATGAAGCAGGTTGGAAAAGACCTCTAGAATCATCCAGTCCAGCCTATCACCTAACCCTTCTCATTAACTGACCCATGGCACCAAGTGCCTCATGCAGCCTCCTCTTAAACACCTCCAGGGATGGGGACTCCACCACCTCCCTGGGCAGCCCATTCCAATGCCAATCACTCTCTCTGCCAACAACTTCTTCCTAACATCCAGCCTGAACCTGCCCTGGCACAGCTTGAGGCTGTGTCCCCTCCTGTTGCTGGTTGCCTAGCAGAAGAGACCAACCCCACCAGCTTTTTTGTAGACCTCCTTCAGATATTTACAGCTACATACATTAAAAAAGTAATACAGAAACACAATGCCCCTCCCAGAGATCAGAGTGCCCAGGAGGGGCTCTCAACCACCCTTACACCTTCTTTCCAAACCCCAACCTTATCCCAAAAATCTGCCTTTCGTGCAGGGTGAGTTGGAAGGATTGGCCAGGAGGGTTAGAAGCAGACCTGATTAGTTGGGTTACACAGATCCAGCTGGCAGCCAGGGAGAGAGACACAGATCCAGACTGTCTGCGTTAGAGACCAACAGACTTTGGCAGACAGACAGACCCAGATCTATGTTTGTGTCCTTGCTTTCATACATCTCAGCAAACCTACGAGTGCAGCAGACACCAGCAGTGTTTTCTTTTCACAGCCTATCATCTAATTTTCCTCATTAAAATATTCCAATTACCTTCAAACCAGCAGAGCAGTGGGAATCCATGGCACATTAAAAATAAAATAAAATAAAATAAAATAAAATAAAATAAAATAAAATAAAATAAAACACACACAAAAAAAAAAGACTGTGCAAAAGGAGATTCTGTATTTTTTGAATGGCCAGGAAAATTGATAGTAACAGTAGGTGGTTAGATAGAAAGGGAGTAAGAAAAATGCAAACACTTCTGTAATTAATTTGATTTGTGTTGCCTGACAAATGATTCTCCTGTGTTTGAAAACAGAGATAAAACAAATTGATACAATTCTAGGGTAAAGACAGAGTATCTGTTACCTTGCAAGAAATTTGAATTATTGGCTGGGCCAGCAGGGGTTTCCACTAGATGGTGCTCCCAGCTTTAGAAAAGCCATAAAGGGATTAACCTGCTGCAATCAAAGGGAAGGAACAAGTGGACTCCTGGGTTGATGGACAAACAAATCCCTAAGTGTTCCTCTTGCAGATCTCGATTCACCTTCACAGACCCCCCTACCCCCCAGGCTGCAATAACTGTGCTCTTTCCTCCAAATTTTATCCTCGCAGCGTGGTGAGTTACCCAGTGTGCAGTAGCCAACATGCACGGAGAGGAGGTTTGGTATTTATCTCAGCCCTAGGTGGTATTGTACAGAGCTACCTCTGCCTGTTCTCAAAGCTTCACACATTCATACAACCCTCACGACGTGTTCACAGGTTTCTTGCACATCTCCAGGGATGCTAACTCCAAAACTTCCCTGAGTAACCCATTCCAATGCCCGACCAATGTTTGCATAAAGAATTTTTTTTTTCCCCCTACTATCCAATCTAAACCTCCCCTGGCACAATTTCAGGCTGTTTCCTCTCATCCTATCACCTCATACTAGAGAGAAGAGGCCAACCCTCACCTCGCTCCAACCTCCTTTCAGAGAGCTGTAGGGAGCAAGGAGGTGTCCCCTCAGCCTCCTCTTCTCCTGGTTCCCCAGGCACTCCTCATAGGATGTTCTCTAGACCCTCCACCAGCTTCACCAGCCTGTGCCTAAGAGTTACACATCAGGAGGCTTGGACTAGAGGCACTGAACCTTGGTGCTGCAGGCCACAGCCTCTCAACAAAAGCAAGAAAAGGAATTAAATGCTTCACATTGCAGTGAAAAGAGAAACCAGAAAGTGAATTGCCAGCAGGGTAGAAGCTTTGGTCCATCCTGCCCCTGCCCAGGGTCAAAGCAACCTGCTGCTAATGTCTGTGTGTGCTGAGGGTTTCAGTTGCTAGGTACAAAACAGCTTTGCAAAGGAAGGTTCCAAAGGGCTTCTCCAACTGCTGAGCTCCTGCTGGCAGGCTCCAGGCACACGATGGTGAAGCTGTGACCAGAGCTGTAGAGCTCAGCTCTGTCTGGGGCTACCTGAAAGGACCTTCTGGAGAGGTTGGTGCCGGTCTCTTCTCACAGCTGTGTCAGAACAAGAGGCAATGGCCTCAAGCTGCCACTGGGTAGCTTTAGACTGGACAGGAGGAAATGTTTGCTCATGGAGACAGTGATCAGGCACTGGAATAGGCTGTCCAGTGGAGGTGGTGGTTGAGTCACTGCCTCCGGAGGTGTTTGCACAGTGCTTGGATGTGGTGCTTGGGGACACGGTTTAACATGGTGTAGGCTGAACCTTGTAGAGTAGGGAGATTGGTTGGACTCGGTGATCCCCAGGGGCTTTTCCAACTGGAATCTTTGTGCTAACATCAGATCTCCTCACTCTGTTCCCGTTTCTTTGCCAGCCAGGCTGCTGCAGCTCCGCAAGGATGTGCCACTGAACACTGCCCCTGCAGAAGGAGCTGAAGAGTTCTCCGTGGCTTCACAGCCTGGGCTGGCTCAGCACAGTGAAAGGGAACCGGAGGTTGATGAGCAGCAGCAAATCCCTCCCGGAAAGGCTTCTGGGAGCCTGCAGCAGGCTGCCAAGGAGGGGGCTGCATGCCCAGCCCGCAGCGCTCGCAAAGCAGCAGAGCTGTGGCGCTGAGGGCCAGGGGCAGCCCCAGCCCGGGCAATGCTGCCACTCGAGGCTGTCCAAGGGCAGCTCCAAGCCCAACGCCTCGGGGCTGCTCTGGCAGCGCTGCAGCCCATGGCGGCGGTCCCGGCGCCTCCGCTTGCTGCTTCTCGGCCCGCAGCCGCAGCAGGGCAGCTGAGGGGCCGCGGGGTGCGCCCGGAGCGGCGCCCTGGCCACGGCGGCTCCCGGCTCCGGGGGGCTGGCAGGAAGGGCGGAAGTGACGCCATGACGCCGTAACCACAGCCGCCATCTTTGGTTTGGGCTGCTCTCAGCTCCCGCCCGGCAGGGAGGGCGGAAGTGACGCAGTGACTGCGCGCCCACAGCCGCCATGCCCACACCTCTCAGTCCCTGTCTCAGGCACCGCCGCCTCCCTGGGCAGCCTGTGCCGGTACCCGGTGACCCTTCCACTGCAGACATCTTTCCTCATCTCCAACCCAAACCTCCCCCGCCACAGCTCGAGGCCGTTTCCTCTCACCCTCTCCCTTCCTGCCCGGGAGAAGAGGCAGGCCCCGGCCTGCCTCCAGCCTCCCAGGAGGGACTTACAGAGAGCAAGGAGCTCTCCCCGCAGCCTCCTTTTCTCCTTGCCTGAACAATCCCAGCTGCAGGCAGCAGGAATGGAACAGACACCCACCCCCATCTGCAGGGACATTCCCTTGCCTGCCAGCACTGCAGCACAGGGGCAGGCTGGGAGCCTGCACTGCTGGCACCAGCACCTGCAGAGCTTCCAGGGGCTGAGAGATTGATGGCACTGGAAGGCAGCAACAGTGAGGTGGGGACCCTTGAGGAGAGACAGAGCACTGGGCCCTGCCCTTTGGCTGTGGCTCCTCAGAGCCTGTGCCACGGCTGAGCACTCCCTGCAGAGCAGGGCAGGCTCCCTTGGCATCTGCTCAGAGGGCATCATCCCACTACTGATCAAACTGCTCCTGGCAAATCTCACAGCTCTGGACAGTCAGTGGAGGGGCTGAGATCAGTGTGGCTGCTGCAGCCATTGCCTCCACAGCCCAACGACAAGAGTCTGGGAGCAGGCAGAAAGGAGGCTCTGAAGCAGGGCTGAGAGCAAGGAGACTGCAACAGGATTCCTCCTCTAGCTAAGCACTGAGCAGAGTTTGCAGCCCCAGCAGTGAGCCTCCCCTGCCTGGCAGGATTGTTGTCCCCTGGCAAAGGGCAGCTCTGCCCTTCCAGCCAAGGCTGCTGCCTGCAAAGCCCTTCCTGACAACCTGCTGCTCTTTCCCTGCCCTGTCAGACAGTCCAGGGCAGGGGATGGCATCTTCTGCTTTCAGTTGCTTTCCCTGGCAGTATCTTCACTCTCCCTTGCCCTGCAGTCTCAAGCCCGTGGTAGAACTTTGTGATGCAGTGGGAACAGCTTTAGTGCTTCTGTGCCAAGGAATCAGCTAGGAGAAGAGAGCACAAAAGTGCTTTGGGAAATGAAGCCAAAGGCCTCCTTGGCTTGAATGCTGCTTTCTGAGAGGCTCAGCAGGCCAGAACCAGTGCCCATCCTAGCAGCATTTCGCCTGCAGTGCTGCACCAATTGCCCTGCCCAAACCCCCAGCTGCTGCTGACTCCAGCCTGGGAGCTGCCTTGCAGCCTGAGCTGACAGTGACAGCTGTGCCCCTGTCTGCTACCACAGCAGGCATCTCTGGGGCAGAGCACCAAACCCCAGTGCCCCCAGGCCTCCTTGCAAGGGCAAAGGTCCAGCTCCAAGCCCTTTGCTGTCCTCACTCTCTCTGTGGGCACATTCAGAGCACCCCAAATGGGATGAGATTGTGTATGCAGATATGTTTTTCTATCTGAGAGATCATCCTGAATACCAGAGAGATTGTGGGCTCAGAGCTCCATCTGGCCCACTGATTCTGCCCTTGGAAAGGGCTAGACTAGGGAGGTGTTGTTCAGCATGCAGTATTGGACAGAGGTGTCTAAAACTAGAGAACTCTAGGGAGGATCCCAGGGATCTGTCTGAATTCTACCAGCCCCCAGCATAGAAAAGGTTGAGGTTCTCAACCACTTCTTTACCTCGGTGTTCACTGCAAAGGCCTCAAGCCACACTCCTGGAGCCATGGAAGATAATGGCAGGGACTGGAAGAAAGAGCTGCCCAACTTAAGTGAAGATCAGGTTTTTGATCACCTGGAAGAACCTGAAACTGTTCAAGTCCATGGGAGCCGAGGGAATACACCCATGGGTACTGAGAGAACTGGGGGGGAGAGGCTCAAAATAAAAATAGCTTCTCCCAGATGTATGGCCTTCATTACTGAGTATCTCCTCCTGTGCATGTCTCTTCCTCTGCCCCATACTCCAGTGCTAACTCAGAGCACCTACTGGAGGAAGGGACAGATTGTAGCAACAGTCAGAGTGGCCCTGAGTCTGGAGAAGAGAAGGCTTCCAGTGCTTTCTGGAGAATCACAAACAGGAGTCAAAAAGGGGGAGAAAAAAAACTGCTTTACATTATAGCACCACAGTTCACCTGAAGAAAAGATAATTTCTGAGAAACTTCATTTGAAGTAATTGCTATTCCCTGATTCCAGGAGGCAGTGGAGCCCTGGAACATATTTCAACTTGGCTAGCTGTGACGCTTTGCTTTTTCTCTCTGTTACTGTCTGCAAGCACTGCCCAAGTTCCTGGCTGCTGGTAGGTATCCTGCACAGTTCATTAGTGTAACTTCCTAGCCAAAGAGGTAAAGTCCACTGCTTCTGGAGCAGTGGCTATTCAAGCAGAACACCACACACATGACCACCTGAGGACATCTCTGCAGCTTCTGCCTCAACTCCCAGATAGTATCTTTTACATTAATTTCTCTTTCTATTAAGAAAGTAGTTGAGTTGCTTGGGGTTTTTTAACTAAAAATATCTACTGGGAATGATGAGAGCATTGGAAAGGAAACCTTTGAACGTTCTCTTTTCACTGGCCCATCCTCAAATCGCCTTTACTCCAGTTTAACTTCAGTCTGGGTGCTTTTAGCTTCTACTTGCAGTCACTGAATCTTGTTGTATGTTTTCTTCAGTGTTAGAGTCATATACCATGGGAAAGCTCCTTAAGTGCAAGTAATTATGAAACCTACATAGTACATCAGGCTCCACATTTCTTACCAGATTTTTTTTTTTTCCTTTTTCTCCAGACTCTGGAATATTCTTTTCTCTTCTGGTTGAAATCTCACTTAAAGGGCTGCTGTTATTTATGAAGGGAGGACGTGATACTCTAGTAGCAATCTCACTCCTGCTACAAGCAAAGGACTGCTGGACCAGACAGCTACTCAATCCAAGCAGAAGGGCCTTGTAATTGCATGCCTCTGACATGAGTGGGAGATTGGAAATTGTATTGGGAGTATTGGCTAATTCTAGGCAAATGATCCTCCTGCCCTCTTAATAAATTCATCATTTCTGTTTTCCTTCTGCCTGGCTGACTGTGATGTGAGCCAGGGAACGACTGCACACAAATTAAAACATATAGATGAAGCTGCTCCACTGAAGGGCTGGAACCACCATGCAGGCAAGCAATGACCACTGCTTCCCAGGTACAACATGCAAGTAACTCTGTATTGCTAGCAGCCTGCAGGGGCAATAAATTCCCCTGATACCTTCAGCAAATCCTCTGATGGCTGACCTGTGGTTACTGGTGGTTGTGGGTGAAGTTGTGTGAAGCCACATAGAATTATAGAATGGTTTAGGTTGGAAGGGACCTCATCCAGTTCCAACCTCCGTGGGCCATAGGCAAGGACACCTCCCACTAGAACAGGTCACTCAAGACCTCATCCAACCTGGCCTTGAACACCTATAGGACTATAGGCTGAGAAAGGAAAACAAAATTTGATTCTACTTCGCTCATTTGTTTACTGAAATGGTATAAAGTTAGAATCAAAACAGAGATAATTCAGACTGCTTTGTGCCACAGCTGCTGCTGCTGCTGCATCTCTCTCCCTGCCTTCTTAGCTGGATCTGAATAACTTCACTAACTACTTTCCTGCTGTTAATCCTCCTGGATGATCTACTTTTGTTTATCTGGCACATAAGACAGATAGTGAGATAAGACTGGGAAGGGGAGAAGATGGTAGGGTGGTTGGGAACCCCTCTTAGGGATTTTTGATCTCTGAGAGGGCTGTGGTGTTTCTGTATTACCTTTTTTATTGTATATATCTGTAAATATCTGTGATATATTGTGAATATCTGCTTGTATATTGTGCAAAGCTGTAAATATAAATCTTCATTTCCTTAACTTTCAGCTGGCTGAGTTCTAGCCTGGGTTATTTCAAAGTGGGGGGGAAGGGAGGGGGCAGGGAACTGCTGAACCATCACAACATTATGGTGATGCACTCAGTTTCATCATCCTTATTGTCCATCATCATAGCACATATGGTGTAAAATATTTCCACGAAAACCCTACTAACAGAAAATATTGTATTCAACAAATTGCCTTTTTATTGGTCAGGTGATCATAGAATCCTAGAATCAGTCAGGGTTGGAAGGGACCACAAGGATCATCTAGCTCCAACCCCCCTGCCATAGGCAGGGACACCCTACCCTAGATCAGGGTGGAGAGAGCCTCATTGAAATCAATCAAATCTGTGGGAAGCTAGGCACAATCAGTCACATTTTGACTACCCACTCCGTTCTCCAGCGCCTAGCAATCATTCACAGCATGAAGAGTAGCTAAGTGCTACTCGACTCATACAAGAGCCCATCTAAATTTAAACTGCTGCATCACGCTAATGAGAGAGAAAATGCCCTGAGTGCACAAACAGATGGTGCTAGCCCACATTAATAAACTGGCTGGAGAAGCTAATATGTTTAGATTTAGGTGGGTTATTCCACTGGATGTCACGGCTGATGACGCATCCTGAAGCAATGCATCTTTATTGGGCTGTTCTTTATCGTCCTACTCTGCCCTTCTGGCTACACTGCCTGCATCCCTGCTTCCTATCCTGCCTCTGGCTTATCCTGACTCACAGATACGCAGGTGCAGCCCTTTGGGGTTCAGATTTGTGCAAGTGCAATTGGAATAAACTGCTAACTGCTGCGCAGCCGTATTTTGTATTCTCACAGGATGCCTGGAGTTCACTGAGCCCAGCAAAGACCTGTGCAGCCACCTGCATTTGGAGAGCAGTCAGTGTATCCTTGCTCTCCTCACCAACACACAATTCCTTCATCTCCCTCTTACCTGGCAAGAGTACCGGTTAAAAAGTAAGAAAGATAGAGTTGCTTGGTTTTGCCTTTCCTTCTCTCATATGATGGCTGCAGCTGCTAGGGAGCTGGCATGGGCTGGGGGATGAGCTGGGCATAAAGCTACTGGCACCACTGTGAGTGCCATATGGTCCCTTTTTCACCACAGGCAGTGATTTTGCCTCCCTATAATCTACCTCCCAAGGCAACAAATTGAATCTGGACATCAGACATTGAATCTCAGAAGACTGAAAAGGGATTTAATAGAAGTTTATAAGTACCTGAGGGCTGGGGGTCAGGAGAGGGGGGGCAGACTCTGCTCACTGCTCCCTGGGATAGGACAAAGAGCAATGGATGTAAGCTGCAGCACAGGAGGCTGCAGCTCAACACAAGGGGCAACTTCTTAACTGGAAGGGTCCCAGAGCACTGGCACAGGCTGCCCAGAGAGGTTGTGGAGTCTCCTTGTCTGGAGCCATTCAAGGCCTGTCTGGATGTGTTCCTGTGTGCTCTGAGCTAGACTGTCTTGTCCTGCTGTGGCAGGGGGGTTAGACTCAATGATCTCAACCCCTGACATCCTGTGAGCCTGTGAAATCAACTGTAGAAGAGTTGCTTTAAGGGTGGAAGCATACCTGAATTGTGCTTGAGTAGGTATCACCTGATTCTACCAAAAGGCCATCAAAGCCAAGGACCATCATAAAAGTCAAAGCAAGGACCTTTGCTGGGGAAGAAATAGTCCTTTTGGTTTTTTTTCCCCCCCTTAAATAAAGTTCAGTGCTATGGTCAACATATTTGCTTTTTATGAACATTTATTTGATTTACTTTAGAGAAAGCCACTTCAATTTTGTTTTAAAATATTGGACACTCCTTTTCCTGCTTCAGGGCTGGCTGAAGTGTATTTCATAATTAATATTTGTATGCTTTTTATACTTGAGTCCTCTTATTTGCACAGCTCCCTATACATCACATAAATGAAGGGCAGAAAGGACCAACTCCACCTTTTGCCTACCAGGATAGAATGGCACTTCTCTGTTTGCACAGGCTCATTTTAATGGTTTCAGGTTCCATGGTTTCCCTGAGGAGATTATTTGAGATCTTACTGCAATTTATTCTCCTAATAGTCTGCCTCAACCTTTCCTTTTCACAGAATCACAGAATGAAGCAGGTTAGAAAAGACCTCTAGGACCATCCAGTCCAACCTATCACCTAACCCTTCTCATTAACTAACCCATGGCACTAAGTGCCTCATCCAACCTGCTCTTAAACACCTCCAGGGATGGGGACTCCACGACCTCTCTGAGCAGCCCATTCCAATGCCAATCACTCTTGCTGTGTAGAGCTTCTTCCTAATGTCCACCCTAAACCTGCCCTGGTGCAGTTTGAGACTCTGTCCTCTTCTTTTCCTACTGTATCACAATACACATCCAACATATCACACATTTTCTCCCTTTATGAAGCAAGGTAGATCTCACACATCTTGCAATAAATTTGTCACCTCTTCTTGCATCCTCACAATTAGATGAGCTGTGGTCACCAGCCTGGACAGCAACATCATAGTTTAGGCTCTTTTGAGATGCGGACAAGAAAGTATCAATTAAACCCTAATACTTCAGATATATTTTGCTCAAAAAAAAAAAAATGATAGTAATTTTCAAATAATTTCCTTATGTTGTATATTCTAAGCATAAACCACTGCCCTTCTTTTATGTACGCTTGCAAAATCTTGCCCCATTTTCTTAGGGTCACAGAGTACCACTGCAGGAGCAAGTTTCATCATGCATCCCTGAAAAGACCCCAACAAACTTTTGGGTTCCCTGCACAGAAGCAGCAGTGTCATGTAAGTGTGGCCTATTCTGCCAAGCCACAAGGGCTGCTGTCTTCACCTCTCTGTTTATCACATACCAAACTGGTTTCTTTGCAGACTCCCAGCCTGTCTTCCCCATTCAAGCCCTGCCAAGGGATTCCCCTGCTCAAGGTCATATGTTTAGCTCCTAACTTTGTGTCATCCGCAAACTTACTGATGCTGGACTCAGTTCCCTCATCCAGGGAAGATACTGAACAGGACTGTGCCCTGGGGGACACCACTGGGGCCAGCTGTGGCATCGTTCACCACCACTCTCTGGGCCAGGCCCTCCAGCCAGTTCTTGATGTGTTACTAACCACAGAACTCAAGAGACCATTGCTCAGTTCTAAACCTAACGATTAGGAGCTGCAGAGTCGAGTTTATCTATTTACCTTGAAACCTCACTGATTAAGGCTGTCAGAGTTGCTTTGCAAGACCTGTGAAGGGACTGCTTGTAAGGCTATCTTAGGTGCTTATCAAATGACTTACCTATCGCTTCAGCTGCTCTGGCTATGAACAGTATCACAATGCCAGGAACTGTAGAGTCATTCTGCTTGGTCTTTGGAACACGGGCAGAATACGAGCACCTCTGGAGGTGGGGAGATTCAGCCTGGAGTTGAGGAGGAAGTTCTTCAGCATGAGTGGTGAGAGCCTGGAATGGGTTGCCCAGGGAGGTGGTTGGGGCCACATCTCTGGAGGTGTTTAAGGGCAGGGTGGATGAGGCTGTGGGCAGCCTGATCTAGGGTAGGGTGTCCCTAGACAGGGGGGGTTGGAACTGGCTGATCCTTGTGGTCCCTTCCAACCCTGACTGATTCTATGATTGTATGATAACTTCAATTTCTATGATCCTCATGGTCTAAGATCATACTTAATCACAGAATCACAGAATGTTAGAGATCATTGAGTCCAACTAAAGCAGCATCACCTAGGGTGGTCCTCACAGGAATGCATCCAGGCAGGTTTTGAAAGTCTCCAGGGAGGGAGACTCCACAACCTCTCTGGGCAGCCTGGTCCAGTGCTGTCATCCCACTGTAAAGAAGGTTCTCCTCATGTCGACCTGAAACTTTCTATGGGTGTCCCTGGGCATGGCAGGGCGGTTGGGACTGGCTGATGCTTGTGGTCCCTTCCAACCCTGACTGATTCTATGATTCTGGTATTCCTCGGGAACTTCTTCTACACTGAAAGATTTACCAAACCTCAAACGTAGGTGTTTTCTTAACCGACTCTGACAAGATTGGCTTTTCCTTAAGCGACTCTGAAGACAGCAGGGTACACAGGAGCTCGGATTGTTCCTTAAAGCAATGGTTGGGGTTGCTTGGTGCAGACCCAACAAACGCCTCGCCACATGGATGCTTCTGGCAGGTGCGGCTAAGAATTGCGCCCAGCTAATGCCGATGCCCTCGCCGCTAAGCGCTGCAGCACTTCAGGGCCGTCCCCACCTCACAGCCACCCCTCCGCGTTCCTTCGGTTTGCTCGTTCCAGCAGCCCCTCGCCCGGCGGTGCCCCCGTTCCGCGGCCTTGGAGCGCGCTGCCCCGGGGGCGCAGCCGAGGCTCACCCATCCCCTGCGCAGCTACCGCCCGCCCGCGTCCGCGCTCCTCGCCGCCGGTCCGCGACACGCAGGTTGCGGCGGGGCCGCAGCCCCTCGCGCCGGCGGGCGGGGCCGTTCTCCCGGCATGCCCCTAGGGGAACCGGCTAGGCGCGCGCGGCGGCGGCACNGGCCCCCAGGAGGGCGGGGGGGCACACACCGGCGTCTAGTGGCGAGGGAGCTGGTGGCCGGTGCTACCCGCCTGCCCTCCCGTTCGGCCGCCGCTACTCGGGCGGGGAGCGGCTGCTGCGCGGCGCCCTCCGCCTCTGCCGCGCTGGGCCGCGCGTAGCCTTGCTTTCGCCCTGAAGTTGAGCAGCCGCGGCCGGGGATGCTGCGTGGC
>VWZI01015339.1:69896-87663 GCA_013396835.1 Psilopogon haemacephalus
GAGCGCGGTAGTGCCGGCCGCTCGGAGGGCGTGTTCCTTAACTTGTTCACCGCCGCTTTCTTCAAATGCAGGTTTTTACAAAAAACAAAGAAAAAAGTTTTGTATTGTTTGATTTTTATTTTGTGGTTTTGGCTTGGCTGGGTTTGGTTTGGTTTGGTTTGGGTTTTTTTTNCCGCGGCCAACCGGCGGGCGGGCCGCGTCCAGCGGGTGGAGGTAGCCTTCAGCCGGCGCTTTGTGAGCCGCCGGAGGTGGAGGAACTGGGGGAAGGCAGCGCTTGTGTGTGTGCGCGGATAGCCGGGTGCGTGGGGGCGGCGGGNGGTTTGGGTTTTTTTTTTTGGTGAACGGTGGGCAGGGGAACATTCCTGCAGAGCCGCTCTTCCCCGGCGTCAAGTTGAGGAATGCCGTGGCCGAGGCATCCCCGTGTGCGTGTGAAGTTCGGCCTCTGCATAAACAATCCCTGCAGTATCATTTATCCGCGGTGCAGATAACGTGACATGTCAGGGAGCGGCATTAAAATGCAAATCCACAGTTGCGTGTGGCTTTGGTTTGGCTGTTGGTTTGCCTCTCCGCGCCCGCTGCCTCCCTTTGCCTCGCACAACGAGCGGGAGGTGGTTGGACGTTCAGAGTGCACGGCCCCGGTCAGAGGCTTGCAGTAAGATCTGGGTCACTTGCTGGACGAAGAAATGCCACCGAAGACTCGCCTAACACGGGGATGGCTTGCTTCGGTTCTGTCCCCGCTGAAATACTCGAGTTCCTTAAAGCTGTTGTTTTGAGGACCTGACAACTTCCAGTACGTCTGTCAACGTGGAAATTAAGATCTGCTGATATTGACCCTCTTGGGTCAATAGATTCTGCTGTAATTTGCGGTACGCTCTGAGTTGACTTCATCATTGCCTTGCCCAGTTGCTGTCCAGATACTTAAAATGTCTATGGCTTGACTTGCAAAACACCAGATTGTGTCTTAAGTTAACTGTCTTACAGCCAAGGAATTAATTGGAGACTCCAGTGGAAAAGATTTCTACTTCTTTTATCCAAGTTTCCCAGTGTATATTCAGCTGATGCTGAAAAATTGTTGTTTGAATGGGAGAAGGGAAAAAAAACCAAAACTTTGTGTCATTTGCCTCATTCATGTAGTTCTAATGACTTCTTTTTCACGTAAACTTACTTTGTTCCTCAAGTCGTGTATTTCACGTTATTAATCATAGAATGGTTTAGGTTGGAAGGGACCTCAAAGCTCAGCCAGTTCCAACCCCCCTGTGCCATAGGCAGGGACACCTCCCACTGGAACAGGTCCCCTAAGGCCTCATCCAACCTGGTCTTGAACCCCTCCACGGAGGGAGCAGCCACAACCTCCCTGGGCAACCTGTGCCAGTGTCTCACCACCCTCACTGTAAATAACTTCCTCCTAACATCCTGTTTAAATCTCCTCTCCGCCAGCTTAAACCCATTCCTCCTCATCCTGTCATTACCAGACCTCGTCAATAGTCCCTCCCCAGCCCTTCTGTAGGCCCCCTTCAGATATTGGAAGGCTACTGTAAGGTCTCCTTCTCTTCTCCAGGCTGAAAAGCCCCAACTCTCTCAGCCTGTCCTCATAGAGTTAGAAGCCTTTCAGGGAGCAGAGAGAAGGAAAGACAGCATGTTTTTTGTTTTTTTTTTTTTTCCATATAGATCTGGATTGTGCCTAATTGTAACTATGACTCTTTATGTTTTGCAGTGTTAATGTACCCTTTTCCAAGGAATTTTAGAAATCCTCTTGGGAGAGCAGAGTATCAGCTCCACAGTTCTTGCAGTATTGAGTCTCGTAGGAGTCACAAGCCTTGTTGATCTCTTGTTAGTCTTAACAGGCTGCTGCTGCACCAGTGAAGTAGCTGTAGCCCTTTCCTGCTTCCCTGTGGGCTGCCCTGTACGTGTGTATGAGACATTGGCTGTGCCACTGGGTTTCAAGGATTTATTATTTTCAGAGAAAGCTGTGAGACTTATTTAAAGCCCTGTTCTTTTTTTTACAGGATGTAGACCAAAGGAATAGCCTGGCCAAAGAGTGTCTCTATCTCTTCCTTTTTAAGCGAGCGATCTTTTGCTGGCGTGCAGTGGCACAGAGTTCTTTAACCCAGTCATTTTTGCTGCTTTATTTCACTTTCGTGTGAGGGAAGAAGACAGAAGCTGATATGCAGAACCGAGATATGTTTTTTGTCTTGGCCTCAGTGGTGCTCTGCAGACTTAGTCAGCATAGATGCTGTTAGAGAAGAGCTGTTGGGACTCTTCCACTTATGAGAAGCTTCTTGAATGGGGAGCTTTACGGTGTCTTATAGCAGCATGTCTTCTCTCCTGTACAGTTCCTGGCATGTTACAGAGAGTTGGGGGAGAAGCATTCCAGCCAAGCTCACTTCCTGTTCAGCTGTAGCTGCATATCACATCCACTGTTTCTGCCTGCCCTATGAATCTCACAAGCGTTGAGTTCTAAGGTTGCAAAACCTAGTGAGGAAGGTGAAGAATGTGTGGGACACTGGAAATGAAGAGGTTGGTGGGCATAGGGAACTGGGAGACAAGACTGCTTTGCCTGTTCTCTCTTGCTGGTGGTCTGTCAGATAGCCCCCTTATCTTTGCTGCTACCTCATCACTCCCTCATCCTGCACTCTGTAAGAGGTTAGATTAGTTTTTTTTCCCCCCTCATTTGATATACTCAAAGAGCTTTAGAACATTTTATCCTGAAACACAAAGGGGAAGAACAGGAGCCCATCCCTGAAGGTGTCAGGCTCCATCCCTGGAGGTGTTTAAGGGCAGGGTGGATGAGGCTGTGGGCAGCCTGATCTAGGGTAGGTTGTCCCTGCCCTTGGCAGGGGAGTTGGAACTAGATGATCTTTGTGGTCCCTTCCAACCCTAACAACAACAAAAATAAATCAATTTGAGTGCTAAGGAAGTGTTCACATCATCTTTTATTAGTTTTACAGAACTGGAAGATAGCAGAAGTTTAAATGCAGTAAGGCTATTCAAGAGCTGAGTCTCCACTTCCAGTATATCTACTGGAAACATTTCTGATGGTTATTTTACCTTGATCTGAGAATGAGAGTGGGGGTCACTTTTGAAGCCACCTGTTTTATGTCAGTACTGTAATAAAAAAGATTATTTTTAAAAGAAAGACAGAAATTACTCCATTAGAGGTGAAATTTGTTGCTCCTAACATCACCTGGTCATCCATCACCTAAGTCTAAGCTCTAGATTACCTCTGCAGAACAGGCAGAAGCGTTACTGGAACTGTCAGAGTGTTTGCAGCTTTGTTTCCCAGCCAGTTAAAAACACCACAGTGCTTTTTTCCTTGCTTCTAGTGTTTCTGGCATTTCTATTGCACCTGTGCCGGTGCTCCTTTGGTGCCTTGGTGAGCTGGCTGGGCTCATTAAACCCATCATATTACTGTGTGTTTCTGTATTCTGATTGTTTTCTTTTGCTGGGATTGCTTTTCTTTAATGAGCTCTACTGGCTCATTGCAAGCTCAGATAAGTGCTAGAGCTGTCTCAAGGGAGGATTGAGAGTGAATAGGACCACCTTTAGCGGCAATCATCTGTTAGATGGCTTTAGTTGCACATGAAAATTTCTAGTCCTCTATTTATCTGGGTGATTTTGCCAGTCAGGGAACTTTCAGAGTTGAAGGCAGGTAGTTAGAGAACTGTGGAGGGATTAATTCTTGACTTCTCCAGTGCCGTTTTTGATGAATTGAGGGAGCAGGGATGGTAATAGTGAAGAACTGAAAGTATTGAGCAGGATGTGGTCTCTCAGAGGTTTAAAAAAAGAACAAAACAACAAAACCTTTGTGATGTTAAACTTGCAGTTTCTTATCTGTTTTCTTTGTCCAGTGTGTGACCATTAATTTACAAGAGGTCATGTAAATTTTGTTGTGAACAAAATGATTTCCTAATTATGTTTCTCACTGTATCTGTAATTTCAGAGAACTTTTGTTCAACTTTGTGCTTGAACAGGTTGCACCCTGTGCTGAGTTAAGAACTGGCTGGGTGGCCAGGCCCAGGGAGTGGTGGTGACTGGTGCCACATCCAGTTGGTGGCCAGTCACTGGTGGTGTCCACCAAGCATCAGCGTTGGGCCTAATCCTGTTTAATATCTTTGCTGATGACCTGGATGAGGGGATTGAGTCCAGCATCAGTAAGTTTGCAGATGACACCAAGTTAGGAGCAGGTGTGGATCTGTTGGAGTGTAGGAGGGTCCTGCAGAGGGATGTGGCCAAGCTGGATGGATGGGCAGAGGCCAAGGGAATGAGATTGAACAAGGCTTAGTGCAAGGTTCTACACTTTGGCCACAACAACCCCAGGCAGTGCTGCAGGCTGGGGACAGAGTGGCTGGGAGCAGACAGGCAGAGAGGGACCTGGGGGTAGGAGCTGAAGATGAGCCAGCAGTGTGCCCAGGTGGGCAGCAGAACCAATGGCATCCTGGCCTGGATCAGGAGCAGTGTGGCCAGCAGGAGCAGGGAGGTTATTCTGCCCCTGTGCTCAGCACTGCTCAGGACACACCTTGAGTGCTGTGTCCAGTTGTGGTCCCCTCAATTCAAGAGAGATGTTGAGGTGCTGGAAGGTGTCCAAAGCAGGGCAGCAAGGCTGGGGAGGGGCCTGGAGCACAGCCCTGTGAGGAGAGGCTGAGGGAGCTGCTTATTGCTCTCTGCAGCTACCTGAAGAGAGGTTGTAGCCAGGTGGAGTTGGGCTTTTCTCTCAGGCACCCAGGGACAGAACAAGAGGATGGTTTCAAGATGCAGCAGGGGATGTTTAGGCTGGATGTTAGGAAAAAAATTCTTCACAGACAGAGTGATTGGCATTGGAATGGGCTGCCCATGGAGGTGGAGTCACCATCCCTGGAAGTCTTAAAAAAGACTGAATGTGGTACTTAGTGCCATGATTTAGTTGGTTAGATGGTGTTGGGCAGTTGGCTGAACTTGGTCATCTCAAAGATCTTTTCCAACCTGGTTGATTCTGTGATACTGACTTTCAAGACAGGAAGCAGGGACATAGGGAAGGGGAAACAAGGATGCTCTGTGATTCTCTTGCTTAGTGCTTAGATACACAGGACTTGATGTTTCAGAGAACTTTAAAAGGACTTAAGTTCATATTTTTATGCCTTCATTGTGAATTCATACTCAAATCTCTTGAGTCTCTAAACAAGGAGAAAATAGACCTATTTATTTTAAGTGCCTTCCCTTTCATCAGATTGAATCTCTTCTGATGGTAGAGTGCAGTGTTCCAGTGCAGCATTAAAACTTTCAAGACTATTTTCTTCTGTGCCTTTCACAGCATACATAGCAACTGATGACAAACCAAGCAGGCTCCTGGAGACCAACAGATCCTAAACCAGCTGTAGTCACGTCCCTTTTGAGATAAGCAGTCATGAGCTGAACCTCCCAAGGTACAGCACCAGATGGACCTTTAGGGGTTTTAAAATTTATCTAAAAGCATAGGTGTTAACATGAGAGTTGTTACCAGATACAGTTGGTAATTGCAACAGCTCTGGTGCTATGTATGTAGGTTTTACAGGATAGAAACTTTCTTAACCAGGAAAGTGTCAGCATGTAGATGTAGACTGAAGTCTAGATCTCGGATGCTAGTGTCATTGTTGATTCCTAACCCCCTGCAGGTGCTAAACATGCTACTCTCTTACCAAATTTCTTGTGTGGACAGGTGCCATCTGTTAAAAAAGAGACATGCACCTGTCTAACTTGCCTCTTGCTGGTCCTTTTGACCACTGTCTTTGAACACAGAAGACCAGGAGGCCTTTTCCATGCTTTCTTTCATGACCTTAAGGATGTAACTGCTGCCTCCTTCTGTGGTGTGGCTCTAAAGTGATATTGGTAAAAAGGATTGCTACAGAGGTGCAAAGGGCTGAGTGCCTCACCGCCTTCTATTCAGTTTTGCCCTGGTACAGGATGAGGCTTTCAGGAGTTAGGATCAGTCAGGGTTGGAAGGAACCACGAGGATCATCCAGTTCCAACTTCCCTGGCAGAGCACAGTAGAGGGGCCCTGCTGGCCACACTGCTCCTGCTGCAGCCCAGCCTCTGCTTGCCTTTCTGGGCTGCAAGTGCACACTGCTGCCTCATCTTCAGCTTCTCCTCCACCAGCACCCCCAAGTCTCTCTCCTCAGGACTGCTCTTCTGCCCAGCCTGGATTTGTTCTCAGGATTGCCTCGACCCAGATACAGAACCTTGCACTGGAAGACAACAATATGAAATAGAAGAGTGTAAAGGAAGAAAATTGGAAAGTAAATGCATTACATATCCACAAGTGCACTGGATGAGGTACCAAAGCACCAGAGTGGCTGGGCAAGGGTGAACAATGAGGCATAAGGTGCTGCCTCATGTTGTGCTCCAGCATGTCCACATCCCTCTTGTAACAGGGGCTCCAGAACTGGATGCAGTACTCCAGGTGGGGTCAAAGTTGTAGGGAGAAAGTGCAAATTCTAGAGGACTATGTCCTCACCTCTACTTTTATTCCCTCTTTTTTTCTTGGCAGCTTGTCCTTACCACTTTGGAGCTTAGGAGTCAGCTGGTCTTTATTCTCCATTTTGCACGTGTGACTGCTCCCCTGTTTGCTGCCACACGTTGGTGGCCTTGTCTGTGGACACAGAGTTGCATGAGTTATGACTCTGGTGCTTGTCTGACCACTACAGTTTAGGAAGCTGTCCTGGTTCATCTGGTAAACTGGCTTACCAAAGAGCAAAACCAGTCCTTTTCCTTTCAGTTCTGCAAACTGAAGCAGTCCGCCCAGGGACTGGAATCCTGTTCTGAGGAGTGAGAGCCTGGTGGTTATGAGATAATGATGCCATTCTGAACCACTGCTGCACGATGTGATTTTTATAGTGGGATAATAGGGATTGGAGGTGGGCAGCTTAGGCTTTTCTCTTGCTGTATCTTCCCTGCTTTCGAGAAGTGAGAGGAAGCAGAAACTTAACTCATCAATCAAAAACTGAGCTGCATGATGACTACCTCTGTATCAGGGAAGGGAAGAAGAACATGAATAATGCTTTCCACAGCAGCCTGGAGATGCGTCAGATTAAGCACAACATGAGGCAGCACCCTTATGCCTCATTGCTCATCCTTGCCCAGCCACTCTGGTGCTTTGGTGCCTCATCCAGTGCACCTGTGAATATGTAATGCGTTTACTTTTCGATTTTCTTCCTTTGCACAACCCTTCTGTTTCGTATTGTTGTCTTCAAGTGCAAGGTCCTGCAGCTGGGTCGAGTCAGAAGGCTGTAGGAGAAGTTTCCACATGACATGTTTTTCACCAGAGGAAGAGGCAGAGGACTAACTGGCCTGGAGTGGGCTCTGCATCACCTAGAGTGCTGGGAGGCGATGCAGAAGCAACTAAGCTCACCATAGCTTCCCAGGAGAGTACAACTGCAAAACCTCAGCTCTCCGTGAAGTTGTGCCTGTTAGCACAGACCTGGAACTTAAATTCATCGTCCCCTCAATTGAAGAGAGATACTGAGGTATTGGAAGGTGTCCAGAGGAGGGCAATGAAGCCGGTGAATGGCCTGGAGCACAGCTGATTCCTCTGTTTGTCCAGAGGTCTCTGCATGGTGTTCTGTCGTGGTTCCCCACAGCTTCAGGTTCTAAGAACATATTTACATATTTCCAGTCCTGGAAAATCTTTTCAGGTTGGGTCCTGTAACACCATGTGAATGTACCCTGCTGCACAATTGCATGTCCCTGACTGGGAGCTGCTGTTGGTTGTGGACTAACTTCTCTGTAGTCCAGTAAGATTTACAACACACAGATGCTGAATATTTACTTAATGTCAGGCTACAGAAAGAGGGGGGAGAAAAAAAAAGTCACCACGTGGATGTATTCACTAACAAACTGGGATCTGAAGAAGTGTGGAAAGTGATGAATGCATTAGCTTTGAAGTGTGCTGTGCCTCAGCTGTAATTAAGGTTGGTAAATACAAAATTGTTACCTATACAGTGCAATTCTGTGTTGGCAGTTGAAGTGTATTCTGCTGTTTTTGACGTAAAATATTTTAAAATGAAGAACTGAGATTGGTTTCTAGGAATTGTTCCCTTTTTCACTTCAAGACTGTGTTAAAATAATGCATTTGTCTTGGCTTTTGCAGATTGCCTTCATGACCTTGACTCTGTTTCCAATCCGACTCTTTTTTGCTGCTTTTATGATGTTGCTGGCCTGGCCTTTTGCATTCATTGCTTCAATGGGATCTGATGAGCAAGAGCTTGTAAAGCCCCTTTCCTGGTGGCGAAAGTGAGTCACTGCTGCAGTGAAGTACTGGGAAAATCTCTCTTGAGTTGGGCTGTTTGAAATAGCAGGAGATTAGAAATCCTTGATACGTCCCACGGACCTGCTTTGCTCTTCAACAGAAAATAGCCAAAATATTGCTTAAACAATTTCCTCTGATATGAAATTGAAAACTCCTTAACTGTTTGATTTACCAGATAAACCAAGAATTACAGGGAGGGGATTAAAAAAAAAAAAAAGAAAAAAGCATCTCTGGCCTTTTACCTTTATTGAGGATGTAATGCAAAGCTTCACAGTGACATCCTTCAATTTCAGTTACTCCTCTAATGTCAACTTCTTCTTATGAAGATTGACACTGTGGAACATGCCCAAATTTCATATTCTGAATTGTTGTTCTAAATTGCTTCGCTCCATTGTTTGCTACACTGTGATGAGTTTACAGAACTGCTCTTTTCTTTATTGAGGATGTAATGTTAAGCTTCTCTGTGCCATCCTTCAATTTCGGTTAGTCCTCTAATGTCAGCTTCTTCTTATGAAGATTGACACTGTGGAATGTGCCCAAATTTCATATTCCAAACTGTTTGTTTTAAATTGCTTTGCTCCATTGTTTGCTACACTCTGATCAATTTACAAAACTGCTAGTTTTTTTTTGAGGGCTTCCTCCCATTCTTTGGTTGTTATTAATAAATCTGTATTTACTTTGAGGCTGGAATGCTAATTGAGGCAGCATCTAAGACAGTGTTTACACATTCATGAAAACTGTTGTTTGAGGAGCAGGTAGCATCTAAGGCAGTGTTTAGCCTTACATGAAAACTGCTGTTTGAGGAGCAGGGAAGTGTCACCATGCTGCAGAGAACTTTTAAATTAGGAGCTGGCACTAGCATGGGGGAATCTGAATGTGGTTTGCATCACAGGAGGTTGAGAACCACAGAGATATGGCATTTGTGATTGAAAATTAAATGTAATCAGTATAACAACTGAAGGAATAATGGACTGCTTTCAATCTTACATACTGTCTTTTGAAGCTTTTTAGATTATCCATAGTCCACTTAATCAATTTTTTAGTATCAGTCTGCTTTCCAGCCCCCAGTCTCCGTGAGGGAAATGATTTGTGGTGTTTGTTTTTTGCAGTCTGCTGGTTCAAAATAAGGGTTTCTCTTTTCTTGACTGGCAGACAGTTTTTAAACCAAGCAAGCAAAACCCACCAAACAACCAAAAAACCCCAAACTTTTCCCTGCCCAAACCCACACACCAACGCAAGCCCCCTAAACCAACCCAAAAACACCTTAGGAGGAGAAAGGGGAAGAAATGAACTATTTCCAAAGCTCCCAGATGTGTTCTGTAGGCAGGGTAATGATTTGTGGTGTTTGTTTTTTGCAGCCTGCTGGTTCAAAATAAGGGCTTCTCTTTTCTTGACTGGCAGACAGTTTTTAAACCAAGCAAAGGAAACTCTACCAAAACTCACCAAACAACCCCAAACTCTTCCCTGCCCAAACCCACATCCCAACACAAGCCCCCTGAGCAACCCAAAAACACCTTAGGAGGAGAAAGGGGAAGAAATTTATTTCCAAAGCCCCTAGATGTGTTCTGTAGGCATCCCCATGTTGGAGAATCTCAGCTGTACATTTCTCCACCGCTTTGTTTGGGTAAACTCAAACCCAAGGATCAGGGTTGTGGCATTCTAGCAATATTCTAATAGCATTTTTCATGACTTGGGTTAGTAGAGGTTTGGGTTTTTTTCGGTGTTGCATTTTTAGCTACTGTATGCAAGAAAGCCAATAGCCATAGTCCAAACGTAGGGATAAAATGAATCCCAATCTCACTGTTTTGTCAACTCTTTACAGGGTAGTGGATGTTTTGCTGAAAGCCATCATGAGAATGATGTGGCTCGCTGGTGGATTCCACTGGATCACTGTCAAAGGCAGACGGGCGTTGCCGGCAGAAGCACCAATACTAACTGTGGCTCCCCATTCTTCCTACTTTGATGCCATTCCAGTAACTATGACCTTTGCCTCCATTGTGATGAAGGCTGAAAGCAAAGATATTCCTGTTTGGGGAAGTAAGTTGATTGATACTTTTTTTTTTTTTTCCAAGAAAAATGTAAAATGACTACTTGGGAAGCTCATTGCTTGTGTATGAGAAGGCCTGGAACATAAGAAAGTTTTATTGTAATGCATGGTGTCCACATCCCTCTTGTCCCAGGGGCTTCAGAACTGGATGCACTACTCCAGCTGGGGTCTCAGCAGAACACAGCAGAGGGGGAGAATCACCTCCCTGGCCCTGCTGCCCACACTGCTCCTGCTGCAGCTCAGCCTCTGCTTGGCTTTCTGGGCTGCAAGTGCACACTGCTGCCTCATCTTGAGCTTCTCCTCCACCAGCATCCCCAAGTCCCTCTCCTCAGGGCTTCTCTCCAGCCAGCCACTGCCCAGCCTGGATTTGTGCTTGGCATTGCCTCGACCCAGTTGCAGGACCTTGCCCTTGTTGAACCTCCTGAGGTTGGCTTGTGCCCACCTCTACAGCTTGTCCAGGTCCCTCTGGATGCCATCCCTGCCCTCCAGCCTGGCTGCTGCACCACATAGGGATATGACAGCCACCAGAACCTGATGAGTGCAGGACTGTAACTCCTTACACTGTTCTTGACACTTCAAGCACTGGCTGATCCACTAATACAGCAAGTCTATCCCTGACATAAAGAAGATTACACAACTAGTGCCAGCAAACTAATTTCTTGGTGGTTGGAAATACAAAAGCTAGTTTAGATTTGTATTTTAGACAAGTAGAATAGCTGATGAGTTAGTGACTCAGCAAATAAAAGATACAAAGATGACAAAGCAGGTTTTGGAGACGAAATCTTGAATAAAAGCACAAAGTAGTATATTTGAAGGTTACTTTGCCTGTAGTGCTTTTTGCCACCACAATAGTGCTGTGTATGTCACTTACTATTTTGTAAGTGGAACACAATGTTGTTTGTGGCAGATATGCACGCAGAGGATATTGTAGAATGATTTCTGATTCTTGGTCATGCTCATTTTGTCTTGCTCTGTATTAGATGTTTCCACTCAATTCAAGAGGGATGTTGAGGTGCTGGAAGGTGTCCAATAGAAGGGCAGCAAGGCTGGGGAGGGGCCTGGAGCACAGCCCTGGGAGGAGAGGCTGAGGGAGCTGGGGGTGTGCAGCCCGGAAAAGAGGAGGCTCAGGGCAGAGCTCATTGCTCTCTACAACTATGTGAAGGGAAGTTGTAGCCAGGTGGAGTTGGGCTCTTCTCCCAGGCACCCAGCAACAGAGCAAGGGGACACAGTCTCAAGCTGTGCCAGGTTCAGGCTGGATGTTAGGAGGAAGCTGTTGGCAGAGAGAGTGATTGGCATTGGAATGGGCTGCCCAGGGAGGTGGTGGAGTCACCATCCCTGGAAGTGTTCAAGAAAGGACTGGATGGGGCACTTAGTGCCATGGTCTGGTTGGTTGGCTAGGGCTGGATGCTAGGTTGGACTGGATGATCTTGGAGGTCTCTTCCAACCTGGCCTATTCTGTACTATTCTATACATCATATTTAAAATTATCTGTGATGTAGGTGTATCTCTCTGTTACAAACTGAGCGAGTCTGATGTACCAAAATGGTGACCATGGTTTTCCTCACAGAACTGAATGCAAATAGTTCAACAAAACTGCAATAATTCACCTGAGTATTTAATTTTATAGTGTAATGTAGTAAAGTAGTTACATGATTGCACTGAAACTTATGTCCAGAGGACTAGTGGTAGGGGGAGATTATTTTTTCAAACACAGAGTTTAAAAATCAGATGTGGTTTACTTGTGTTTTTCCCCTCCTTCTTCAGCTCTGATCAAATACATCCGACCAGTATTTGTATCCCGATCAGACCAGGACTCTCGCAGGAAAACTGTTGAAGAGATAAAGAGACGTGCTCAGTCTGATGGTAAATGGCCACAGGTACTGTCTACTACCAGGGTGTGACTGATGGTATTTGGCTTTGGACACAGAGTTTACTTTTCCCTTGTGCAATGCTGTATTGGGTTTAAGTTAGCCACCCCTGAGCCCAAAAGCCCGACTCACCAGAGGTCTGAGTTTTCTAGAAGCATATGATTATTTTTTTCAATTTTGAAGCCACTTTTGTGAATTTTTGAGATTAAGATGTAGGATGTCTTTCATAGCAGTGTTACTAATGCAGTGATTAAGTCTGCATCCTGGACTACAGAAATCTGAAGTTATAAACGGTGTGACAAAAAGAATGGTACATACCTTGTGCGTTGTATCAGTAGATTGCAAAGCACTTTAAAAAAGTAAATTTTCTTGCCTACACAACTTGAGTTGCAGAGCTGAAGTGCAATAAAATTAGTCATGTCAATTTTTATCTGTTGCTTTGTCCCCATATGATCTGCATTTCCTTTAAAACTCTTCTTCTGAAGCTCAAGAAAATTCCTGCAGTTCTTTGCTTTTTGCTGTCAGAACTTTTTTTCTTTTCCCTCTATGATCTAAGCTCTACCTTTTGAATTCAGCTCAACTTGAGCATTTTTTTTACCTTGGTAGAATTCCGTTTAGGGATTTTCAGCCTTCTGACATCTGTACACAAGCCAAGTGATAAATGCAAAAAGAAAATGAAAGCCCTTCTTTTTCTTAATATGCCAGCGGTTAACTTAGGAGCAGAAAATTTGTGTTGGTGCAAAACAGAAGGTGACAATTTTATCAGCACCAAAACGTTTGGCGAAAATTCTTCTGTGCTCACAAGTGTTTCTGGTCACTGTCCAGTGATCCAGTTGAATACAGCTATTATCAAAGGTCACAAAAAGAGGCAAATGCACAAAGGCTTTTTTTGTACCGTTAAGACAGAGCTTGGAAAACTTTACCGAGCGCTTTTTTTTTTCTTTGCCAATAATTGAACCGTTTCCCTCTGAGCTGCTTCTACTATTATCAGCTAATGTTAGCTTTAAAAGCATGTGTTTATAAATTGATCCACGTGGAAATAGTTCTTAAAAGTTAGCTTATTTTGTTTTGTTTGTTTTTTCTTTTTTACTTCAAGATAATGATATTCCCCGAGGGCACTTGCACAAACCGATCCTGTCTAATTACCTTCAAGCCTGGTAGGTATGATGCTCATTTTTCTCTGTTCCCTACAGAATGTTCTTGTATCTTGGTTTTCTGAAATATTACTTCCATGGTAATTTGCTTGCTGTTGCAGAAGTCTTACAGTAGACTGGGACTGGAATAGGCATTTTCTGATGCCACGGAAGGATTGTCCTTCCACTGTTGAGCAAGAAAACGTTCAGGTGGTTGTTTGGTGCATAGGAGCTGGAGGCCTAATGCTTCTTCCTGGCTTTTTGTTTCTGGACGTCATTTATGTTGGTTTCTTTTGGTTTTTTTCTTGCACCCTCACACACACCACCCCCATATTTCCTGTTTTGGGTCAGCCATGCAGCATTTAGATATGCTATAATGCTTAAGATATCATTGTATATCCATTTCATGTGTGTAGTGCCCCCTGCCCCCTCCCACCACCCCCCATTTGATATAAACCCCGGCTAGGACTCAGGAACACTGCAAGTTGATAAATGAAGCTTTATATTTACAGCAATGCACAATATGCAAGCAAATATCTACAAGATGTAACAGATATTTGCAGATATATACAATGAAAAGGTAATACAGAAACACCACAGCCCTCCCAGAGACCCAAATCCCCAAGAGGGGTGACCAACCACCCCCTACCACCTTTCCCCCCTTCCCCAATCTTATCTCACCACCTGTTGATGCTGAAGATAAGCTGAGGTAGATGGGCCAGGGGGATTAGGAGTAGGGAAGAAGTTAGTAGTACTGAGAATTAGCTACCAAGGCAGAGACAGAGACCATGCAAGGGAAGCAGCCGCAGCCCAGAGTGGTCGGAAACCGTCTGATATCTCATGTTTTGGGTACAATACTTAAAAACAATTTTTTTTTTCTTTCTCAGTAAAGCTCTGGGTGAAGTGACATCCTGTGTTTTCCTCTCTCAGCCAATAGTCTTAATTTCTCACTCAAATTCTCCAATTAGCTCAGACCAGCACAATGTGCTGCAGTGTTTGTTGCTGTCTTGTATATAGTGGATTTCTCTCAACCAACCAGAGCTGCATTCTGGTGAAAATGGCACAGTAATCTTGCTAGCCTAGCGCTGTTAACAGAGGCTGTCAAGTTTCCAGAACAGCTTTTTATTTAATAGCCACATTCTAAGCTCTTTGTGTGTTTAGTGTCAGCCTTTTCGCTTAGCAGATTGGTAGAGGCTCTAACACTGAGCATTGTTGCAGCTGTAAATTGCAGTTGCAGTAAGAGAAAGGCCATTACTGTGGTGAGCTATCAGTGTTTAATGTCAACTTGCCTTTATTCTGTAGGCAGGGAGATGGTGAATTGAGTGAGGCAGTTGTGAATGTGTTTTTTGACTCTTCCTAGGTTTCTACCTAGCTCGTTGTGTTCTGGTCTTACTGTTGCATCTCATGGTTTTTGTTGCTTTTGCTCATTGCCTGCTTACCACCTGCAACCCTTGGACCTTGCTACAGGAGGAGGGAAAGAGCAGGAGTTTGAACTAATTTGGGCAGGATTTATGCCCTGTCAGGACAGCAGAAAGATGCAGCATGCAGAGAAGCTGAAACAGCTCTGTGTTATCTTTATGTGGGTTCTAACTTTATACCATTTCAGTAAACGAGTGAAGGAAGTACTGGGATGTTTTCCTTTCTCAGCCTATAGTCTAAACTCTCATTCAAATCCTCCAATTAGTTCAAACTAGCACAGTTATGCATCCCAGAAAGAAAATAATTAGCAAATGGCACACGTTTCTGTAGCTACAGAGTAGAAGTTAGGTTAATTCTCTTATTCCAGAATGCTAAATACCCTGTAAATTGCTGCTGCTCAGCTAAAAATAGATTTTTTATTTTTTTTTAATAAGGAAACTTAAGTTCTTCACCAAAAAATGCTGTCAACCACAGGGAATATACTGACAGCTGTCTTGCACATATTGCATTTGCTACTCAGCTTTGACTTGTGTTCAAGACAATTTATGTAACTGGTAGAGGATAATTTAGAAAACATAAGCAAGTACTCTTGGTTTTTTGTCTGCTGAGAAGGTGAAGAGGCATTGCCAATCTCCACTGCTTGCTTTTTAGATGACTTTTGAGACTACTTTCAGATCTTTTCTGCTATCAACTAATCCCTGTGCATATCAGCCCGCTCCTTGTACTCTTTTTGCTGCAATAAATGCCTGCTGTATCAAAATGAGCCATGAAGTGATTGTGCCTTATTTGTGTCCTAGGAGCATTTATTCCTGGAGTTCCTGTGCAGCCAGTGGTTTTACGTTACCCAAACAAACTGGTGAGTTCAGCTCTCAGTGTTGCTGGAAATGCAGAGTGTTTTCCTCTGAAATACATTAGCACTTCTCTAATCTCTTAGATAATTAGGTTTAGACACTTAGAAAGCATTAATAAATGGTTATTGATGAAGTATTTATTGGTTAAGCCTCTAGCGTTATAAATAGTCTTAATTGAGACAATTTAAATGTTTCTGGTTTTGTTAGCTGACTCCTAAAAAGTGCCCTGGAAGTTATTTGGGCTGTTACAAGAAATACTTTGCAGGTCAGGTGTTAATTTCTGCCTAGGATCTGTGTTTCCATGTGTTCCAGTTCTGGGTCCCTCAATTCAAGAGAGATGTTGAGGTGCTGGAAGGTGTCCAGAGAAGGGCAGCAAGGCTGGGGAGGGGCCTGGAGCACAGCCCTGTGAGGAGAGGCTGAGGGAGCTGGGGGTGTGCAGCCTGGAGTAGGGGAGGCAGACAGACTTTAAAAGGCATGGTAAGCAATTTGTAAGCCTTATGGAGAACCAGGGTTGTACACTGAATTTTATTCACAGCCCTATGAGGAGAGGCTGAGGGAGTTGGGGGTGTGCAGCCTGCAGAAGAGGAGGCTCAGGGCAGAGCTCATTGCTCTCTGCAGCTACCTAAAGTGAGGTTGTAGCCAGGTGGGGTTGGACTCTTCTCCCAGGCAACGAGCAACAGAAGGAGGGGACACAGGCTCAAGCTGTGCCAGGGCAGGTTCAGGCTGGATGTTAGGAGGTAGTTGTTGGCAGAGAGAGTGATTGGCATTGGAATGGGCTGCCTAGGTTGGTGATGGAGTCCCCATCCCTGGAGGTGTTCAAGCAAAGCCTGGATGGGGCACTTAATGCTATTGGCTAGGGCTGGGTGATAGGTTGGACTGGATGAGCTTGGAGGTCTCTTCCAACCTGGCTGATTCTATGACTCTATTAACTTCCTAATGTCTACCTCCACTAAGCATTAATGAGGGGAAGGATGATTTCTATTACTATTTGATCTTTAGATTAGCTTGGTGGCTGCAGAGGAGCTGCAGCAAAGTTTAGAATGAGGAGAGGAAGGAGGAGAGGTAGGTGAAGGTGAGGTTTGTTTTGCTTGGGCTGCAGAGTTTGATAGCAAATAAGAACAGAGTGGGGTGAGAATATTGTTTTTCATACACTAAGACAGCATTCCTAACAAACCTTAATTGCCTTCAGCTTCCTGTTTGTCTTGTTTGGACACTGCATATTATAATTTTAGGTTTAGAAAGAGATTTTTTTTTTAAATGAAGATCTTCGGGTAGCCATTGAATTCCAAATAAGCACTATCTGCACTCACCCTAGTGCATGAACTGCCTTTTCTGACCAACCTGCAGAGCTCTGAGCTTCACTGTACAGATGAGAACATTCTTAGGCTTGAGTGCCACTTGAGTCTTTTGGGAGGCTTTTCAAGATCAGAGCCAGAGGTGGATAGAGTAGGCGTTATGCATTCTTACAGATTTCTTTCTTTGTACTCCACTGAAGAACTAAGAAAACTACTTTACTCTTCTGAAGCAAACTGAAACATATGGCAGGAATGATGATGTAATTTCAGTTCTTTTCTAGCAAATAAATCTCATTCTGGTTGCCATGAAGAGTACTTTTTCTAGTCAGGCTTGTGATTATTTGCAGTAGATGATGCCTCTTGTATTACTTTTTAAAGAGCAAACATTTTATTATGTTGCTTCTCTGGATGCATGAGCAGGTGTAGACCTGAAATACAAAAAGAGAGCACTGAAGTTTCCATGAAAACCTTTTACTTATGTTGTCAGGTGCACATGGTGTAAATGCAAAGCACAATAATAATTAAGTAATAATTAAATAATAATAAAAACGTGGTGTAAATGCAAAGCACAACAATAATTAAGTAATAATTAAATAATAATAAAAGCACAATAATAATAATTAAATAATAATAAAAACATGGTGTAAATGCAAAGCACAACAATAAGTAAATAATCATAAAAGCACATGGTGTAAATGCAAAGCACAATAATAATTAAGTAATAATTAAATAATAATAAAAGCACATGGTGTAAATGCAAAGCACAATAATAATAATTAAATAATAATAAAAACATGGTGTAAATGCAAAGCACAACAATAAGTAAATAATCATAAAAGCACATGGTGTAAATGCAAAGCACAATAATAATTAAGTAATAATTAAATAATAATAAAA
>VWZI01015339.1:94796-105214 GCA_013396835.1 Psilopogon haemacephalus
GGGATGTGTGTGTGTGTGTGGGGCAGGGTCTGGGGGATGTGTGTGTGTGTGTGGGGCAGGTTCTGATGTCTTGCTTATCTGGAAAGAGCTGAACAGTGCAGGGTTGAAGAGGTGGCACAGGAAAGCATTAAGACTTTTAAATTATTTTAGATAATTTTAGAAAAGATTCCCTGTTCCCACTTAGGAAAGGATTACAAAACTCTGCTTGGGTGCCATCTGGTAAGAGATGAGCAGAGCCACTCTTAGATGAATTTCTAAAAAGATATGATGCATTTTGAAGTGTTTAAAGGAGTTCCCATTTTTATTTTTTAATAGTACTCCTGTTAATGTCGCTTCATAAGTAGCAACAAACCGTTCATGTTTTCCACAGTAATGCTATCTGTACAGAGGTGATGCAAAATGTGAGATGTTGTTGCTATAATTCAGTTCTCTCTGTGCAGTTCCTACCTGTGTATATTCCTTCAGAAGAAGAAAGAAAAGATCCAGTCTTGTATGCCAACAATGTCAGGCGGGTAATGGCAGAGTAAGTATGTTGTAACTGTTGTAACTGGAAGTGTGATTTTTAATTCTAGGATGAAGAAAAAGGGCATGAAATCGGTTCAGTGGAGTTGCCTGCTTGCAAAGAAGCTTGTAGTCTGCAGTGCTGCATACACAACTTCTTATAAAGCAGTTGCCTTCCTTACTTGTCTCAGCAAGTGTCTTGTCACTTCTCCTGATTCCCGTATATGGGTTGGCTTTTTGTAACCCAAATGAACACTTCACCCTTTCAGTTTCTTCTTGCAACTTTTTTTTTAACCATCTTCCTCTTTTCCCTAATTGTCCTGTGCTTCAGCTGATCACCACTAGGTTTCTGTATTCCTGCTGTATGCTATACCCTGCTGTTGACTTAAGATATTTAATTGGGTGTAACATGCATGACTGGACAAGATCTTTGATTATTGTCACATTCTTTTATGTAAGCCACTATTTGTCTGTAGTCCCTCCTCAGCCCTCCTGGAGCCCCCTTCAGATCCTGTGAGGCCACTCCAAGGTCTCCTGGCAGCCTTCTCTTCTCCAGGCTGCAGAACCCCAACTCTCTCAGCCTGTCCTCACAGCAGAGCTGCTGCAGCCCTCTCAGCATCTTGGAGGCCTCCTTTGGACTCACTCCAACACTTCCATGTCCTGCTTGTGCTGGGGGCTGCAGAGCTGCAGACAGTGCTGCAGGTGAGGTGTGAGGAGAGCAAAGGGGCAGAATCCCCTTCCTTTGCCCAGCTGCCCACAGCTGCTCTTGCTGCAGCCCAGCACATGGTTGCTGTCTGGGCTGCACTCACACTGCAACCTCATCTTGAGCTTTTTTGTCAACCCAGACCCCCAGGTCCTGTTCCTCAGGGCTGCTCTCAGCCATTCCCCACCCAGCCTGGAGTTGTGCTTGGGACTGTGCCCACCCAGGCATATTGTATAATACAATGCTGTGTTGAATACCTTTATAATGTAATATTGGCAAGACTTGCACTACCTGAACTGTGGATCAAGTGCAACTTTGAAATGGATTTATGTCCCCCACAACGTGGGGGAGTTCCTAATCATTTTGCACAACATTCATTACTTTCTTAACCACAAGTCTTTGGGATGAGAATTCTATCACAAGAACCTCTTTTCCATGCCATTAAGGTGGTTTACTGATTTGCAAATATTAGGATACCTCATGAGGGGAGCAGACTGATGGCAGGAACATAATCAAAGTGTGGAAAAATTGGGAGAAACCCACTCCAAATGTGGAATTGAGAATCACTCAGTCAATTTTCAGCTGCCTTTTCAACGTGCTTTGGTTTAGTTGGCATTTTCCTCTTGGTCCTTCCTTCATGCAAAGGTGAGACCATTCCAGAATCACTACCCTTTAGCTCCGTGTTTTATTCCATAAGTAACTTATAATATCTCATTTTTAAACACATTTGGTACTTATGAGCTTTAATACCTATTAGTGAGTTGTGCTTCCTGAATACTTTGTTTCTGTTTAAGGCTGAGAAAGCAATGATGAGTAGCTTTAATGTTAAGTGCAGATCTTCCTAATGTGTGGGAATTCCTGGTTTGACAATTAATTAGTGGACCAAAGAGAACTGTTATTTATAGTGGTGTTCAAAGCCTGGTAAGAAGCCTGTGGGGAAGAGGCTATGTAACAGAAGTAGTTATTGCACGAGAGGTAACTGCCATCACAGATCAAGCTGTCTATAATGGACTGCAGAGTGTTCATCAGCAAACCTAAATGTCTGTAGCATGCCTTAGAGCTCTATATCACTCTTGCTGCTACTGTATATTAACTTCACATTTTAAAAGGTGGTTAGTAGCAAGGCAGAAAAATTTATAGATAGGAGTAAGTGGGGGAAAAAAATGTAGTGAAGACTTCAAACTAGAAAAAAAAAACACAAAAAGGAGATTGTAGTTTGTGCTGATATGAGTAAAGTGAAGCATCATGGAGAAGGTGGTAGATGAGTAAATCATATGGAGTAGTGTTTGCTTGCTAAATTGTGCTAATAGGAGTAAAGTGAAGCATCATGGAGAAGGTGGTAGATGAGTAAATCATATGGAGTAGTGTTTGCTTGCTAAATTGTGCTAATAGGAGTAAAGTGAGGTATCATGGAGAAGGTGGTAGATGAGTAAATCATATGGAGTAGTGTTTGCTTGCTAAATTGTGCTAATAGGAGTAAAGTGAGGTATCATGGAGAAGGTGGTAGATGAGTAAATCATATGGAGTAGTGTTTGCTTGCTAAATTGTGCTAATATGAGTAAAGTGAGGTATCATGGAGAAGGTGGTAGATGAGTAAATCAAGGAGTAGTGTTTGCTTTCTGAATTGCACTAATATAAGTAAAGTGAAGCATCATGGAGAAGATGGTAGATGAGTAAATCATATGGAGTAGTGTTTGCTTGCTAAAGTGTGCCTTATGTTTGAGCACTGAGTTCTTAAATGCTTTTTTTCCCCAAACCAAAGTGTCTTTCTCTCAGCTTTACCACAGCAAACACGGTGCAACTGCGCTATTAGGATTCCCTTGAAGTGTCTTCTGGTGGTGCTAATACTACAGAGCATCAAGTTTAGAAGTAGAGCAAGAATGAGCATCCAATTCTTTGGCATTTTAAAAACTTGGGATTTTTTTTTTCCCTTTTATTTTTCATACATCTTTAACTGTGCTTGGGGTTTAACTCTGCTTGCTTTTCTACTTTGTTCTAGCCATTTATTTTTTTTTAATAGAGAAATGTTGCCTGTTGGATAATTTTAATGTCACCTGAAGGTAATAGTTGTTCTGCTCAGGTGATTGTTTATTAGTATTTTACAGTACTAATGAGACACACATTTAACATGATGATTAATCTGTGTTTTTGTGGTAGAGTAGTAACTTTGAAATCCTCCTCAGTCACTTTGGTGAAAATACTAAGGCATTTCAAGGCTATGCACTGCTTAATTTTCCCTCCCCCGTGTTCTTTTATGTTTTCATGCACTTACAAAGTCAAAATAGATTTTTCTACACTGGGTAGAGTTCCATAGTTGATCCTTTGTGTGTGAACTTTCTCTTACATGTGCTCCCTTAGCTCTTCAGAAGAGACAGCCTAATTGTTATAGGATTTCTTGCTATTTAAAAAAAAAACAAAACAAAAAAGGTGATAATTCTGTTTAGCTTTCTTTAGGTTGCCTTGCTTTACTGTATTTCTGTGGTTTATTCAAGGGCATTGGGAGTCTCAGTGACAGACTATACATTTGAAGATTGTCAGCTAGCCTTGGCTGAAGGACAGCTCCGTCTGCCTCCAGACACCTGTCTTCTAGAGTTTGCAAAGCTCGTCAGGAGTCTTGGGTGAGCATACACAATATTTATAGGCAAAGGGCATTTTTGGTTTGTATCTGTGCCTGTGTATCTATATATGTAAAGGCTTACCTGGAACTGTATCCTGACTTTTCCCTGGAGGTGGTCTGACCTGCCCCCAGCTGTCGTGTTTAGCTCCCACTTCCTGCTGAGACCCCCTGTAAAAGGGGGGGGGGATGAACTTCCTGGTTCTTCCTCTTGGCCTCTGCTTTCCTCACCAGCCCAGCACTTTGCTTCCCTGCTGCTATTTCACCACCTGCTCTCCAACAAACACATGGGGAGAGCAACCATATTTGGAACTCTTAACTTGCTGCATCTTCCAGTTTTTCTCCCGTTTCTCCTCTAATCTTACTGAACACCCACAAACTAGATGATCCTGTTAATCACTCTGTTCACAGGATGTCAAGGGTTGGAAGGGACCCAAAGAGATCAAATTCAACTCCCCTGCCACAGCAAGACCGTACACTCTAGCTCAGGTCACACAGGAACACATTGAAAGGCTCCAGAGAAGGAGATTCCACAGCCTCTCTGGGCAGCCTGTGCCACTGCTCTGGGACCCTTCCAGTCAAGAAGTTGCCTCTTGTGTTGAGCTGCAACCTCCTGTGCTGCAGCTTCCATCCATTGCTCCTTGGCCTGTCCCAGGGAGCAGTGAGCAGAGCCTGTCCCCTGGCTCCTGACCCCCAGCACTCAGATATTAATTGCTTCAATGTACAAGCATCCATTTTCCTTATTTTTTTGTATTCTCACCTGAAAGTACAGAGCAGTTTCATGTTTCCATTCTGTACTTTATTTTCTTTCACTGTTTTTTCCTCAGTCTTCCAGTTTGCATACATAAATTTAAAATAAAAAGGAGAAAGATTGATTGGAGAGTAAGGAATGTAGGGCAGTATACATTATGCATTCAAAGGACAAGCATATATTAACTAATTGTCAAGACCTCCAGCTGAAAATATTTCTAATGGGACAGGAAAGACTTCTAAGGGGGAAACAAAGATTCTTTGTTTGTTCCAAAGGTTCTGAAATTAACATAACCATTTGGGGTGGATTTTTTTGCTATGACAGGATGAGGAGGAATGGGTTTAAACTGGCAGAGGGGAGATTGAAAGTGGATGTTAGGAGGAAGTTGTCTGGAGTGAGGGTGGTGAGACCCTGGCACAGGTTGCCCAGGGAGGTTGTGGCTGCTCCCTCCCTGGAGGTGTTCAAGGCCAGGCTGGATGAGGTCTTGAGCGTCCTGATCTAGTGGGAGGTGTCCCTGCCTATGGCACAGCGGGGTTGGAACTGGATGATCTTTGAGGTCCATTCCAACCTAAACCATTCTGTGATTCTAAAAACAGACAACAAAACCCCACCCCAAAAAAAAGCCACTCTTGTCTCTTACGCACTTTTGATAATCCTGGGATTCAGTTTAATCCTCTTTTTAAATTGTCTGGCTTTGCTCTGCTCAGTTTAAAGCTGATATTTCAAATTATGCTTTTCTGAGTTTCTTGGTTTGGCCTCTTTAAAGTGATCACAGGCATTTACAAATTAAGTTCTGCACGACCCAAAAAGTTCTTTGTCTCATTGGTAGGTTGGAGAAATATTATCCCATCCCAATTTGGGTATGTGCCAGTGAGGAGGCTATTAGAGCATTTCTTTTTTTTTTTTCTGGCACAATTGGATGGAGATCCTTATATGACTTAATCTCTAATGCATGTTTGATGGTGGTGGCAGTCATTTTGCTGCTTTACTCAAAGGTTTTGAGGCCAGGGAGGCATTAAGATCATCCAGTCGCATCCCTAAATGACAGGAGCAGTAAATTTTACCCAGTGGATTTTGCATCCAGTCTTTGAGTAATCACATACCTTCAAGGTACCATCTAGTTTTAAACACAACTATTTTTCTAAGAAGGCTTTTTTAGATTCTTCAGACTCCAGGCACACCTCAATTTGGCTGTGCCGGTGAGATTTCACGTTGTAAAAATATATTCCTCTTCAATATTTATCTTGAGTCTGTGCTCCGCTGGATAGGATCCAACCTAGAAGCCATTCAGCCACAGCACTGAGTTCTCATGCTTCATCTAATGAAGAGCTTGGACTGTTATCATAGCTGTACAGCTGCCAGGTCACAGCTGGCTGCAACTGAACTCTGGTGTAAACGACTTTCATATCAATGAGATCAGTTGATCACAGTCTCATCTTCTCAAATTCTCCATTCATTAGTCCCCCAAGCAATTATACTTCTGTTGAGCCTGGTAATCCCATGTCTGACCAATGAGCTGACTACAAAGCTGTGTGCAGCCTTTATTCTGGCTCTCAGGCCTTGTCAATCTGCTGCTTCACTTGATAATTTCCACAATTAATTACCCCACTCCTTAAAGCGATTTGCTGTTTTCACTTTGGCTGGACCTATTACCAGGTTCTAGACATTAAAGCTTGTTGTGATTTTATATAAAGACCTCTTTGAATACCTTCTCCTTCAGAACGTGTTCATACAATGCAATTCGGTCTCCTCTCCATGGTTTGTTTTTTGGTTTATTTTAAGATATGTTTTATGAGCTGCTTTACAATAGTTGACTTCAAGGAGATCATTAAGTTTTCCTTTGAATTTGTTTGTTCTCATTGTCTCAAACTTCTGTTCCTTCCAATTCCTGCATTCACTTTGCCCAGGAACTAAATGGAATAGACTGGAATGGAATAAGCCAGGATGGAAGAGACCTCAAAGATAAGAGAAGAGAAGATAGGATAGAATAGAATAAGCCAGGTTGGAAGAGACCTCCAAGCTCATCCAAGTCCAACCTATCACCCAGTCCTAGCCAATCAACCAGACCATGGCACTAAGTGCCCTATCCAGGCCTTTCTTGAACACCTCCAGGGATGGGGACTCCACCACCTCTCTGGGCAGCCCATTCCAATGCCAATCACTCTCTCTGCCAACGACTTCCTCCTATCATCCAGCCTGAACCTGCCCTGGCACAGCTTGAGGCTGTGTCCCCTCCTTCGGCTGCTGGGTGCCTGGGAGAAGAGTCCAACCCCACCTGGCTACAACCTCCCTTCAGGTAGCTGCAGAGAGCAATGAGCTCTGCCCTGAGCCTTCTCTTTTCCACACTGCACAATCCCAGCTCCTTCAGCCTCTCCTCACAGGGCTGTGCTCCAGGCCCCTCCCCAGCTTTGGTGACCTTCTCTGGACACCCTCCAGCACCTCCACATCTCTCTTGAATTCTGTATTATTCTGTCCATGGTGAGGCTTTTGGGTTCCATTCTGTCCACAGTGCATAAACATGAAGCTGTTCATTCATCAGTCAAAATGTGGTTTTGCAATTGGAAGGGCTGGAGAAATATCTCTAGCCATATGTTGCTGGTAACTGCTATAACTTGGTTTGCATCACCTCCTGGTGGTGTCCAGCCCTGAAGTGAATGCAAAAAATGAGGACTGACAGACTGGATTAGCAGTATAATCACTGTTATGTAACCCTTGATTTCTTTTAGGGGAAGATGCATCAGGTCTTTCCTGTTCAGTGACATTAGTAAATCTGGAAACCTAATTGGTTTATTGTGGTTACTGTCCCCACAATACAGCCATATTCAGGTGACCTAAATCCTACCTAGTTCTCCATGCCTGGCATTTACTAGCTCATTCTAGGCTGTGTTTCTTGTTCACATTGAACTGCTTTATACAAACAGTTTGCAATCAAGGTGTAGAATACAGGATGCAGGTTTGTGGCCAGGATTCCTAAACCATAGAATCAGTCAGGGTTGGGAAGGACCTCAAGGATCATCTAGTTCCAACCCCCCTGCCATGGGCAGGGACACTCTACCCTAGATCAAGCTGCCCATAGCCTCTGCCAGACTGCCCTTAAACACCTCCAGGCATTTGGCCCCAAAGACCTCCCTGGGCAACCCATTCCAGCCTCTCACCACTCTCATGCTCAACAACTTCCTCTTCACATCCAATCTGAATCTCCCCACCTCCAGCTTTGCTCCATTCCCCCTAGTCCTGGCACTCCCTGAGAGCCTAAAATGTCTCTCCCCAGCTTTTTACATAGCCCCCTTCAGATCCTGGAAGGCCACAAGAAGGTCACCTGGGAGCCTCCTCTTCTCAAGCCTGCACTGCCCCAACTCTTTCAGTCTGTCTTCACAGCAGAGGCGCTGCAGCCCTCTGAGAATCCTCGTGGCCCTGCTCTGGACACCTCCAGCATGTCCACATCCCTCTTGTCCCAGGGGCTCCAGTACTCCAGGCAGGGTCTCAGCAGAGCACAGCAGAGGGGGAGATTCACGTCCCTGCCCCTGCTGTCCACACTGCTCCTGCTGCAGCCCAGCCTCTGCTTGCCTTTCTGGGCAGCAAGTGCACACTGCTGCCTCATCTTCAGCTTCTCCTCCACCAGCACCTCCAAGTCCCTCTCCTCAGGGCTACTCTCCAGCCAGTCACTGCCCAGCCTGGATTGGTGCTTGGCATTGCCTCAACCCAGCTGCAGGACCTTGCACTTGGTCTTATTGAACCTCCTGAGGTTGCCTTGTGCCCACTTCTGCAGCCTGTCCATGTCCCTCTGGATGCCATCCCTGCCCTCCAGCCTGGCTGCTGTACCACACAGCTTGGGTTGCTCAGCAAACTTGCTGAGGCTGCACTCTGCCTCTGTCTGTGGCACCCACAAAGATGTTGAACAAGACTGGTCCCAGGACTGATCCCTGAGGGACTCCACTGGGCCATGGAGCCATTGACAGCCACTCTTTGGGTGTGTCCATCAAGCCACTTCTGTATCCATCTGATGCTCTACCCATCAAGCCCATGTGTCACCAGCTTGGAGACCAGGATGTGGTGTGGGACAGTGATAAAGGCTTTGCTGAGGTCCAGGTAAATGACATCAGTTGCTCGCCCCTCATCTGTTCATTTTGTGACCTGTTCATTACTTTATTATAAATTTGCTTAGCAATTCTAATTCCAGGTTTTTCATTGCTTCCTGCCACTGTCACCTGATGCTTCATTTGGTAACTTTAAAATCTGTGTTGTTAAAACTGGGGTTGTTTCTGTAACCTGCAAAAATAATACGCTCCTTAGGCTGAAGCCAGAAACCCTTGAAGATGATCTCGACAAATACGCTGCAAGTGCCATGAAAATGAAGAAAGAAAAGGTTGACCTGAAGGAATTTTCAGCCTACTTGGAATTTCCCGAATCTCAGACACTGGAGTGTATGTTTGGGCTTTTCGATGAGGTAAGAAGCAAACAGCATTTCAGAGCTCTGCTACTTCTGCTGAACTCTTGGCTTTAGGCAGGTTCCACCCCAGCTGAATTCACTGAGGCCTGATTTGGGCCAGTGCTCAGAAGCTGTTGAGCACACGGCCACAGGATTTGCCTTCTGCATTTCCTTTTCATCCAAGAAAGAGGTCTTATCACCATCTAAACAAAGCATTCCTTTGGGTAAGAGGAAAGAGGAGTAGCAGCTGAACACCACTGATTTTTCTTCTCTAACTGCAAAATATGAAGAGGAATGAAAGATGGCTTCAGATCGAGCCTCTGCTGCTGCTTGCAGCTGAATGAAATGCCTGTAAGCTGATATCATAGAATGGTTTAGGTTGGAAGGGACCTTAAAGCTCAGCCAGTTCCAACCCCGCTGTGCCATAGGCAGGGACACCTCCTACTAGAACAGGTCACTCAAGGCCTCAGCCAACCTGGCCTTGAACATCTCCAGGGAGGGAGCAGCCACAACCTCCCTGGGCAACCTGTGCCAGTGTCTCACCACCCTCACTGCAAACAACTTCCTCCTAACATTTAAATCTCCTCTCTGCCATTTCAACCCCATTCCTCCTCATCCTGTCATTACCAGACCTTGTCAATAGTCCCTCCCCAGCCCTCCTGGAGCCCCCTTCAGACACTGGTAGCCTACTCTAAGGTCTCCTGGAAGCCTTCTCTTCTGTAGGCTGCAAGGCCCCAACTCTCTCAGCCTGTCCTCAGATCAGAGCTGCTGCAGCCCTCTCAGCATCTTGGTGACCTCCTCTGTACTGGCTCCAACACTTCCATGTCCTACTTGTGTTGGGGGCTGCAGAGGTACACACAGTGCTGTAGGTGGGGTGTGAGGAGAGCAGAGTAGAGCTGGTATAAGCTGATACTTCACTTACCTTGTAAACAAGTCACTTTTTAATTCGATGCCTGGAATCTGGTGGACCTAGGAAAAGTTTTTATCCATCTGGCAATCAGTCAGAGTGGGGATGTGTCTACCTGATGTGCTGCTTGGACCAGGAGATGGTCCACAGTGCTCTCTCAAAGAGTATATAACATGTATTCAGGACTTAAATGAGGTTGCCTTGCATTCTGCTTCTCTGGTTTTAATTTCAACCTCATCATCGGGATGTTTTAGCATACATTATTAAATATGCAAGTGGAGAGTTACAGTAGTAGCACTGTCTTACAAGAACACTTGGAATAATATGATTTCTGACTGACACTGCAAAGGGCCCACAGAGCTTTGATGGACCCAGGTTCTTGCTCTGATTTAATTTCCCTTCTTTGAGCCTGTTTTTTTGGGAGTGAAAGATGTAACAATCTTTCTAAATGTTTTGCTTTCTTTTTGTTTTTCTTTTTTTTTTTTTTTTTTTTTTTTTTTTTTTTTTTTTTTT
>VWZI01015339.1:105247-117101 GCA_013396835.1 Psilopogon haemacephalus
GCAACTGTTAGTTACTTGGGAAAGTTCTCTGACAAACTGCAGTGTTCTGAGGTGAGGTTTTCCTTCACAGGATGAAGCTGGCACCATTGACATTCGGGAGTTTGTCATTGCTCTGTCAGTTGTCTGTAAGCCATCCAAAACTCTGGAGACAGTTGAGCTGGCATTCCAGGTAAGCAGCATTTTTTTTTTTCTCTATGTAAGTTTACCTGTTTTTAGAAATGATTAATAGTGACTTTAGACTTAACAGAAGGTTGCTTCATTAGGCCTATTAGCCTTCCACGACAATACCCTTCTAATACCTTCACAGAATCAATGAACTAGGTTGGAAGAGACCTCAAGGATCATTGAGTCCAACCCAGAAGAGGGTAAAAATATTAATCTCTGTTAACACGCAGGGAAAAAATGTAGATATTCACAGAATCACAGAATGAACCAGAGGATGGAAAAGTCCTCTAGGATCATCGAGTCCAACCTATCACCTAACCCTTCTCATTAACTAACCCATGGCACTAAGTACCTCATGCAGCCTATTCTTAAACACCTCCAGGGATGGAGACTCTAAAACCTCTCCAGGCAGCCCATTCCAATGCCAGTCACTCTTTCCATGAAGAACATCTTCCTAACATCCAGCCTGAATCTGCCCTGGCACAGCTTGAGACTGTGTCCCCTCCTTCTGTTGCTGGGTGCCTGGGAGAAGAGCCCAACCCCACCTGGCTATGACCTCCCTTCAGGTGCAGCCTTGACCAGGTGACTTTGTGCTACCATGTGCTACCTTCTTCATTTGTCATTTGTTCTCAGGGATAGAGTGCACCATTTCACAGAGCTGAACAAGTTTTCCAAGTCTTAAGTGTTTTTTATATGGCTGAAGAACTTGGAAAAATAAGAGTTGCTGAGCCACTGTAGCTCTAAAGCAGTGAGCAATTAAGAGAAGGGAGGATGGTAGCAATCAAGGTGTAAGTGCTACACAACTGTGTCCAGTTCTGGAGCCCCTGGAACAAGAGGGATGTGGACATGCTGGAGGTGTCCAGAGAAGGGCCACAAGGATGCTGAGAGGGCTGCAGCACCTCTTCTGTGAGCACAGACTGAAAGAGTTGGGGCTGTGCAGGCTGGAGAAGAGGAGGCTCCCAAGTTACATTCTTGTGGCTTTCCGGGATCTGAAGTGGGCTACAAAAAGGCTGGGGAGGGACTTTTTAGGCTCTCAGGACTAGGGGGAATGGAGCAAAGCTGGAGGTGGGGAGATTGAGGCTGGAGGTGAGGAGGAAGTTGTTGATCATGAGAGTGGTGAGAGCCTGGAATAGGTTGCCCAGGGAGGTGTTTGGGGGCCACATCCCTGGAGGTGCTTGCAGCCAGGCTGGCAGAGGCTGTGGTCAGCCTGATGTAGGGTAGGGTGTCCCTGGGCATGGCAGGGGGCTTGGAACTGGCTTATCCTTGTTGTCCCTTCCAACCCTGACTGATTCTAGGATTCTGATTCTATGACATCCTCCCTTCCCAATTGCTAAGGAAGCTGAAGGGTGTTGTAAATCTTGCTGGTGTGATGCCTGTGAGCCTAACCACCAACTATCACCTTCAGAGTAGTTGATCTGGGAAAGCATAGGTGGTTTTATTAAACCAAGTGGTGTGTTCTTGCCCCTGCTCCTTGGGAAACAGCAGTGCAGGTTAGGCACTGGGCAGGAAAAGGCGAAATTCCTGTGCTGAGCAAGACTGTTGTAAATCCTTTTTTTTTTTTCTGCTGACTTTCTTCTCCCATTCTATTAATGCATTTTGTCCCATGACAGCCACTTGTGCTTGTGTAAAAAACAGATCCTTGTGCCCCCTCTCTTCAATATCTTTAGTTTCAACCTTCTCAGCAATGTAGGGAAGCTAAAAAGGGAGTTTTCAGAGCAGCAATTCTTTCACATGGTTCAATGTTCGCGGTGTTGTGGTGCTTGAAGAGGACAGGAGGATGTTTCAGGAACTCTTTATCTCAGTTTCCATTGCACAGGGAAGTTGAGTTATTTTGGGAAGCTTAATTAAGCAGCATTTGATAGAGATGTTTAGAAATTCTTGGGTCTCGTGAGAAAATACTGAGCACACACAAAGAGAAAATGAGGCCAATGTTTAAGACACATAAACATCAATTTTCTGAATTTAGCAAGCTTTACAGCATCACAGGATGTTAGGGGTTGGAAGGGACCCAAGGAGTCCAATCTGCTGCCAGAGCAGGACCAGCCAATCTAACTCAGGTCACACAGGAACACATCCACACAGGCCTTGAAAGGCTCCACAGAAGGAGACTCCACAACTTCTCTGGGCAGCCTGTGCCCTGATACTTAGAGGCAAGAGGTTTCCCCTTGTGTTGAGCTTTAACCTCCTGTGTTGCAGCTTCCATCCATTGCTTCTTGGCTCATCCCAGGGAGCAGCGAGCAGAGTCTGTCCCCCACTCCTGACCCCCAGCCCTCAGAGATTTAGAAACATTGATTAAAGCCCCTCTGTCTTCTCTTCTCCAGACTAAGCAGCCCCAGGTCCCTCATCCTCTGCTCACCAGGCAGTGCTCAGTCCCCTCAGCATCCTCAGAGCCCTCCCTTGGATCTTCTCCAGCAGATCCCTGTCGCTCTTAAACTGGAGTGTCTAACACTGAAGCAGTACTCAAGATGAGGTCTCAGCAGGGCAGAGTAGAGGAGGAGGAGAACTTCCCTTGATCTGCTGGACACACTCTGCCTAATACACCCCAGGATCTCATTGGCCTTTTTGGCCAATCCTTCTTTAGTTCATGAGCATACTCAGGAAACTAACAATCAGTGCTGCCTTCTGCCCAGATTAATCAGATGTCCCTTGTGGATCACATCAGTCTGAAAGGGCCTAGAATTCCATGTTGCACTCCTTAGTGTGGTGCTGTTGACAGAGGTTAAATGTTCAGCATTGTAATGACTTAACCTTGCTCTCTTGATTCACAGCTGTACCAATCAGAAAATGGGACTATAACAGAAGAGGACTTAGCTCATATTCTGAAGACTGCCATGGGTGTGTCACAGATTGACGTTACTCATCTTTTTAGAGCTGTAGATGAAGAGGAAAAGGGAGAGATTACATTTGGTAAGCAGTGCAAGTAGATTTGAACTGGCACAAAATGTCAGAGCTGTTTGAATTCACCTTGAGACACAAACCAGTAAGGGAGGGGACTTACTCCAACACTTCCATGTCCTGCTTGTGTTGGGGGCTCCAGAGCTGCAGACAGTGCTGCAGGTGGGGTGTGAGGAGAGCAGAGCCAAGGGGCACAATCCCCTCCCTTGTCCTGCTGGCTACAGCTGCTCTTGCTGCAGCCCAGCACACAGTTGCTGTCTGGGCTGCACTCACACTGCAGCCTCATCTTGAGCTTTGCATCAGCCCAGACCCCCAGGTCCTGTTCCTCAGGGCTGCTCTCAGCCATTCCCCACCCAGCCTGGAGTTGTGCTTGGGATTGCTGTGACCCAGCTGCAGGACCTTACACTTGGCCTTGTTGAATGCACTGAGGCTGGCCTGAGCACAGCTCTGCAGCCTGTGCAGGTCCCTCTGGATGGATCCCTGCCCTCTAGCAAGTCGACTGTACCATACAGCTTGGTGCCACCTGCACACTTGCTGAGGCTGCACTGATTCCTCTGCCCATGTCACTGACAAAGATGTTCAGCAGCACTGGTGCCAACACTGACCCCTGAGGGAGCCACTTGGCACTGGTCTGCAGATGGACATTGTGCCCTTGATCACCACTCTCTGCCTGCCACCATCCAGCCAATTCCTTTTCCAGTGAGTGTTGCTGTTCATTGTTCTTCAATCTGGAGGGCTCGTGCCCATTCCCCAGTAAACAGTGAGATGCTGTGTTTGGGTATGTAGAGCTCCTCAGGCATGTTAATGCAACCCTGAGGCTATTTACCCCTTCACCATACCAGCTAAGCTCTGGCCTGAAGAGTTTTAAAGAGGGCGTAGAGAACTCTTGGTGGCATCTCAGCTCTGGAGATGTGGGAAACTGCTGAGAAGCTAAAACAAGTTGTGGGGATAACTGTGTGTGAACTGCTGCTTTTTTTTTCCACAGTGGTCAGATATATGTATATATATAGAGAGAGAATAGGATGGAGTAGGATGGGATGGAATAGAATAGGAATATATATATATATATACACACTCATGAGTGTTCAAATCTAGTGTCCTTCTGTTTCAAGCGGCTAATTCTGTGTAACAACAATTTATTATCTTTTTTTTTTTCTTTTTTCTTTTTTTTTTTTCAGATGACTTCTACAGATTTGCTGAATTGCAGCCACACTTTGCAGAAGACTATCTCTATGCTGATCAGATGGGAGCTGAGAGTAGCTTGGAGACTTCATCTCTCTCCGCTCCTAATGGTATCTGTACTGACTTCAGCCCTGAAAATGCTGACTATAAAAAGAAGCCTCTGCAGAAGAAACTGAATTAACACTACAATTGTTACCTTCCTCTCCTGGTGAGAGGATTCTCTTTCCTTGGGATTTTCCTAAGTCACTCCAACTATACAGCAAATACCTTTTTTTTTTTGTGTGTGTGTGTGAAAAGTTCTTCTCCATTACTCCCATTCTTTGACTTGTGTGCTCTATTTAACATGTTCCAGGTTACTTGGGGGAGGTAGGGGTGGGAAGGAGAAAGGTGTTTTTATTTTTTTTTTTCAGAGAGGTCTGTGAAAGGCAAAAAAAATACCAAACAAATGTGAATGTGCTTCATTCTTACTGTTGGTATTTAAAAGGAAGTGGCACACTTAATTTATACTCCCTTGGCTAGCTCCATGTGCATGTGTAAAGAAGCTGTAGCTACTATGGTGTTAAGTGCACTTTGGTGATTAGTGTTTTCCCTAGTTTTGGGGATTGTTTATCTGGGGCCAAACTTTGCTGGCCCTCATTTGCATAGTCAGTCCTGTTGATTTCAGTGGGAGTATTCTGGAGTAAGGCAACAGCATGGTTTTGGCCCCATCCCTTTTTTGTTCAGTGAACAGTTTGGAAAAAATATTAAGGGAGAGGGAAAAAAAAAAAAAAAACTTGCTAAGGATTACTTTTTTTCTTTTTGAATGAGAAAAAAACTTGTTTCTTTTTCAGTAGAATGGTAGAATGAAAAGGAAAGGCTCCTTAATCCTTCACCTTTTCTACTGTAATCTTCTGGATGCAATTAAACGTAGTATTTTTTTTTTCCAGCCCAACATGCCACTTGCTGTTTTAGCAAATCCACAACAAAACCCTTTGGTCTCTTTGCTCTTTATAATGAATTCAAATCGTGTCCACTCAACATTTAAATGGGAGAGGTTCAGAGGATTGCATTTCATCTCCATTTATCAGGATCCACAGGTTTCTTTCTTTATCAGGAACTGCAAGTTTTTCTTTTCTAGCAAGCCTGTATATACAGGTAACTTAGCCTGAAACAATGTGGTGCTTCAGGAGTTCCCCACCCCCAACACACTTCTGAATTCACCTAGACTAAACTCAGCCAGCTGGAAGTTAAGGAATGAAGCTTTATGTCCAGAGCTCAGCAATATCTACAAGCAGATATTCACAATATGTTGCAGCTATTTACAGCTATATACAGTAAAAAGGTAATACAGAAACACCACAGCCCTCCCAGAGATCAGAGTCCCTAAGAGGGGTTCCCAACCACCCTACCACCTTCCCCCCAGCACCCAATCTTATCCCAGTATCTGTCTTACATGCCAGGTAAACGGGGAAGATAGGCCAGGAATTGATTAGTTGAGTTACACAGATTCAGCTAGAAGGAAAGGAGAGAGAAATCAGCAGCCAGAGCAACCTGAGCAGCTCTGCCTTATCTGTGTTTGCATTCTTACTTTTGTACATCTCAGTAAATGAATGAGTGAAGGAGACATCCTCAATGTTTCCCTTTCTCAGCCTATAATCTCATTTCTCATTAAAATCCTCAGCCTCAAACCAGCACAAACACATTATGAAGAATTTGTATCAGCACAAGTTTGGAAAGGCTGGAGCTGCTTCAGAGGCCAAGCAACAGCATCCTGAAGGATCTGTAATTAAATCTCTAAAGCATCATAACAGATACTATATATAACGTATAGAATCGTAGAATCAGTCAGGGTTGGAAGGGACCACAAGGATCATCTAGTTCCAAGAGGGATGTGGACATGCTGGAGGTGTCCAGAGAAGGGCCATGAGGATGCTCAGAGGGCTGCAGCACCTCTGCTGTGAGCACAGAATGAAAGAGTTGGGGCTGTGCTGGGGGCCTCCCCAGCTTTTTTGTAGCCCACTTCAGATCCTGGAAGGCCACAAGAAGGTCACCTGGGAGCCTCCTTCTCCAGACTCAACAGCCCCAACTCTTTCAGTCTCTCCTCATAGGAGAGGAACTATTTCCTAACATCCAGTTTCAATCCCTCCTCTGTCAGTTTAAACACATCACATAGAATCATAGAATCACAGAATGGTTTAGGTTGAAAGGGACCTCAAAGCTCAGCCAGTTCCAAACCCCTTGGCAGGGACACCTCCCACTAGAACAGGTCACTCAAAGCCTCACCCAACCTGGCTTTTAACACCTCCAGGGAGGGAGCAGCCACAGCCTCCCTGGGCAACCTGTGCCAGTGTCTCACCACCCTCACTCCAGACAACTTCCTCCTAACATCCAGTTTCAATCTCCCCTCTGCCAGTTCAAACCCATTCCTCCTCATCCTCTCATTACCAGACCTTGTCAATAGCCCTCCCCAGCCCTCCTGTAGGCCCCCATCAGATGCTGGAATGCTACTGTAAGGTCTAGTGGAATCCTTCTCTTCTCCAGGCTGCATCACTTACATAATCACATGCATCACTTATTAAGGTTGAATTGCTGTGAGAATGCAGCAGCAAGCACAGTATCCCTTAGACCTGCCTGGGCTTGTGCCTGTATCTCCTGCATCTCGTTATGATCAAATTAAGGGAGTTTCTTCCTCTAGGAAGCACTCAAGGTTTATTTAAAGATAGTAATTTCTTTGCCTTTTGGAAGTGGGGGGGGAGGGTGATCTGCATTGCAGAAAACAGCTGCTGCTCCCCAGATCACCATCTGACGTGCTTTTATCACGTGTAATGGGATTATACTGAAGTGGGTGATACCAAGAGGGCAGAGGATTTAAGAGGCTTTATCAAACGAAGGGTTTCTGTTTCTGTCAAATATACCCAGACGTTTTTGCAGCAGCAGCCCCTCTGTAGATTCTCTCTCAAGTTCCTTAAGCCAAATAATTTGTCCAGTTGCATGATAGCAGCAGCAGCAGCAGCTTCTCCCTTCTCTTCAGCAAAGTGGTGAAACAGAGCCCTCCTCTGCAGGCCAGCTTCAGGAGCCCATCTGCAACAGGTAATCATAGAACCATAGAATGGTTTAGGTTAGAAGAGACCTCAAAGATCATCCAGTTCCAACCTCCCTGTGCCATAGGTAGGGACACCTCCCACTAGAACAGGTTGCTCAAGACCTCATCCAGCCTGGCCTTGAACACATCCAGGGAGGGAGCAGCCACAGCCTCCCCAGGCAACCTGTTCCAGTGTCTTGCCACCCTCACTGTGAAGAACTTTCTCCTAACATCCTGTTTAAATCTCCCCTCTGCCAGTTTGAACCCATTCCCCCTCGTCCTGTCATTACAAGACCTTGTGAACAGTCCCTCCCCAGCCCTCCTGGAAGCCCCCTTCAGATACTGGAAGGTTGTTAAAGGTAAAGACCTGATCAGTCTCTTAGAAAAGGAGAAGCAGAGTGACCTTAGCACAGATTACACCTGTGCAAATGACTCCCATGAATTACCTTATTTGTTGGGTTTGTTTTGGTTTTGGTTTTTTTCTTTAAACCACACCATTGTCATGCTGCTTTATTCTGAGCTAAATTGCCCAGGGCCATATGAACATCAGAACTTAGTTGAAGTTAGCTTGGGGGAACTCAAAAAAGGTGCTGTAGATGCTCTCAATATACTGTTTGGTTTGGGGTTTTTTTGGTCACTTTGATAAAACATGTCAAAAGGAAGGGGAAAAAAATCATCATGGCTTTTTCAGTGCTTTGATACTCTGAACGGGGTCCTGTTTCTGAGAGCCAGTTGTGAGCCAAGCAGAGCCTGCTGCTGGACTTCTGGTCCTGAACAAGCCCATCAAGGCTATCCTGGCAGTAAGTTTTGGCTGTGCAGCTGGCCCCTTCCCACACTAAAGGATCTTTTCTGCCTCTTGGGCTGCTGAATTCAGGTTTTCCTTAGCTGTTGCCTGTGCTGTGTGTTCTATGTAGGCAATCATCATGGCTTTCTCAATATTTTGGTACTCTGAATGGGGTCTTGCTTCTGTGAGCCAAGCAGAGCCTGCTGGAGAAAAATCAGGCTGGACTTCTGGTCCTGAACAAGCCCATCAAGGCTATCCTGGCAGTAAGTTTTGGCTGTGCAGCTGGCCCCTTCCCACACTAAAGGATCTTTTATGCCTCTTGGGCTGCTGAATTCTGTTTTCTTTACCTCTTGCCTGTGCTATCCTTGCAGCTTGAGAGCGAACTCCCTGCCTCTTAGGCTTAAATGGCACAGACTTTTCTCCCTGAGCTGTAAGCAGTGACTATCAAAGTCCCATTTTGGGTAATGCCACCCCAAAACTAGGGGCCTGTGCACTGGCTTTTAGCTTGTGCCTGCCATTAGGTAAAGGGTTGCTTTTTCCTCTTCCCACACTCGAACCATTGCAGGTGTGCACAGGTTACAGCTTGGAGATTCTCCACATTCCTGTGACCAGGAAGAGATTATATTTAGAAGCCAGATACAATGAAACTATAAATTGGATTGACTTCTGACCCCCTGCATCACTTTCAGCGTGTGCCTCTTTACCTCCAGGCTCCAAACACAGCATCCATAAATGTGATTGCAAAAATCCTCTGGATACTGGAGAAAGCTGAAGCTCACTTTTCATCCCACCACGGTACTGGAAATTCAATTGAATGTGGCAAGAGGTTATTTCTAAGTCTTAGGAATGCGTATGGGGAACCTCCAAATATGTGTCCTTTAGTCACTATCCAGCACGGAGACAATTTTGTATTCTAAGTGCTGCAGAAATAAACTTGTCGAGATCTTGTATGCCCTCAGCATAGATTTTATTTTGGTGGTGGTTTGGTTTTTTGTTTTTTTATAATGGAGTTCAAGCAGAATATTTCTGACATTTCAGAAAGGAGTTCTGCACTTTTCCAGGCTACGACAGCAGGGGTTTTTTTTTGGGTTTTTTTGTTTTTTTTTTAAAGTAAAAATCTAAAAATGAAGCTGTATTTTTAAATATGTGGGTCGGAATTCCTTAGCAGTTGTATATGCTTAGGTGAAAAGCGAAATGGTTGCAGCTACTTGCCTGTAGAGTTGTTTGCATTTGCTCTTATTTCTCTGAAATATGCTGAGATTTTTGCAGCAGCAGCAGCCACTCTGTAGATTCTCTCATCATGTTTTCTTGAGTTGCTCTAAGCATAATAAGGTCTCCATGTAGATCAGTAACAGCAGAAAGTTCCTAAGAAGTGATAGGTTTTTATTTCCTGGAGGAAGACCAGGAGCAGGTATCTGCTGACTTTGTACTATGTGCTATCCAACTTCAATGTTGAGGCATCGTGCTTGAAATCAAGTATTTGGCATCTGCTCAACGGGACCAACTTCCTAAACCTTTTTCTAACTCCCAGCATCTCTCCAGGTGCGTGAGATGTTTCTAATCTGATTTCAGGTACTTATTTCATTGGGTTTGGAAGAACACAATCATCAACAAACAGAGAAATAAAAAACAAAAAGNATTAATAACTTGCAATCTTTTTTTTTAAATATTGCTGGTTTTGGACATGCTCAAGAATTTTAATTGTGGGGGGAGGGGGAAGGAAAAAAAAATAAGAGGATGCCATGAAGAGGATGCTTCTAGTTGAAAATCTCTGCTGACAGAGCAGGAAGCTGGTCGGAGCTGGCTCACAGTGTTAGGCATCTGCTCCATCAGTGGTATAACTCCTGTTGGCTTGGAGGGCTGCTCAGGCAGACCTCGTGTGTTTAAATAGATGCATCTTGGCTGCAAGCTTTTAATTAAAGTAGCCCTTGGCTATGCAGTGTTGAGTCTGTAATAATGTACAGTGCTACTGGATAGTAATAGCCCGAATGCATGTTTTCTGCTGTACAATTCCCTCCTATGGTATGTGTACATAGACTTACCACCTTTGCACTGGACTGGCTATTTTACTTCACGACTGGAAGACAAAACAAGCAGTGCACTCAAGATGACCACAGCTTGTGGAAGGATGAAAAGTATAGCCTCAGTGCTGCAAATGTCTTTTTTTTTTTCTATTTTTTATGAACGTGCACGGAGACCAAGGAGAATTATTTTTTAAAAACGAACTTGGGTTTTGTACATTTTTCAGTGTTGGAAAACTGTATGATTTAACCTGACCTCTGAATACCAGTGATCAGTTTTTACAGGAAATACCTCAACTCGAGCATTCTTTCCTTGTTAGCTGTCCAGACAGGTCGAAGCGGGACTCTAGCAGGTGACGAACTTGAGCCGAATGATGTAGACAAACTGTTGCTACCTAAGTCATTTGATGATTTACTCAAGAGAGAACTAAATGATACACTTGGGAGTGTTGATGTGCAGTATACAGATATGGCTCATTCTGCCCAGCTGGATGTTTTCCTTATGAATGGCTTGTAAAGTGGAATTTTCAGTGTGAAGCCAAATTAAAAACGAAACAACAACAACAACAAAAAGTTTCCTCTGTATTTTATTTTAGGTGAAGGCAGGAGCTTGCTTGCCCTCATTTGGGAAAGAATAAGTCTGGGCAAGTCTTGGATGCTCAAAATGGGTGTCTGCAAGACTTTTGTCTTCTCCCTGCACTCTTGCTTCCCCCCTCCCAGCAGAGAGAAGGGACCATGGGATCATGCCTGGGCAAGCCAGGACATGGATCATCCACAACATCGAGTCCAACTGTCAATCTGACACAGCCATGGCCATTAAACCACATCCCCAAATGCCCTGCCTATGTGTTAACACCTCCAAGGATGGTGACTTCACCTACCTGGGCACTCTATTCCAATGCCTGACCACTCTCAGAAAAGAAATTTTTCCTAATACCCAATCCAAACTTCCCTTCGTGCAGTTTTAGGCCATTCCCTGTTATTATGTTACTAGGGAGGAGAAACCAACACCCACTTCGCTACAGCCTCCTTGCAGGCAGTTATAGATGGGGCACTTAGTGCCATGCTCTGGTTAACAGGATAAGGCTGGAGGGCAGGTGGGACTGGATGAGCTTAGGAGGGATCTTCCACCCTAGCTGATTTTATCATAGAACCACACTGTCTCTTCTCAGCCTCCTTTTCTCCAGACGAAACAATCTCGGTTCCCTCCCGTGCTCTTCCTATGACTCGTTCTCTAGACCCTTTCCGCAGCTTCATTGCCCTTCTCTGGCCGCGGTCCGGCACTTCAAATGTCACTCCAGGAGCGGACGGCCCAAAACCGAATGCAGCATTCGAGGTGCGGCCTCACTAAGGCCGAGTACCGGGGAACGATCAGTTCCCTACTCCTGCTGACCCCACTGTTCCCCACCCAGAATCATACAAACACTCAGTGTTAGAAGGGTCCACAAGGATAATCTAGTTCCAAAATCCAATCCCGGCCGTGGGCACGGACACCTCCGCACTCTGCAGGCTCCCGTTCCGCTGCCGATCAAGCCGCAGCCCCAGGTCTCTGTTGGCTGGGCAGCGCTCCGGCCGCTCTCCCTGCCTACCGGAGCACGGCCAGCACTGAGGGCGCGGCGCGGCCCCCTCCCGCACGGCCGCGGGCGCTGGCAGGAATGCGCGATCCCGCCGGGAGTCCCTCAGCACGGGCACCGCCGCGGCCCCGCTCCGCCGGCAGCCCCTCGGCACGGGCACCGCCGCGGCCCC
>VWZI01015339.1:118221-142909 GCA_013396835.1 Psilopogon haemacephalus
CTGCCCAGAGAGGCGGCCGGTCCCCGCGTTGGCCCTTGACCCCCTCGGCTGACCGTCGGCATGGGCTTTAGTTTAGGCACGGAGCGGTGGTGCCTGCCCGGGCCTGTCTTTCTCCGTCTCCGGCCCTGCAGTCGTGAAAGCGCCGCACTGACTCGGCTGACAGCTCCGGTCCCGCCTGGCCTGCCAGCCGGTCTAGCCGCCCTTGCCGTGCTCTGCCGGTAGCGCTGTGCATAGCGGAGTGGGGAGAGCAGAGAAGGGCAGCGCTGCTGGTGGTGTGCGCAGGCTGCTTGCCCTGCGCAGCGACAGCGAATGAAGCCCGTGTGGGGTGCGAGTGTGCTTGGTGTTTGGATTCCATTGCATAGCTGACACAGACAGCACAGAGAGCAGGCCTGCGGGAGATAGGCTTCAACTTATCACAGGCTGACAGGATGTCAGGGGTTGGAAGGGACCCAAGATATCGAGTCCAATCCTCTGCCTCAGCAGAACCAGACAATCTAACTCCAGTCACACAGGAACACATCCAAACAGGCCTGGAAAGGCTCCACAGAAGGAGACTCCACAACCTCTCTGCGCAGCCTGTGCTTGTGCTCTGGGACTCCTACAGTCAAGAAGTTTCCCCTTGTGTTGAGCTGCAACCTCCTGTGCTGCAGCTTCCATCCATTGCTCCTTGGCCTATCCCAGGGAGCAGGTGAGCAGAGCCTGTCTGCCTCCTGACCCTCAGTGCTCAGATTTTATAAACATTGATTCAATCCTCTCTCAGTCTTCTCTTATGCAGACTAAGCTGCCCCAGGTCCCTCAGCCTCTCCTCATCAGGCAGTGCTCAGTCCCCTCAGCATCCTTGTAGTCCTCCACTAGACCCTCTCCAACAGATCCCTGTCCCTCTGAAACTGGGGAGCCCCAAACTGAAGGCAGTATTCAAGATGAGGTCTCAGCAGGGCAGAGTAGAAGGGGAGGAGAACCTCCCTTGATCTGCTGGACACACTCTGCCTAATACACCCCAGGATCCTATTGGCCTTCTTGGCCCCCAGGGCACATTGCTGTGCCATGTATGTTCTCCACCAGCACTCCCAGCTCCCTCTCCACAGGGCTGCTGAAAACTCTATTAAACCTTTTCTTTTTCTTCGTTTTTTTTTTTTTTTAAATGCATGGTTTTATTTTTTAATGGTTATAAGCACCATGTGACTGGAAAAAAAATGAGTGAAGATGAAGAAGGCCTCCTTAAGCATACTGATGTGTGACCTTAGTATTTCTGTTCTCTAATTTCTGCATGCTGTGCTTTGATTTCAGTTGAGCGTCTACACGACCACACGATCAAGCATTGGTGCTGAGAGTAATATAGATCTGGTTTTGAATGTGGAGGATTTTGACATTGAGTCAAAATTTGAAAGGTAGGTGCACAAATCATAGAATCATAGAATGGTCTAGGTTGGAAGAGACCCCAGAGATAATCCAGTTCCAAACCCCTGCCATAGGCAGGGACACCTCCCACTAGATCAGGCCGCTGAAGACCTCATCCAGCCTGCGATGTCTTTTTAAACCTTTTTTCTCAAATCCTTCCAGGACATCTTCAGTGATCCTTATAATGTAATAGCTAAATATTTCAACATGTGCTGCACTGTCTCATCATCTATTTATTTTGTATTTTAGGACAGTGAATGTCACTGTACCAAAGAAAACTCGAAATAATGGCACGTTGTATGCATATATATTTCTTCATCATGCTGGTATTTTGCCTTGGCATGACAGTAAGCAGGTGCACATAGTAAGCCCACTAACCACATACATGGTCCCTAAACCTGAAGAGATTAATCTGCTCACTGGAGAATCAGCCACACAGGTAAGTACTTTTTCCATCTACAGATAACTGCCAAAAAGTAATTTTGATTTTAGAGATTTCTAGCGTTAGCGTTTGCTCTGTTTGCATTTTTTACACTCATGATGCTATTAGAAATACAAAAATAATCTTGCCCTCTGTTTGATTATCAGCTTGTGTGTGAATAGTAGAGTGCTTAGCACAGCAGAGGTAGAGCCCTTTGTAAAATTGGCTGCTATTAAAACATTTATTACTTTTATTACATTTTAAACATGTAGTACTTCAAGGATTCATTGCTTCTGATGGAAATACTGTGTTGTTCTGTAACAGCATAATGCTGCTTTCCAGAGTGGTATGCTTTGATTTTATAAAGCAGAGACACTAATTTGATTTTGACATTAGTGAGTGACCAAGGTCAAATTGCTTCTTTTCATTTATGATGTTCTTACATTTCCAGTTCAATTCAAGAGAGTAATATTCAAGAGTGAAAAATGCAATGTTATTTAATGAAATATCTGTGGATGGCTGTTGTGCCTAATATGAAGTGGAGCTTGATGATTTCACTGTTGCTCTTTGTAATCTGAAATATTCCTGTCTGTAGGGAGCAGTGTTGTTTCTAAACCCTGGCAGAATGAAGTTAAAAATGAGTTGAGGGTAGAGTTCCACCACTAAGTCAGAAGGTGGGTTTGATCCAAAGAAAAGCAAATAGAATGCCCTGGAGATAGGCATTTATTGAAAGCTAAAGTTGCTTTCATCACTGCTTTGCATAGCCCTGAGGAAGCTCAGAAATTTCGAGTGGTCCAATATTTGTATTCCCCCAAATTAATATGATTGGTCACCCACATCCTTTTGACCATTGGGAAGTAACATTGGATTGCTCTACAGTCCTTATTTCAAAGTGACTTTTTCTGTCTCGTAGCCACATCCCTAAGGTATTAGCATTAATCAGTGCAGTATTTATTCTTGATGAACAAAGCTGTGAATGGGCATTCCAGGGTTTCACCGACAGACTATGGTGGGTCTGTACAACCCCTTAAGGTCATTAAGACAACCCAAGCTGCATTTGAATAAAATACTTGATCTGATTATAATTAAGGTGAAGTGTTTCTTACTGGGCTTCTTTTCTATGATTTTAGTTAATGACTCCGTACTTTCTGGGAGTTAGAGTGTGAACCTATTCAGAATGCTGTATCATATAGCAGTGTGTATGTTTACTGTTATTTTCTTTAAGCAAATTGAAGCAGAAAAACAGACCAATGCTCTAGATGAGCCTGTCTCTCACTGGAGGTCAAGATTAACCTTAAATGTCATGGTGGAAGATTTTGTATTTGATGGATCATCACTCCCTGCTGATGTTCACCGTTATATGAAGATGTGAGTGGATGGCTTAATTTTGCTAGATTTGCTGTAACAAACTTACTGTATGTTTCTTCAAAAATCCTCTCTTGCCTTCAGTGTTTTATTTTCGAACTGGCACTTAGAAGAGTAGGTGTTTTGTGTTTCAGTGGTGACAGTTGGTTAAGGTATTATGTGCTAGAAAACCTCGTTCCTGAGTAGCTCAGAGTTGAGGATGTTTGGTTTTTTTTTTGGTATGGTGTTGTTCTGGTAAGGCAAAGCAGAATTACAAAGATGCAAGTAAAATGCTATAACAGACTGCATTCCCTCTTGTTCTCAAGTCATACTGCTGGCCTTTAAAGCAATTAGTATTCCTTGACCTTTCCGGTTGTCCTTCATCTGCAAGTGCCAAAGAGGCATGGGTGATCTACAACACCTTTTGCCTCCCATTATGACTGACCTTCCTTTCCTTTGACAAGGTGCATTATGTCATATTCTCAAGAAAATACTGAAAAAGCAAGAATAGGTTTTTATTCAACTAAATCTAGACAGCAGCTTTTGTTCATAGGTTGCTAGAAGAATTTACTGTGTTAATCACATAAGCAGTGTGCTGTTAGCTTGTTCTGCTGTATATCGATATCTTTCTCTACAAGTATCCCATTAAATCCAGAAGTGGTTGCTTAATCGGCAGACCCCGTGGTACTGGGATGGCTTCCCAGCCAGAACAGACCAATTTAGTAACTCATAAGAAGGTCTTGAGCTGGAGTTGATGAAGGAAGATCATTTTGCTGTTGGTGTTTTGATGCGTATCAGTGCGAGTTTGTCATTGCATTGTACAGGAGCTAGTTTGGGTATGAAATAGCCTGCTGGAATTCCACTAGCAGTAGATTTCATTGGAGTTGTTGTTACAGAAATCTAAACCTCTATCTCAATCTAAACCAAGCTGTTTTTCTGTGCTTTTATTTAGCACTTTTTCTATACTACTGTTGCCCGTTGTATGTTTAGTGTGCAGCATTTCTTAGCATGCATACAGACTTCTTTCTCTTCTCAACACCTGAAATGCAGCTTTCGGGCTTTCAAAAGCTCTCTCGTGCTACTTCTGTAGACTTCACTGAGGACACAACCACGTAAAGAACTGCTTTTCTAATGACAAACCTAAAGAATTTGTCTCTCAGTACTTTAGACCAACGACTCTTCTAGGATACTGAGAAAGCAACTGTCTGTAGGTCGTAATTTGCTAAATAACTTCCCAGTGATCAATCTGGCAGAGGGCTAAAGGCTAGGAAGTTTACATTGGTTTCATGTAGGCTGTTGAGGTTGTAGAGCAACCTGCTGTTGAAAACACAGAGAAGGTTTCTGCTCCTTGTGCACTCTCTGCACACAGAGGTAGCCTTCCCATGTGTGTATCAGCCATCACGTCCAGTTCCATGCTGGCTGGCGCACTTGCAGTTGCTGGCCTGATAGATGTCATTGGGAGTGGAGAGGAGTGCTGGACACCATGGAGAGTTGTCATTGCTGCAGTTAGAGAGGGGTACTTGAGACAATGGGTGCAAGTGTATCATAGCAAATTTCAGCATGTTTCTCAATAAACTTTTAGTTTCCTCTACCCTTGATCATGAAACAGCTTCAGTGTCATCACAATCAATTTCATTGTTTTGGTTTTTTTATTATTGCTTATTCTGTCTTTCTTTGGGAAACAAAAAAAAGCAAAGTAAAAGGAGAAATTTGACATGCTTACTTTTTATATAGACATTCTTCTCTTCTTTCTTGCTGTGTGTTAACAGAAAATGTGCCTGAAAAGGTAGTGGGATTTAGTCTACACGAGTAGATCTGAAAGTGATAAATGATTGCTGGTTTGAATAAAATAATTTTCTTTCTGGATCACGACAGTCATAAAAATCCATGTTTAAACATCCTAGGGTTCAGCTGGGGAAGACAGTGCATTACCTTCCAATATTATTTATTGATCAGCTAAGCAACAGAGTGAAAGATTTGATGGTGAGTAATAGAATACCTTTATAATTACATTTTAACAGTAATCTTCAATGTTGTTTTAATTAAGATGCTGTCATAGTTTGTTTGCTGTGATGAAGAAAATATAAATTCATAAAAGGATTCTAACAGTGATTGTCTAACTTAATGTGGTCAGCTGTTTTGTAACTTAGTAATTGTCAAAGGCTTAACAACTGTCACACTCAAGTGGGTTGTGAAGCAGCACTCGTGGACTTCTGTTCACTCAGAAGGAGTTTATTCTTCTGACCTTTATGTCTTCACTTAATTGGCTTTTAGTTGAAGAATTCTCTGTCTCTTATTAAATCCAGTTTTAACCTTAAGCTATTCCTAACTCCTTAATAGTGCTTTGTTTATCTAGTATGTACTTGCTGCATGTTACTTACCCTTATGTTTGCAAATCTTGCACAGATAAAATTTCTGTTTCTTTTTCTCCCAGAAATGTTGATGTTGTCTTCAACAGACTAAGAAACTGGAATGAGAGTGAATGGGTTACAGGCATTCTTTAAAAAGGGGAGGAAGCCTGGCAGATGTTTGGTGAACAGCTGTAGAATCTCACCAGCCCTCTCCACCATCAGCCCTAACCCCACATAGTTTTCACCCTGTTTTTCTCTTTTTTTTTCAAGACAGCTGAGAGACCCCTGGCACCATTCTAGTTTCTCAGGCTTTCTCCCTGCTGTATTTATAAAACTTTTCTAGTTCCTCTTTCTCTCCTTCATATTCATGCATGTTCTGCCACTCTCTGGAAGGCTTTTTAGGGTCTTGGGAAAGTGGGGAGGCTAAGAGTTGTTTGTGCTCAGTGGAGGAAAGAGTGAACATAATCCCCACTTTACACCTGACTGATGGGGTGGAGCTGGGCTAAAATCATGTTCTGTAAGGCAAGAATCAGAAGCTTGTTTATCTCAAATAGGTGTCAGCTAACTAATTGCTGTTAAATGGACACGGTGTAGAGTAGCAGTTCTGAGATGGGAATTACGATTGGGTAGTAATGAGGAGCTGGGAGTAATAGATCTGGAGTTGTTGTAGCTCAGAGTGCTCGCCCATCTGTAGTACTGTCTTTGCAAATTCAAAACATTTGGCCTCAGCTTGTACCTTGGTAATTGCAGAGAATTCTAACATCTGTGAGGGCAGTTTTTTTGTTGTTGTTTTCAACATGTTTGAGAGCCAGTCAGCTATCATGGAGAAAGTGCTGAGGCAATGTAAGATTTGTTTGGTAATTTTTCCTCACCTTAAGGGCACCCCAGATAATAATTATCATAGGTGAAGTGTAGGTGATACTGCAGAATTAAGTGAAAATTATTTCTCTTGGAGCAGGAAGAATTTCTGTGACACTCCATACTCCAAAGTTTTCAGGCAGGGTAGCTTGCTTAGCTTTAGTCTGTGGTGTTTTTGCAAGTCCAAGCAAGTAGCATCTTGCTTCCCCACCTCTTGTTTTGCTATGAATTGTAACTCTGTTCTCTAAAAACCACCTTCAGCTTAGTAACATACTGAGTGTGGCATTTGGAACAGGATTTTTTCCTTTCTTTTTTCCTTTTATTTGAATTGTGTGAGTTGGTTTAGGTTTTTTTGTTGTTTGGATTGGGTTGGCTTTTTTTTTGTTTGGTTTGGTTTTTTTGGTTGTTTGGGTTGGTGTTTGTTGGGTTTTGGGGTTTTTTTTTGTTGGTTTGTGGTTTTTGGTTGTTTGGGTTGGTGTTCAGTTTTCAGATTTGGGGTTTTTGATTGGTTTGGGTAGCTGTTGGTTCAGTTTTTGGTGGTGTTGTTTGGTCTGGGGGTTTTGGTTGTTTGGGTTGGTGCTAGTTTGGTTTTCAGTTTTGTTTTGGTTATTTTGGTTCCTTGGGTTGGCTTGGTGTTGGTTGGTTTGGTTTTTGGGTTATTTTTGGTTGGTTTGAGGTTTTTTTGGTTGTTTGGGTTGGTGTTGGTTGATTTAGTTTTTGGGTTTGTTTGGTTTGTTTTTTTTATTTGGTTGGTTTGGGTTGGTTGGTTTGATTTTAGTTTTTTTTGTTTGTTGGGCTGGTTTGGGTTTTTTGTTTGTTTGTTTTGGTTGAGTTGGTTGCTTTGGTTGGGTTGGTTTTTGCTTTCTTTGTTTGGTTTGATTTTTGTTTTGTTTTTCAAATCTGCTGTAGGTAATCCTAGCCATATACGTTCAGAGAACTGTCCAAAGAGAGAAATACCTTAAGCTCACTTTTCCCACTTGAGCCAATACCAGTAGAGGGAACTGAATGTAAGCATCTCAGAGCCCTTTGTTTACAATAACAGTGAGGTTGCTCTAAGAATTTGAATAAAACAAGCTGCTAGCTTAACATTTATTGGGAAAAAAAAATCCTCCAAGACTTCAAGCATAGCACAGAAGCCTTTTTTTTCCATTCAAAAGATTGTGTTCCCCTTTGAAAAACAATCTGACTTCTTTAAATTGTAGGATTAAATCATAGTGTGATTAAAATAAATAAATAAATGATTGCTGGAAATGTTTTGCTATCGAAAATGGAACTGTCTCTCTTTTGAAATACAGGTTATAAACCGTTCAACAACAGAGCTTCCTCTTACAGTGTCTTATGACAAAATATCTCTTGGGAAACTCCGGTTCTGGATCCACATGCAGGATGCTGTGTATTCCCTACAACAATTTGGTATGTATTTTCATCTTCAGTCACCCTAGGCCAAAAAATAATACTTGAACCCTTGATAGTTTTCTTAGAAGTACATAGATAACCATTCAGCACTCTTTTTCCTTCTTAGCTGGTGAAAAGGTCTACAAATGCTACTAATCTTCAGGTGTTTTACCCAAAGGTACAGATGGAAGTAAAATGTTGCCATGTGGTAGGAAACAAGAATACAGAGGTGGATTAGCCATTTTTAAAATGCTGAGAAGAACTGTCTTGAAAGTGTCAACTAAACACTTGGTTTGTGTGGGACATTTGACCACCATCACTTCCCCATAGTTTTTTTTGAGCCTCCTAAGAATTTTTCATGTTCTGTGTCTTCATTGTCTTTTTTGAGGTCTCTGCTGGAGGCCTTGTTTCTTGCTGACCTTTTTCCTTTACAGTAAGGTCCTGTTCTCATTTTTTTGCTTCTTAATGTGAAGCTCACTTTTGTGTATCCATGCCCCGGTTTTAACTTAGCTGTCAGCTGAGCTCTGACAGTCCTCTTGCAGCTTCCCAGATCAAAGCTCAGAGGTCAGTGTTGAATAATTGGGTTTTTTTCTCTCCACTCAGGGCAGAACGACTTCCTGTGTTTTGCCATTTGGCTGTGGACTGTTAGCTCAGGCTGTAGTTACACAACACGTTGAAGACAAATCAGTCTGCTGCTAATTTAAAGCAAGGCAAATAATTCACCACAACAGAGGCAGACTTGGGTTTTACTTGTAAAGTTGCCATCATGTTTTGAATTTTATGATTGCTTAGCACAAAACGTGTGCAAGTGACAGAAGGTTCCTTTCTTCCTGGGCTCCAGCATACCAACAGTTAACTCTCTTGTGGCACTGGAATAATTACATGTTCTTTCTCCTAGGGTTTTCAGAAAAGGATGCAGATGAAGTAAAAGGAATTTTTGTTGATACTAACCTGTACTTTCTGGCGTTGACGTTCTTCGTAGCAGCATTCCATGTAAGTTGAGAAACTTCTTGGTTTTTTAGGAATTACACTGTATGAAATCAAAATAAAAAGGGAGCAGGAAATGGCTGTCAGCTGATTCTATGATTCTACGCCTGAAGCTTTATTAGTTTCCTACCTCCGAGATGGATTTCTAGCACAGTTGACAGCTGTTCTTCAAAGTCAGCTTGAGAGATCATAATCTCCCACACTGTGTGAATGTTCCTAAGTAGCCCAATTAATTTCCTTGGGTGATCCTCTGGAAGCCCCTCAATTAGTTGGTGAACATGAGCTTTGTCTTCATCGCTGCTGTCATACTCAGAGCTGCTGTCTTGAGCGTGAGCTTTTAGCTCTTTTTATGTTAATTGTATTTCTGAAGCTTCTAAATCTTTTTTTTTTTTTTGCTTGAATTCTATCTTAAATGTGTTTTTAACAGTTGAGCTGGTAGTACACTTCTCAAGAAATTGAGTGTGTTCCTTGGTGTTTGCAGCTTCTCTTTGATTTCCTTGCGTTCAAAAATGACATCAGTTTTTGGAAGAAAAAGAGGAGCATGATAGGGATGTCTACAAAAGCAGGTATGGGTCAGAAAGTGAAGTGTTGTACATGTGCTGTTTCATAAATTCAGGGTTCACATACACCTTGAGTGCTGTTCCAATCTCTGCATCTCAAAAAATTATGTACTAGAAATAGGAAAAGTGTTAGAGAGGAACCTGTGCTGTGAAGACAGGCTGAAAGAGTTTGGGCTCTGCAGCCTGCAGAAGAGAAGGCTTCCAGGAGACCTTGGAGTGGCCTTCTAGTATCTGAAGGGGGCTGGGGAGGGACTAGTGACAAGGTCTTGTAATGACAGGATGAGGAGGAATGAGTTTAAACTGGCAGAGAAGAGACTGAAATTGGAGCCTGGAAAATTTGAAGTGTGAGATTAGGAAGAGGTTTTATATCAGCAGAGTACTGGAGTTATTTGATAGTCTTCCAAAACAACTGCTGGTCAGTTTAGGATATTGTGATGGTTTGGGAGATAGCCACTCCCCCAACACGTTTGAATTCAGCCAGAATAGACTCAGCCAGCTGGAAGTTAAGGAATGAAGCTTTGTAGTCACAGCTTAGCACAATAGACAAGCAGAGATTTACAGTATATTACAAATATTTATAGCCAGATACAGAAATAGTCAAGTTAAAGGTAATACAGAAACACAATACCCATCTCAGAAATCAGAATCCCCATGATGGGTTCCCAACCACTCTTCCACCTCCCCCCTACACCTCCTAATCTTAACCCAGACTCTGCCTTAGGTGCCAGGTAAACAGGGAAGATCAGCCAGGGAGTTAGAAGTAGAATTGATTAGTTGGGTTACACAGATCCATCTAGAAACCAGGGAGAGACCAACAGCCAGAGCTCAGACCAGAGCAACTCTGCCTTATCTGTGTTTGTGCCCTTGCTTTAGTACATCTCAGCAAACCTATGAATGCAGTAGACATCAGCAGTGTTTTTCTTTTCACATCCTATAATCTAATTGTTCTCATTAAAATATTCCAATTAGCCTCAAACCAGCAAGCTCTGGAAGTGTAATTATTGATGTCTGAGTCTTGTAGCTCTTCTCTCTTTCAGTCCCTTAGGGGAGGGATAGTCAAATCTAAGCATTGGTTGGTAGACAACAGCATCCAAGAATCTGCAAAATCTGAAACCCCCTAATTTATGTAAACAAAATTACAAAAATTAAATTACTTGGATGAGTTACAAGGGCTGACATTGTGACATTGAGTAGTTCTTGACTTTGTGAAGAAGTTCTTTACTGTGAAGATGGTGGAACACTGGGATGGGTTGCCCAGGGAGGTAGTGGAGAACGCATCCCTGAAGACATCAGTGTCAGGCTTGGTGAGGCTCTGAGCAGCCTGATCTAGCTGTGAGATGTTCCTGCTTGCTGCGGAGTGCTTGGTCTAGCTTACCTGGAGAGGTCCCTTCCAACCCTGTGCATTCTGTGATTCATGATGGCATTGATGCATTGCTGAATAGCTGGAGTACAAAAGTCTTCCTTAAATATTCAGATTTCCTTTCAACTCCTGTGGTAATATTTTCCATAAATGTTCGTTCCCCATTGGCCTGGAGCTCTATAGGTCATTGGCCTATTCAAGGACTACTTGATCTATCAAGGTGGATGTGGGAGGAGGTCATGGTTTTAAACTGTGTGAGACAATTATAGAGAATTGGCCAACAGCCTTCTCTCTGATCACAGTCTTCATTGAAATATTAGTAACACTTTAATTTTCTTCTTTGTTTTTTCCCCCTGTCTAGTGCTTTGGCGGTGCTTCAGCACCGTGGTCATCTTTCTTTTCCTTTTGGATGAGCAAACAAGTTTATTGGTACTGATCCCAGCTGGCATTGGTGCAGTGATTGAGGTAAGTCCTTAAGCTCTAGAAGTGAAGAGCAGTGTTTTGCAGCAGGATCCATGCTTTAAAAAGAATGCAAACCCAGTTACTGGAAAAACAATGCAGTGCTTTGGCTTAATTGGATTTCAGTGGCAGTGGAGATTGTCTCCCTTTGTCAAATAACTAAACTGGAAGGATCAGGTTTTTTTTTCTGGGATGGGTCAATTGGTATTGTGCAAAGCAAACAACTCAGCTGAGGTTGCTTCCTATCTGCTAAGCATCACCCCTGACCAGGCATGTATAACCATGTCAACAGCCAACTGCATCCTGGACTGCACTAAGAGAAGTGTGGCCAGCAGGGCAAGGGAGGGGATTCTGCTTCTTTGCTCTCGTCAGACCCCACCTGGAGCACTGTGTGCAGTTCTGGAGCCCCCAGCACAAAAAGGACATGGAAGTGTTGGAGCCAGTACAGAGGAGGCCACCAAGATGCTGAGAGAGCTGCAGCAGCTCTGATCTGAGGACAGGCTGAGAGAGTTGGGGCTCTGCAGCCTGGAGAAGAGAAGGCTGCCAGGAGACCTTGTAGTAGCCTTCCAGTATCTGAAGGGGACCTACAGGAGGGCTGGGGCAGGACTATTGACAAGGTCTTGTAATGACAGGATGAGGAGGAATGGGTTTAAACTGGCAGAGGGGAGATTGAAAGTGGATGTTAGGAGGAAGTTGCTTGCAGTGAGGGTGGTGAGACACTGGCACAGGTTGCCCAGGGAGGTTGTGGCTGCTCCCTCCCTGAAGGTGTTCAGGGCCAGGTTGGCTGAGGCCTTGAGCGACCTGTTCTAGTGGGAGGTGTCCCTGCCTATGGCACAGGGGGGTTGGAACTGGCTGAGCTTTGAGGTCTCTTCCAACCTAAACCATTCTATGTTTGTATAAGAAGGCTTGACAAGAACGTTTGTCAAAGAGCAGGATGTGTGCTGTCAGACATTGCCACAGCTCTGCAGCTTTCTCCCAGACTGGCACAGGCTGCCCAGAGAGGTTGTGAAGCCTCCTCCTGTGGAGCTTTTCCAGGCCTGTCTGAATGTGTTCCTCTGCTAGATTAGATGGTCCTGCCCTGTCAGAGGGGTTGGACTCGATGATCTCCTTGTGTCCTTTCCTACCCCTAACCTCCTGTGATCTGTGATCCTGTGCTGGGGGCTCCAGAACTGCACACAGTATTCCAGGTGGGGTCTGATGAGAGCAGAGTAAAGGGGGAGAATCACCTCCCTTGCCCTGCTGGTAATGCAGCCCAGGACACGGTTGCTGTCTGAGCCACGTGTGCACACTGTTGGCTCATGCTGAGCTTCTCATCCACCCATGGTAATGACCATGTAGGTGCCCCTTGAATCACTGTTAGGAGTTCTGAGACACCTTCATCTTGCAGAACCTTAAAGGCATGTAAAAACTTGCTTGCCAAGTGCTTACTTAGAGAATTCTCTAAATGCCTGACCCGTGGTGCATGCTGGTGCTGAGAGCAGCTGACTCCACCTAAGTGCTGCAGTCCAGATCTCCTGGCTGGGCTACTTCCTACTTTTTTTCCCTTAAAGTACATCATTTGATGTGGAAACTTAGCACTGCAGGCTCTCAACATTGTACTTGTTTGGTGACATGACATCTGGTTAGGCACATACAGATGCAGGCAGTGCACTGCAGTCAGGCTGTGGCTGCTTTATGTAGTGGGTGCTCAGAATGGATAATCTGCAATCTTAATTTTGATTGTCTGCATCCCATGTAAAGTATTTCTTTGGATAATCTTTTATGTACGCTTTATTGTTGGTTTATTTTTTGTTTTCTTTTTGCTAATCGCAGCTCTGGAAAGTGAAGAAAGCTTTGAAAATGAAAATCAAGTGGCAAGGCTTGAGACCCAAAATTCAGGTATAGTAGCCATTGGCCTGTTAATATTACACTATTGAGTTGTCCCATCTGTTTCTCTGTTACTGTGCAAGTTGGCTTTTAGTTACACAAAGAACTTTTGGGTTTTTTTTAAACTATCAAAGTTTCCTGTGTGCACTTTCTCTTTACGGATGGCTTAATCCAAAAGCTGCACAAGCACTTTCAAACCTAAAAATTCCTTAGACTTCTGTAGAAGAAGTTATTTGAATGAGGGCAGTAAAATACTGGAACAGGTTGCCCAAGGAAGTTGTGGTTGCCCCTTCCCTGGAAGTGTTCAAGGCCATGGGTCCTTGACCAACCTGGTCTAGTGGAACGTGTCCCTGCCCATGACAGGGTGATTGGAACCAGATGATCTTTAAGGTCCCTTCCCACCCAAACCATTTTGCGATTTGGATGTATTTATGGTGTGAGTAACTTCAGAACTCCTCTGTCAGTCCTGTTAAATCTTAACAGGTGACACTCTGCTCCTGCTGCTGTGTTGGAAAGGCACTCAACTGACAGCACGATCTGAAGTAAAAAACTGATTTACTTTTTTTCGTGAAGCTGTAGGTAGAGCTTCTCTATTCTGGAACTAGTAGAACATGTAACATACTTTAGGGACAGGACAGACAAATGCTGTGGGTAAAAATTGAGTCCTGAGACTGCAGTGATGGCAGAGATTCAAATTAACTTAAGTATTTTAAGATACTTTTTAATCCTGAGTTTACTTCTGTTAAGTAGAATCTACAGTGAACTTGTTGGTAGGAGGAATGGTTGGGGAACAAAATACTACATATGGGAATAAGGTAAAGGGAATTACAGAGGATGGGGGAAAGGGAACAAAATATAAAACAAAAAATAAATCCAACCCTTAGAGTGGGAGTGGATGGAAGTTGAATCCAAGTGGTGAAGTTGGAAATTAGTGGTAGATGCAGATGGATGCTGGTGGGATGCAGTCAGTTAGAGTTCAAATATGGCTGCACTCCCCACGTGTTTGCTTGAGAGCAGGTGGTGAAATAGCAGCAGCAGGGCAGCAAGATGCTGGGCTGGTGAGGAGAGCAGAGACCAAGAGGAAGAAACAAGAAGCTCATCCTCCCTTTATAGGAGGTCTCAGCAGGAAGTGGGAGGGGGCTAAACACAACACCTGGGAGCAGGTCAGACCACTCTCAGGGAGGAATCAGGCTCCAGTTCCAGGTAAGTCCCTCCAGAAGGCCTTAACCTATTACAAATGGTTGTCTAATTTTCAGATTTACTTCATAAGAAGTACCTGAGGCTTTGTGCTGCTTTGAAGTCTCTACATCTGGAGTGGCTGATGGCTCTGGTTGTTCCTTTGTCAGTGTTCAAGGAACTGAGTTTAGCAGTCAGTTTCTGAGGATACAGAGATAATCTAACTCTCTCTGGGTGAAAATGGTTACGATTTTAGCAGTGCTGTGATACATATCCCAGATTCTTAGCTACTTGACTTTGCTTTTGCTTCATGAACTCTGCTGTCTCGAGCGTTTTTCTAAGCAAAGCATTCCCAGATGTCTGGTGTGAAGGGAAAAAAAATTAAAATAAAAAATGTGTGCCCACTCTGCATTTAGCAGAGCATTTGTATGACTTGTAGAGAAGCTTATGAACGCTTCAGAGCATTCCCTAACTTAATGTCTGAGTAGTTCAGCTTGCAATGTAAATCTGTTTGCAGAATCAAACAGCAAGTGCTTTTCCCCCCTAGTTCTGATGCGACTCTACGTTTTGTATATATTGCAGTATGGTACATACAATGACTCTGAAAAGAAAACTGAGGAGTATGATGCCCAGGTAAGAGGGAATCCTCTGGCTTCTGTTCTGTGCAGTCTAGCTATGCAGCCTGCTGATTGGTTTGCTTGTGCTTCTTTATTGCCACAAGTGTGCTTCCAGCGTTCTCATAGTTGGCAAGGGGATCATCACACAGTGAAAGTTCATTCTGGTCATTTCTGAAAAGAAAACAGTCAAAGAGTTATTTTGGTAGCTGCAAGTGGTTGAAACGTTTCTCTGAGAAGCAGAAGTGTAAATGGCTTGCCCAAGGAGAAATATCCTGAAGGGTTGTACACCTGGAGCACTCTGTGCAGCTCTGGAGCACCCAACACAAGCAGGATGTGGAACTGTAGGAGCCAGGCCAGAGAAGGCCACCAAGATGATCAGAGGGCTGCAGCAGCTCTGCTGTGAAGACAGGCTGAGAGAGTTGGGGCTCTGCAGCCTGGAGAAGAGAAGGCTGCAGGAGACCTTGTAGTGACCTTCCAGGATCCAAAGGGGGATACAGGAGAGCTGTAGAGGGACTATTGACAAGGTCTTGTTACGACAGGATGAGGAGGAACGGGTTTAAAGTGACAGAGGGGAGATTGAAAGTGGATGTTAGGAGGAAGTTGTTTGCAGTGAGGGTGGTGAGACACTGGGGGTTGTGGATGCTCCCTCCCTGGAGGTGTTCAAGGCCAGGTTGGATGAGGCCTTAAGTGACCTGTTCTAGTGGGAGGTGTCCCTGCCTATGGCACAGGGAGGTTGGAACTGGCTGAGCTTTGAAGTCCCTTCCAACCTAAACCATTCATAGATTTTGAAAATGGATGTTTGTGCTTCTTATTTCTACTGGAGGAATGTTCATGTGCTCCCTGATATCTGAAAGGAGCTGAGAGGGCAAAACTGGTGTTAAGTAGAGAGCTACTCCTGAACTCTGATCTTTGTGCTGCCTTTTGGTGCCTTTACTTCGAGGTACTTCATTCCCTGAGCTGGGCATTGGAGTTTTCACTCTCCTTTATAGAATTAGAAACATTACTGGAAATAGTAGAAGACACTAAGAAATAAGAAAATATTTTCAGGGGGAAAAAAATAATGTGGCTATTGTTTAATTGATGCCATGAAAAGTTTGCTGAATATAAAATGTGAACTAACAAACTGTCTTTCTTGTCTGTTAGGCTATGAAATATTTGTCATATTTGCTCTACCCACTGTGTATTGGAGGTGCAGGTTATTCCTTGTTGAATGTCAAATACAAAAGGTACTGTAAATCCATAGATGATCTTATACAGAATGAAACACAGCATCACAGTAAGAGATTTTAACTGCTTTAGAGGTTACTGAATCATCTCCCTTTACACACACACTTTTTTTTTCCCTGCATACAGGATAATGGGTTATGAAAATTAGTTATTTTAGTTTCTTTGATTCATAAGCCAGGAACCAGAAAATTTCTCATTCTATAGGATCTAGAGCTGAAAGATAGCTGGGTTTTTTTTTACATCCTGTAAGCTGCAGGCTGTTTTATTTCACAAGTAACCTGGCATTACTGTATTCAGTAGCTTGTATGTAGGATTAGGCTGTCAGTCACAAGAGGAGGAATAAAACTGACATTGATGTGCAGAGAGCTGATAAGATGAGAAGAGGGACAGGAGGATTCGGTGGTTGAACCTGTCCAATAACAGAGAGAAACAAAACCTGCCCCAGAAGTATTTGCTGTGACCATGAGGTTCCTCTGTTCCTCAGTATGGTAGCTAAGATTACAGGCAAGCAAAAGCATTTTGAAGAAAGGGCTCTCTCTGTTTCTTTAGAGCCTTGGACTTACAGCAGTATATTGATACTTCAGCAAAAACTGAAGACTCAGTATCTCATGAAAAGGTGAAACCTAAGTCACTTTCACTCAAAATAACATAGCCACTTCATTTGGTGTTGGAGAGATGCAAGCAAGTAGCAGCCCTGAGGCTGCTGTAGAAAAAGTCAGCAAACACAAGGAAAATGATGGCCTCCTATACATATTATCTATATATATATATGTGGAGGTTTAGGAGTTCTCCACCCCCCCACACTTCTGAAATGGCCTAGACTTGACTCAGCCAGCTGGAAGCTGGTTTGCACTGCGCAGTATTTGTCATTTAAAATGTAGTAGGTCCTAACAGTGCCATATTAAATGTCTCTGGAGTACAGTGCTACATTTGCAAGCTTTACTACACTCAGGGTTCAGTGTGCTAAATTACCTGATGTCAGTTTGGGTGCAAAAGGATATTAAAAATATTTTTAAAACAGGTGATAAAACTCTCTAGACCTTTGCTTCAGCTGCCTTCTCAGGAGCCCTTTGTAATCAAAGGAAGATGTGTGAGGTATTTAGTTCTTGGTGTAAAGTAATTCATGCTATAGTAATTTCTTTGAGTAGTCAGCATACAGTCACGCAGAGGCTGCATTAACAGGTATATATTTTTGGCTGAGGTAAAAAAATAACTGTCTGTCTTTGTTTGTAGCTGGTACTCCTGGCTGATTAACAGTTTTGTTAATGGTAAGTCCCTTATTTTATTTTATTTTTTTCCATTCATATTTCTTCAAATGGAGGCCAAGAGTCAAAGTAGAGAAATAACTCCTCTCAGGCTGGGGCAGTGCAATTTAGAACAATGATTTGACAACAGGCTTCAAAATCATCATGTTAATTGGGAGTGGGAGAATGAACCCCAAGTGAACAAAAGTGTTAGCTGCATTTTCTTCCTTTAGGAAAATGAGTGCAAGCTTTAATTGTGGCAGCATAATTGTGTCATGTGCATTTGCCTGCAAGTTTTTTTTTTTCATATTTTGTCTTCAGGAGTGTATGCATTTGGATTCCTGTTCATGCTGCCCCAGCTGTTTGTAAACTACAAGGTAAGATTACAAAGTGATCAAAGGCTGTTCTTCTAGTCCTTTCTGGGCATGCTGGAGGTGTCCGGGGAATGGCCACGATGATGCTCAAAGGGCTGCAGCACCTCTGCTATGAGGACAGTCTGGAAGAGTTGGGGCTGTGCAGGCTGGAGAAGAGGAGGCTCCCAGGTGACCTTCTTGTGGCCTTCCAGTATTTGAAGTGGGCTACAAAAAGCTGGGGAGGGACTTTTTAGGCTATCAGGTAATGACAGGACTAGGGGGAATGGAGCAAAGCTGGAGGTGGGGAGATTCAGACTGGAGGTGAGGAGGAAGTTGTTGAGCATGAGAGTGGTGAGAGCCTAGAATGGGTTTCCCAGGGAGGTGGTTGGGGCCACATCCCTGGAGGTGTTTAAGGGCAGGCTGGCAGAGGCTGTGGGCTGCCTGATCTACGGTAGGATGTCCCTGAGCATGGCAGGGGGGTTGGAACTGGCTGATCCTTTTGGTCCCTTCCAACCCTGACTGATCCTATGAGTCTATGATTCTTCCGGACCTTATTACAAATTGTTGTTGTTCTTCCTAGATGAAATCTGTTGCACACTTACCATGGAAGGCTTTCACATACAAAGTAAGTAAAGCTATAATTTAAAGACTGTTGCAGTCATTTTGGAAGCTATTTGCTGTAAGAAGCAGCTTAGTAATATGTGGCTTACAGCTGAGAGTGCTGCTGCTTCCTGTGGCTTTCTCTGCCGAGTGACTTGCTTTATTTCACAGCTGAAATGTACTTTTCCTTTGCAGGCATTCAACACCTTCATTGATGATATATTTGCCTTTATCATCACAATGCCAACATCTCACAGGCTGGCGTGCTTTCGAGATGATGTTGTGTTCCTGGTCTATCTTTACCAAAGATGGTAGGCCCTTCCTTAATAATCTTCAGAGTTTGGACAGCACTGTAGGCAGTTGCACTCTGATTGTGATAAAGAATCATCAAATAGTTTGGGATAGACTTCAAGCAAAATTTTGGTGCCTTAGTAACAAATAGTGTAGTCTGGATAATGGTAGTTGTGCATGTGGCTAGCGAAGGGAATGGTGAGCAGGGGACTCCATAAAGCAGGCCTCAATACAAATGAGGAACAAAAGTACTTTACTGTCACTGCCAGTGTCCATGGACCTTTTTAACAAGCTGAAGAGAATGGTCAAGAAATTCCTTTTCTCAGCACCCGCAGAATTTGTGAGTCTCCCCTCCTCCCTCTGTTCCAGTGAGTTGCTCTGCAAGGCAGTAGCAAAAGCTGTTTTGTGGTGAGGGACTGCCCTGCTTTGCTGTCCTCTAATTCCTAAACAGATGTTATTGGGTTCTCTGTTAACATGAGTATCTGGCAAGGTTCAGATTCTTCCCAGTATCTAAAATCCAATGAGAGAGAAGGCTCTAGACAGCCGTTATTGAAATACTGTTCAGAAGTGAAGCTACAGAAAGTGTATTCTTGTTCCCAATAATAAATATTTCTGTGTGGAGCAAACAATTTTAAGCTAAGTTCACACTTTGCCAGAACATATCTGACTAACCTATATCTGCCTAATCATTAGCACTAAATGTGGGCTCGATTTTTGGTTTATATGATTGCACATAAACATAGTAAAATAGGTCCCCTTACAACAAAATAGGTGCTAAGAACTCAACAACTTCTGATAGAGACTGCACACTGGCTTTAAATTTGGGAGGTATCCTAAATCGGTTCCACCTCAACACAAGGGGGATCTTCTTGACAGTGCCAGAGCACTGGCACAGACTGCCCAGAGAGGTCATGGAGTCTCCTCTAAAGCCTTTCAAGGCCTGTCTAGGTGTGTTTCTGTGTGACCTGAGCTAGATTGTCTGGTCCTGCTCTGGCAGTGGGGTTGGACTCGATGATCTGCTTGGGTCCCCTCCAACCCCTAACATCCTGTGACCTGTGATCAAGCTTTAGAGGAGCTAATATGTCTCTTAAGTGAGCCCTTTTATGAGACAACTGTTTAAATCTTACTGATGTGCTTGTAACTGAGTTATGAAACTCTTCTATATTTTTGCTGCAAATGGGAATAGAGAATAATGAGAGAATTGCACTTTGAGAACTAAGTAGCACAGAGCTGCTTAATTCCTCCAGGTAGAAGACAATACTGTAACTAATGTTTAGGGTTTTTTTCTCCAGGTAGTAGATAATACTGTAACTAATGTTTAGGTTTTGGTTTGTTTTTTTTTTTTCTTCCAGGCTTTATCCTGTGGATAAGAGCAGAGTGAATGAGTATGGAGAATCTTATGAAGAAAAGCCAAAAAAAAAAAGCTCATAGGGAATAACTTAAGGACTGAAGAAGATTCTGATCCTTGGACTCTTAACTGGCTTCCTGTATTATGTGGTTTTAAGGAAGGAAAAATTTATTTAATAAGAGTATTTTTAAAGCTTATGACAGAACTACATGGACAGCACATCTTCTATATTGCCAAAATCTAGTTTTGATACCCTCCTATTTCAAGATCGTCTTCTGTCCTCACGGAGTCCAGGGTCTGCCAGATGTCATTAAATGAAGTTCCTGCATTTGAACTTCCCTTCCATGGAAACTTAAGCATCCTGACCATTGTTATTAATATCCAGATCTGGTTTTAAGACAACTCAGCAGCTGGAAGTGGGATACCCATGCCACTGGGCTATGAAAAGTGGAAAAAGCAAGCTGGCGTGTTAGAGCAGAAGGGAGCATTATTGCCCAAACTAGAAGCTGTCTAAAATTAAATACATATATAATGTTGGACTGTACACTAATTAGGAATCCTTCTCCTTTGATAACTGATAAAATGGAAATTCCAATAATCATGACTAAAGTTCTGCATTGTGCATTTAAGTTCAGAGCTTAAAAACTTGTTGGAAATACAGGATGAGATTGATGGGGTTGTTAAAATCCTGCTGCATTCTTGGCCCACACCTGGCAAAAGGTTTTGGTCATCTTGAAGTGAATGAAAGTGACAGAACGAACACTTCCTATCAATATACATCCCAGTTTACATAAATCTTTCTGCACTGTCAAACAGAACTTCTGATTTCTCTGCATAGCAGAGATGCTCATGATGTAAGCCATTGTTCTGTGCCAGGAAAGTCTCTTAACACATTTTAAATTCTTGATGTTGTGGTACACCAGTGACCTCCCAGGTGAATTCTGCCATGTCTGAAAGGGAATTACTCCTTGGACTTTCCCTTCTCCCCTCCCTATCCATATTTATAATAGGAAACACATCATTCAAGTAGAATGATTTCAATCAAATACAGCACAGGTTCAACAACCTGGCTACAGAGCAAAAAGCTTAGCCTGGTGAAGAGCAGCTGTCTTCCAGCCACACAGTTTAAAACCCAGATTCCACAGGAGCAGATGAATAAGGGAAGTGTTTTCATCCATTGCTTTCCAATTAGTAAAATCCGAGTTTAATTATTAGAGCAGAATTCAAAGTTGGCAGCTGTGTGTAGAAGCAATGGCTCTAGATTTTTAAAAGCAGGTTTCTTAGTAAGTGAAATACAGAGTGCGTTGCTTTCAGCAGCAAATAAAATGTAATTTTAAAGAATAAAAAGTCCAAAGAGCAGAATTCTGTTTTCCAATTTTTGTTTTGGTTTGGTCAGTACCTTTCCAAATTAAGCCTAGTGCACTTTCAGTGTCTTTCTAAAATGGCTTTTTGTTTCATAGAATAGAATCAGTCAGGGTTGGAAGGGACCACAAAGATCATCTAGTTCCAACCCCCTTGTTCGTGCAAGGCCATTTAACTTTGATTTGTCATTCACTGAAATATTAACTGAATAGCCTTGGAAAGGACACAGACCTACTCCTGTAGCCTGTAATTACCTTGTGAAGAGGATTTTGATACTGAAGAAATTTGAACATGTGAATACTTGGGTTCCAAAAAAGATACAAAAATGAGCCTAACTTTTTTTTTTTTTTTGGTCACAGACTCCAGTCTCTTATCCTGAAGTCTTCCTTACCCACTGCTGGCAATGGAAGAGAGTCTAGAAGTGAATATTTAACTCATGTTCCTGTTAAGGTCTCTTTCCACTGTTCATTGTGACTAAGGAGGACTGGTGATAGGAGCATTAAACATGCACAAGTCTATGCAGAACAGGTTACATTTGTTGTATGGTTTGGATTTGCTTGGAAGAAGCTCTTGGCTGTTAAGCAAGCTGATTTGTGATTTCTGTTTCATAATAACTGTTAAATGTAAGTGTGCAAAAGAAAACAAAAAAAACTCCAAATCCCCTTATATAAATAATGCATACAGCACATTCCCTTTTTGTGCCATTTCAAAACAATCAAGTTACTCTTTGCAGGAGTAGCTTCTGGAGGTCCAGAATACCATATTCAGGTATTTCTAATGTTTCCTCACTCATTTTTTATATAGCTGTTGAGAAATCACTCTTGCACACTTACACGCTGTGAGTTTCTTGGTCTTGTCTTGCATTTCTGATGGCAATCACCTCATAATATCCTTATACAGTAGTCATCAAGAATATAAAATTAGGACATGCTTAAAAGGAGTGAGACCTTCCTGTTCAAGTCATTGTTTCGTGCATTCCATTTCCAAATAAATGACTTTGGGTACGGGACAGTTACCTGTTGTTGGAAAGAAAGGTGGCGAAAAGTGGTGTGAGTGATGTAACTTCGGAGACATTAAAGGAAATATTTTAACTTTGCAGTTGTGGAAATTATATTAGCTGAAACCAAAAATGTGGCTGTGTATGCTGTTAATGCAAAAGAATAGCTGACCGAATTGCAGCTGATTTTCTGTTAAGGAGTAACCAAAACTTCCTCAGTCCTAATAGGATTAAATGTGGTGAGCAACTAGGTGACAGGCTCGCATTCTCATCTTCGTTAGGCTTGTATGGCTTTGGAAGTTAAAAGATTCGTGATTTGGGGGTGGGGCTGGTTTAGAGCTAGTTGAAAAAAAAGTCACAGAGTCAGCCAGGTTGGAAGAGTTAGAGTAGAATAGAATAGGATAAAGAGAGGAGAGGAGAGGGGAGGGGAGAGGGAGAGGAGAATTAGCCAGGTTGGAAGAGACCTCCAAGCTCATCCAGTCCAACCTATCACCCAGCCCTAGCCAATGCCACTAAGTGCCCCATCCAGGCTTTGCTTGAACACCTCCAGGGCCAACCACTCCCTCCCTGGGCAGCCCATTCCAATGCCATTGCACGCTTCAGGAAGATAAGCTTCTGCAGTACTTATTGGTGCATAATAACAGCAATCTTCTCCTAAGGGCATGAAGAAAGGCAGCAGACTCAGCTCTTTCTGTAGGTGTACAAGACCTGTGGCTCAGTGCTTCTTGGCTGTGCTCCTGAGACCGTGCTCTACTCCCACACATTTCCAGTTCCATACCATGCTGCTTCCTGCTCGTTGCCTTGCTGCTGGCTGCTCTCCAAGGAGTGACCTGTTTACCGCTTCTTTTTTCTTTCCCCTGGAGCTAACTGGATTACACAATGAGCAGTTTTACCAACAGAGCTGGAGAGGTGCTGATGTGTAGGCTGCGCACTGCTGTGTCTTCCTGTACTGGATTAGAGCAGGTTCCCCTCACCCCTCTGCCGGTAGAATAAACTCAACTACAACACAGATTCTTTTGGAAAGACAGGGAAAATGAAATTGTATAATAGTTTAAACATAACCGTATAAAAAGAATGTACTGCTACAAGGGAAAAAAATAACCTTAAGGAGGATGGGGAAGGGGTGAGGTAGTGGTGAAGCAGCAGCCAAAAGAGCAGCAGGGGAGGATAGCAGCAGGTGTAGCAGAAAGCAGCAAAAGGGGGCAGAACAAGCTGTGCTTCCAGACACAAGGCTCTTGATGCTCCAATGAAATGATATTAACCTATCCACAGTATCTAGTCTGTCTCTGGAATGTTCACCTCTTCGCTACTTTTTCCTATGTCTGAGCTAGAAATCCAGCTCAAACGGCCACGTTTCCCTCTTTAATACAGCATTACGCTCTGGTGTAATCAGCAGCTACAGCTTGGTGCCAGAAGCATAAAGACATCACTTTGTAGTTTGCAAATGTGTTTCCTTATTTTTGGGTTTTGGTTTGGTTTTTTTTTTCCCCCCCATCAGAAGGTACATCTCATGCAGAAATGAACCACAGCTTTTGAATGTCACAAGATCTAAAATAATGCAGCCAAGAAGGGACCCCAGAAGCCTCTGGTGCCAGTGCAGCATCCACTCCTTGTGACTTACTATAGGAGGAGCCTTCCTGACAGGGCTGTGTAAGAGCCTCTAAATGAGTACATCTAGGAGTTAAGAAGCCAGGGAAACAGCTCAGCTTCCCTTGATGTGCTTGGAGGTCTCTTCCAACTTGGCTGGTTCTGCGATTCTAAGTGATCCTACTCTGGGGGGGGGGAGGTTTGGGTTCGATGATCTCCAGAGGTCGCTTCCAACCCCTCCCATTTCAATATTCTATGGAAGCTCTCTCCGGCTATTTTGTTGACGCTGTCCCAAGCAACCTGAGAACACACAGCACGAACTACTGACCGTGTGCTACAAAGCTGCCTGAAAACGACAGCCTAAGTGGCCGATCAGAAGCCGTGCCACGTGTTTGCAGCAGCCGGTGCTGGTTCTGTGCCTCGCAGACNCGGAGAGCGGTGCTGGACAGCGGCACCGGGCCCCCGCCTCCGCCCCGGACACTGCCCCCTTGTGGCCACATTAGCGCACAGCGTCACCTGGGCGCCGGCTCTGTTGGGGCTGCTCTTTTTTTAAAGGGAAAAAAAAAAAACAAACAAAAAAACGAGCAACCCCCACATTTTTCTCTTTTTTTTTTTTCTCCTTTTATTTTCCTCCTTTTTTTTTCTCCTTTTTTTCTTCTCTTTTTTTTCCCCTTTCTTTTTTTCTCCTTTTATTTTCCTCCTTTTATTTTCCTCCTTTTTTTTCCTCCTTTTTTTTCTCTTTTTTTCCTCCTTTTTTTTCCTCTTTTTTTCCTCTTTTTTTTTTTCCTTTTTTTTTCTCCTTTTTTTTCCTCCTTTTTTTTTTTCCCTCTTTTTTTTTTTTTTTTTTTTTTTTTTTTAAACCTTCGCAGTTCCCTTTCCCTCGGGGG
>VWZI01015339.1:143392-156480 GCA_013396835.1 Psilopogon haemacephalus
GCCCGCCGCCTCCGGCCCTTGCGGCTGTGGGCCAGCTGGCAGGAGGGGGGAACCATCCGCCTCTGCCGAGGAGTGGGCGGCGGGCGAGAGAAGCCCTGGTGCCAGTGAGGGAGTGGTTAGAGAGCGCCCAAAGGGACTGCGTGCGCCGGGCACCTTCTCGCCGCTCGGCCCGAAAGTTGCCGGCGAGCAAACTGGAAATGGAAAATGTCACTTGGCAGCAGATCGAGGGAGGTTCTCCTCCACCTCTACTCTGCCCTCATCATGAGTACTGCCTTTAGTTTTGGGCTCCCCAGTTTCAGAGGGACAGGGATCTGCTGGAGAAGGTCCAGCAGAGGGCTAAGAGGATGCTGACGGGACTGCAGCACTGCCTGGGGAGGAGAGGCTGAGGGACCTGGGGCTGCTTAGTCTGCAGAAGAGAAGACTGAGAGGGGATTGGATCAATGTTTTATAAATCTCTGAGGGCTGGGGGTCAGGAGGGGTGGGACAGACTCTGCTCACTGCTCCCTGGGATAGGCCAAGGAGCAATGGATGGAAGCTGCAGCACAGGAGGTTGCAGTTCAACACAAGGAGCAACTTCTTGCCTGTGTGGGTCCCAGAGCACTGGCACAGGCTGTTCAGAGAGGTTGTGGAGTCTCCTTCACTGGAGCCTCTCCAGGCCTGTCTGGATGTGTTCCTGTGTGCCCTGACCTAGATTATCTGGTCCTGCTGTGGCCGGAGGGTTGAACTCCATCTCTTTGGGTGACATCCTGTGATCCAGCTCTTGAGAGTGCAGGGAACAGTGTGGGGAAGCTGCTTGCAGGTTGGTGTTTAAGTGGAAGAAGCCTTTTGGAGAGGCAGCACTGCTGTTCTCTCGAAGCTACAGTGTGTGTGACCGAAGCTGCTCCACTAGGAAATAAAACTTTGCCAGCTTGTCAGGCAGGTTTAGAATTGTGGACTGGAGTATTGCATTGCTGTTGGCCTGGGAGCTGGGGACTGGAGTATTGCATTGCTGTTGGCCTGGGAGCTGGGGACTGGAGTATTGCATTGCTGTTGGCCTGGTGAGGAAAGCAGAGACCCAGAGGAAGAAAGAGGAACTTCATCCCCCCTTAATGGGGAGGTCTCAGCAGGAAGTGGGAGGGGTCTAAACACAACACCTGGGAGCAGGTCAGAACACCCCCAGGGAGGTGTCAGGCTCCAGTTCCAGGTAGGCCACCCTGGGAGGGCTTAACCCTTTAGAGAAGCATTAGTGTTGCTCTGAAAGGGTTGGTCTGTAACTTGCAGGTCTGTGCGTTTAAAACGTTGTATCACGGTTTATGGAAGAGTCAGTGATAAAAAGCCGACAGTCTTTTTTTTTTTTCCTTCGTTTCTTTCTATCTTCAGTTATCTGGTCAGGATGAAGTCATCGCCAGAGTTATTCAGAGACTGTGTGAGAAGAGAAAGAAGAATATCCTGGCGTACGGATACTCCTTACTGGATGAGAAGAGTTGTGGTTTCCCGGTCATGCCGTGCTCCCGCGTGTACAGCTACCTGCCCAATTCTGTAACGGAAACGATGCGCGTCAGCAGCCTCTGGGGAACGCTGCTGAGCAGGATCGGGGATGACGTGGCCATGTATTTGTTGGAACATTGTGCCATCTTTGTGCTGGTTCCCCCTAGCAGCTGTTACCAGGTTTGCGGGCAGCCAGTTTACGAACTCGTTTCGCATAATGCGGACTCGTCCCCGGCGTTCGTCAAGCGGAGGCTTTCAAAGCGTAAGCGCAGCACTTTGCTTGCCTACGTGCGGAGAAGGCTGACGTTCCATAGGCAGTATCTTGCAAAGTCATGCAGTTGGAAATGCAGACAGAGGCTTGCAGCTCCCGTCTCTGGTGTCAGAAATGCAGAAAGCAACAAGATGCAGAGCTTAATGCCCAGTTACCGCTGTTCTGCAGAAGGTGTTTTTAAAGCGGAGGAACAGATCCGAACGGTTCCTGAGTGTCTGGAGAACCAGAGTAGCTCTGGTTTACATTTGTCAGCTGCAACACCACCTTTGAAAAGGAAGCGTGATAGGGAGCACCTTGAAATTCCAGCTAAGAGAGCAAAAGTAGAGGAGAAAGAGAGAGACAAAAGCGCTTGTAGTGTCACTGCTAATGTAAAGCAAAGTGACTGCAAGAGCTCTGGAGCTGGGTATGTAGCATCACCTTCTGTGTGCCCTACTGAAAAAGAGCAAATTTCTCCAAGAAGTAAAAGTGATGTGTCTGGTCCTTCTTTCGTTCACACATCTTGTGGTAGGAAGAAGAGTGTGGCAGGTGAAAGCTCTTTTCTGCGGGGAGTTCAGAGTAACAAATGTTCCAAGTCCAGCGCTGAAAAGCAAGCAGAATCTCCTCGGAGAGGAGCAGAGGTGAATGCGTGTGGATCTAATTTAGATTCTGTACAAATCAAACCCATGGAAGGTGTTTCTTCGAAATACAGAAGGTGGGAAAGTCCCACAGCTCACTTGGCCAAGAAGTTACCAAATAGGCTCCCATGGTCTGCAGTGTACATTGACAGGAAGCTGCTTCTGTATTCTCGCAGGGGTTTCAAAGAATGTTTTCCTGAATCGTTTCTATTGAATCGCTTGCAGGGCTGTGAGGCAGGTGGAAGACTGCTTGTAGAAGCTATATTCTTAAGCCAAAATGTGTTGGAGCAGAAGCCCTGCCAAAGTGTGCCACGTCACAAGTGGAGAAAGAAGAGGTTGCCCAAACGCTACTGGCAAATGAGATACCTGTTTCAGGCACTGTTAAGGAACCATAGAAAGTGTCCTTACTTAATTCTCTTAAAAAATAATTGCCCTGTCCAGATGTCTGAAACCAGCGTGAGAAAAATGGAGATACCTTGTCAGGCAGGCTTGCCTGGGGAGGTGGAGGTTCACAACAAAGCAGAACAATTTGGAAAAGAGGCTGTTAAGTGTGTGGCAAGCAGCGATGGCACTGATGTGCCAGACAGCTTGCATGCCTCTCTCTCAAAATCTGCGCCTGAGGAGCTGCAGAGTGAGAAGCAAAACCCGGGAGAGGCAAGTGATGCAGACCTCAGGCACCTCATCAGACAGTGCAGCAGGCACTGGCAGGTGTACATGTTTGTGAGACAGTGCCTGGAGAAGGTCATCCCCGCTGAGCTCTGGGGTTCAAACCATAACAAGTGCCGGTTCTTAAAAAACGTCAAAGTGTTCATTTCCATGGGGATGTTTGCTAAGCTTTCCTTGCAAGAGCTGATGTGGAAGATGAGAGTGAATGACTGCTTGTGGCTTCGTCTAGTCCAAGGTACTTCTTTCATTAAAGAGCTAAGTGATGGGAGCATCAGGTGGCTGGTGTTCATGGTCCAGGTGAGAAAGGGAGGATATTGAATGTGGGTTCAGAGTTGTTGGATGATAACCCTAGCCAAGAGGGCAAACCTAGCAGTGTCTGTAATTAATGATGGGAAAATGCTTAACCCTTCCAAAACTATGGTTTCCACCATTCTCATTCGTGCTTTTTGTGTGGTGACGTTTTCACAAATAGGAGCTTAGAACCTGAGCCTTGCAACAGAACTCCCTTTCACCCCGACCTTCCAAACTGCAATAACTGAAAAGTCACTAAGTGTGACCTAAGCATGCAATGAACAAATGCAGTCTACTTGTTGGGTACCATGAATCTTCAGAAAGAACTTAAGGTAAATTTAAGGCCCTTGTGTTCCTCTGCTATTGGAGTGAATTTTCATTCCACGGTGTTGGGTGCTTTTTCCCCCTTCACGTCAATCCTGTGAGAGAGACATCAGCGTGGAACCTATGCAGTGCAGTATGGGGATTGCCTGACATCTTTCTAGAGCCCTTCTCTAGGAACAAGAGACCCTTACTGATCACCTCTTAAGGATGGGTGGTTGGTAGTGCAGAGGTTGTGAGACTGTTCTGAAAGGTTGTGCTCCTTGACTTGAAAGCTGTCCTGCATCAGCTGGTTGCTCCAAATCCTATGCGAATCCTTTCTCTTCAGTCCTCTTTTCAGGTGGTGACAGGTAAAGCTTGATTCCCTGAAGAAGTCTTTCTTCAAACACTACCCTAATACTTGCATCCAGGCTGAAATGGCAGTTCTATGGTTGATTGCTGTAAGGTCTAATTGCCATTTTCCTGTCATATTTTTGTTTTCCTCCAAAAGTAGTAATGGTGGTTTCTTGTTGGTTCCCTGAATTGGAGTCATCATTGACACCTGTTGTCAAGAACTCTGAAAACAAATGGTCCAGTCCACGTCCTAATTTAATTTGTGTATTAGATCTGCATGCTGTAACTCTTCAGTTAGAAAATTCTCTTAAAAATCAGGGGATTTTGTCATTTGTGTTGCCTGGCTTCTGTTAAAGTGAAGACTTACCTCTTTATGGTGATCTTAAGTGCCAAAACTGCATGAAAACATCTGAAACACACAAAACAGGGTGAAGAACTGGAAGCTTATTCCCATTTTATGTGTTTCAGTTTTAACTCAGCTCTGTCATGTCGAAATTGCTGATTTTAACTGTGTGCTCTAATCATGATTCATGCTGTGCAGCTAAACATTTATGTATCGTTTCCTTAAGCCATCCAGTATATTTTGCTGAATTCTGAATTCTGCATTCAGCTTTTTAGATTTAATTAGGGAAAAAAAGCATTATTGGAAGTTGGCAGAAATTGGGTTTTATTGCAGACTTTTATCTCCCTCTTGCCTGCAAATACGTGTGGCCTTAAACTTGACATCAGCTGGGAATGTTCTGGGCTCATCGTTTTTATGCCACCTAAAAACACTGATGGGCTTAGAGTGCCTTTATTTAAAAAAAAATATTTAATTTTAAAATTAAACTTACTGCAGCAGAAAGTTTTATGTAGGATGTCTGAAATGAAGCCTAACCTTGGGATTAGTTTTCATGTAGTTTGAAAATCTGGAGAGTGTTCTCACACCTAAGTGAAGCCAGTTTAATCCTGTTACTTTTGCAGTACACCTAAGTATTTGCATTTTATTGCCTTTTTTTTTTCTTTTCCCCCTGATTTTAAAAGTTTTGTGTTGTAGAAGGCTGGGGAGGGACTGTTCACAAGGTCTTGTAATGACAGGATGAGGGGGAATGGGTTCAAACTGGCAGAGGGGAGATTTAAACGGGATGTTAGGAGAAAGTTCTTCACAGTGAGGGTGATGAGACACTGGAACAGGTTGCCCAGGGAGGTTGTGGCTGCTCCCTCCCTGGAGGTGTTCAAGGCCAGGCTGGATGAGGTCTTGAGCAACCTGATCTAGTGGGAGGTGTCCCTGCTTATGGCACAGGGGGGTTGGAACTGGCTGATCTTTGAGGTCTCTTCCAACCTAAACCATTCTGTGATTTTATTATTTCCATTTTACCTTTTGCCTCACAATAATCTTGCCATTGTGCCTCTTGCACAGGTGATGTCAGGAGAAGGAGGACAGCTTTTGGGCTACTAGTGGCTTGCATTCATACACTGTAGGTCAGTTTGTCACTGCAGATAGTTTTTACCTCTGTACTTTAAGCTTGGGCTGGTCACATTGTTCCACATCAATGAAAATTTGAAGTGGCAACTATGCAGTTGTGGGCATTTGCTTTTTTTTTTGTTGTTTTTGTTTGTTTGTTTCTATTGACTGGAACAGGTTGCCCAGGGAGGTTTTGTCTGCTCCCTCCCTGGATGTATTCAAGGCCAGGCTGGATGAGGTCTTGAGCGACCTGATCTAGTGGGAGGTGTCCCTGCCTATGGCACAGGGGGGTTGGAACTGGATGATCTTTGAGGTCTCTTCCAACCTAAACCATTCTGTGACCTCAAGCTAAGAGTGTTGCATGTGGGGTTTTCTGTTCTGTTTCTTTACTAATACAAAGAGCTGAGATTTACTGCAGCTACCTTTTGGATTGTTTATTGAAGGGGATCACTTTGTTCCCGCCTCTGAACATTGTCTCCGTGAAGAAATCTTGGCTAAATTCCTGTACTGGCTGATGGGTACCTACGTTGTTGAGTTGCTCAGATCATTTTTCTATATCACCGAGACCACGTCCCAGAAGAACAACCTTTCCTACTACCGAAAGCTTGTCTGGGGCAAGTTACAGAACATTGGAATTAGGTAAGGTCAGGAAACTAAATCAAACATGAATGGAATATGTGGAAATCCTGTGCTTTGTAAAGCTACAGTTCTGCTTTCTTTTGTTGCCCCTCATCCTGTCGTTACATTACTTAGCTAATCTGTGCTTGAATTTTCCTTTGCCTTAGAGCTACTTTTCACTTGTTTGCTTCAAGCAGAAATGTTCTCTCACTGCTTGTTTGATGGCATTGCCATGAAGATACTCTGACACTACTTTGAGATTCAGACTTTGCTTTCTGCAGGGCTTATTCTTCATATTTATTTCAGCCGAAAAATACTTGGGTTTGGTTATTGTGAGCAGATTAAAGTTTGCTGACACTAAACATGCATTTGTGTTCCAGAAACCACTTTGGCAAGGTCCACCTATGGTGTTTGTCTTTGGAGGAGCTGGAAGCTATGCGTCAAAAAAGCCCCGGACTGGTGGCCTCAAGGCTTCGCTTCATCCCCAAAACAAATGGTTTGAGACCCATAGCGAAAGTGAGCAGCATTATTGAAGCAAGAGCACTCAGCAAGGAGAGCAGAGAGAAGAAGGTTTTTGTCTCATTCTGTTGTTTTCAGTGGGCTGATAATAAAGGGGACAGTGATTTTTATGTGAAACGTGATGAACTGTGGAACATTCAAATTAGAACAGCTCCTTGGGTCTGCCTAAACTTTTCTCCTTCTTACATTTATGTCTTGGCTTTTCCTAAAGAAGTTAATCCAACTCTCTCTTCCCAATAACTTCTTCAAGTAACTCTTGAATAGATGGTCTTCAGAGAAACCTGGCCTTCAAATGCCCATCCTCATGAATTTGATAGGCTGGAGCTAGCTGAAGGGTAAAGAAATCAATGCAACTGATTCAGTCCAGAACTCCCAGTGCTCAGCTGCCGTTAGCCTCCAGTTCCAGAATCAGATACTGCTGTTTGCAAGTGTGGTGGTTCAGGACTTATCTGCCCTCCCTCCCCACCTCCAAAACATACACACTTTTGAAATCACCCAGACTAGACTCAGCTGGCTGGAAGTTAAGGAATGAAGCTCAATATTCACAGCTTAGCACAGTGTACAAGCAGAGGTTTACAGTTACAGAATCATAGAATTGTTTGGGTTGGAAGGGACCACAAGGACTATCTGGTTCCAACCCCCCTGCCATGGGCAGGGACTCCCTANATACAAGCAGAGGTTTACAGTTACAGAATCATAGGACTATCTGGTTCCAACCCCCCTGCCATGGGCAGGGACTCCCTACCCTAGATCAGGCTGCCCACAGCCTCATCCAGCCTGCCCGTAAACACCTCCAGGGATGTGGCCCCAAACACCTCCTTGGGCAACCCATTCCAGCCTCTCACCACTCTCATGCTCGACAACTTCCTCTTCACCTCCAATCTGAATCTTAGCCCCACTTTATAGCAGTCTCAGCAGGAAGTGGGAGGGGGCTAAACACAACACCTGGGGGCAGGTCAGACCACCCCCAGGGAGGAGTCAGGATACAGTTCCAGGTAAGCTTAACCCGTTCCAGTGGTTCTTTTTGGTCTTTTATAGCTTCATCACTACAACACTCAACTGAAAAACCTGTTTAGTGTGTTGAATTACGAACGGACTGTAAACACCAGCGCTATTGGCTCTTCAGCCTTTGGGAAGGATGATATCTACAGGGCATGGAAGGAGTTTGTTACAAAGGTTCGTGGCTCAGGTGGTGAAATCCCTCATTTCTACTATGTAAAGGTATGTCTTTTTAATTGTCTCTTAAAAATAACTTTCCAGAGTCGTCTTGTGCAGGTACTCTTACAGCTGCAATAGTTGGGATAGTAACTGTATCATTGTTTAAACTTGTGGTGGTTTGGAAGTTAGCTGCTGTTAGTTGTCATTCTGTCCTGAAATGACTTTCAGTGATTGTCTTCCAAGGCAAAGAATGAGGTCAGTTACAGAGTTACTTCTTCAGGAAGCTTTGAATTTTGACTATGACACATTAAATCAGAGATAAGGTTGCACGTGTTCAGGAAAGGGGAAGGTGGTGAGGGGCCATGTAGCACAAGACTTATGAGGAGAGGCTGAAGGGTTGTTTATCCTGGAGAAGAGGAGGCTCAGGGCAGACCTCATTGCTCTCTACAACTACCTAAAGGGAGGTTGTAGCCAAGTGGGGCTGGGCTCTTCTGCCAGCCAACCAGGAACAGAACAAGGGGACAGAGTCTCAAGTTGTGCCAGGAGAGGTCTAGGCTGGATGTTAGGAGGAAGTTCTTGACAGAGAGAGTGATTGGCATTGGAATGGCTGGCCAGGGAGGTGGTAGAGTCACCCCACCCTGGAGGTGTTTAAGAGGAGGCTGGATGGGGCACTTAGTGCCATGATCTGGTTGATTGGATAGGGCTGGGTGATAGGTTGGACTGGATGAGGTTGGAAGTCTCTTCCAACCTGGCTTATTCCATTCTAATTCTTCTTATTCCGTTCTAATTCTTCTTATTCCGTTCTAATTCTTCTTATTCCGTTCTAATTCTTCTTATTCCGTTCTAATTCTTCTTATTCTGTTCTAATTCTTATTATTCCATTCTAATGTTTGCATATGAGAGTGGTGAGAGCCTGGGCTGGGTTGCCCAGGGAGGTGGTTGGGGCTACCTCTCTGGAGATGTTTAAGGACAGTCTGGCAGAGGCTGTGGGCAGCCTGCTCTAGGGTAGGGTGTCCCTGGGCATGGCAGGGGGGTTGGAACTGCCTGATCCTTGTGGTCCCTTCCAACCCTGACTGATTCTATGATTCTATGTTTATAGTCTATTAATGGTAGACTTATGGTTTTTCCCTTGTAAGAGAAAATTCACAGAGCAAGGGGAGATTTTTGCAGGTAAGCAGTGAGCTATTTATGGTCTCAGATTTGGTGTGAAGGCTGCAGTACTATGTGGGGTTTTTTTTTTTGCCTTGAGCCTTGCTTGCACACCACTGTGCTAATTTTTTTTTTTTCGTATCACCACAGCGTTTTTCACCAATCCTGACGAGTGGAAGGTGCTTGTTCTATTTTAGACAGATGTGTCGAGGGCTTACGATACCATTCCTCACCAAAAACTCGTGGAAGTGATTGCGCAGATCTTAAAGCCTGAGAGGAGAACTGTCTACTGCATCCGGCGCTACGCGGTGATTATGGTGACCACGAGTGGAAAAGCCAGGAAGCTCTACAGGAGACACGTATGGCTTGCTGGTTTCTCTTTGCTGCTCCAGGCCTATTTCTGTCCCGGGAATACTTTTGTTTAGAGCTTTCCTTTTAGCAGCAGTTGGAATTAGGCAATGGCCTCTCGCAGCACGAGAGGTTCCAGCTCAATACAAGGGGGAACTGCTTTACTGTAAGGGTCACAGAACACTGGAACAGGCTTCTCAGAGAGAAGACTGAGAGGGGATTGAATCAATGTTTATCAATATCTGAGGGTGGGAGTTTTCAGGGTGGGGGGACAGGACAGGCTCTACTCACTGCTCCCTGGGATAGGCCAAGGAGCAATGGGTGGAAGCTGCAGCACAGGAGGTTGCAGCTCAACACAAGGGGAAAGTTCTTGCCTGGAAGTGTCCCAGAGCAGTGGCACAGGCTGCCCAGAGAGGTTGTGGAGTCTCCTTCTGTGGAGCCTTTCCAGGCCTGTCTGGATGGGTTCCTGTGTGCCCTGAGCTAGATTGTCTGGTCCTGCTCTGGCAGGGAGGTTGGACTCGATGATCTCCTTGGGTTCCTTCCAACCTCTAATCTCCTGTGTGTGTGACCCTGTTGTGGCAGGGGGGCTGGACTTGATGAACTCTTTGGATCCCTTCCAACCCCTGACATTCTCTGTGTGTGACCCTGCTGTGGCAGAGAGGTTGGACTTGATGAACTCTTTGGATCCCTTCCAACCCCTGACATCCTGTGATCCTGTGTAATGACTTCATAAAACCTTTTACAGTGTTGTTTATTTTCCGAAGCTAAGCTTTCTTACTCTGTACTTTTAACTTAGTAAGAATAAATATAAATGTATTATGGGAATAGAAATACATGAAGGATATATTTAATTTTAACAATAACAGAATTAGAATTATAGGATCAGTCAGGGTTGGAAGGGTCCACAAGGATCATCTAGTTCCAACCCCCCCTGCCATGCCCAGGGACACCCTACCCTAGGTCAGGATGGACAAAGCCTCATCCAGCCTGCCCTTAAACACCTTACTCGTTGGATTACAATAAAGCACTAAGGCTGTCCCTTTGCTCTTGACTGATAAAATCTGGTACTGAATTCTCTGCTGCTTTTAAAATGTCTTTCTTTACACTCCTCATGCAGGTTTCCACTTTTGAGGATTTTTTGCCAGACATGGAGCAGTTTTTGTCCCATCTTCAGGAGAATACCTCATTGCAAAACGCAATAGTTGTTGAGCAGGTAAGTGTTGGGAGGTTTCTTCTCAACTGAAAGAGAAAGCTGTAGAAGAATTGGAGTAGGATTAGGAATTTTAGGAGAGTGTACATATTGTGTGGTGATACCACTACTCTTGTAGTTACCCAGCACTTTCCATGGAAAGATTTTTGTCATCTCTTCTTTGATGTTTCCAGGAGGCCCCCAATGTTCAGTGGGTGGAGAGCACCAGGAAAAGAAATACGACCAAGTGTACTTTGACACTGTCCCACACCACATCCTGGTCTCCAAGCTGGTGACACGTGGGCTTGGTGGGTGGAGCACCAGATGGATAAAGAACTGGCTTGATGGCCACACACAAAGAGTGGCTGTCAATGGCTCCATGGTCCAGTGGAGGCAGTGACAAGTGGAGTCCCTCAGGGATCAGTCCTGGGACCAGTCTTGTTCAGCATCTTTGTGGCTGCCATGGACAGAGGCATTGAGTGCAGCCTCAGCGAGTTTGCTGAGCACCCCAAGCTGTGTGGTGCAGCAGCCAGGCTGGAGGGCAGGGATGGCATCCAGAGGGACCTGCACAGGCTGCAGAGGTGGGCACAAGGCAACCTCAGGAGTTTTCACAAGGCCAAGTGCAAGGTCCTGCAGCTGGGTCAAGGCAATCACAAGCCCTGGTCAGGCCACATCTTGAGTGCTGTGTCCAGTTCTGGGCCACTCAATTCAAGAGAGATGTTGAGATGCTGGGAGGTATCCAGAGAAGGGCCTTTCTCCTAAATCAAAGCAAACAAACAACAAAAAAGAAGATCACCTTTCACTTGTTTGATGTCAGCAACTTTTATCGTCCGTGTATTCAGATCTTGGGTTTAGGTGTTTGGGTTTTTTTTTCTTGCCTTAGGGGTTTGAACTATTACAGTCATAACTGTGTTTTTTTTAAAGGTCTCTCTGTCTCTTTTGAGTTGACACTGTTTTTAGCTTCAGTACATTTCTAATGTGTTTTTGGTTTTGTTCTTGTTTCTAGAGCTTAACTTTCAATGAAACGAGTTCCACCCTGTTTGCCTTTTTTCTTCACATGATCCATAACAGCATTCTGGAGATTAAGAACAGGTGAAAGAAAAAAAAGAGTTAATTTTTCTTCATATATTGTGTTTGCTTGTTTTGGTTGCTGCTTCTTTTTTCTCCTGTTCAGCAGGATAGCTGAAGGAGTTTTCAATAGCTGTCATTTAAAGGTTTTAATTTCATGTGGCCAGCAGGGCCAAGGAGGTGATCCTCCCCCTCTACTCTGCCCTGCTGAGACCCCACCTGCAGTACTGCATCCAGTGCTGGAGCCCCTGGGACAAGAGGGATGTGGACATGCTGGAGGTGTCCAGAGAAGGGCTATGAGGATGCTCAGAGGGCTGCAGGACCTCTGCTATGAGGACAGACTGAAAGAGTTGGGGCTGTGCAGTCTGGAGAAGAGGAGGCTCCCAGGTGACCTTCTTGTGGCCTTCCAGGATCTGAATGGGGCTACAAAAAAGCTGGGGAGGGACTTTTTAGGCTATCAGGTAGTGACAGGACTAGGGGGAATGGAGCAAAGCTGGAGGTGAGGAGATTCAGACTGGAGGTGAGGAAGAAGTTGTTGAGCATGAGAGTGGTGAGAGCCTGGAATGGGTTGCCCCTGCAGGGAGGTGTTTGGGGCCAGATCCCTGGAGGTGTTTAAGGGCAGTCTGGCAGAGGCTGTGGGCAGGCTGATCTAGGGTAGGGTGTCCCTGGGCATGGCAGGGGGGTTGGAAGTAGATGATCCTTGTGGTTCTTTCCAACCCTGACCACACTGTTCCTGATGCAGCCCAGGCTCTGCTTGCCTTTCTGGCCTGCCTTAGGTTGAGCTTCTCATCCACCAGCACCCCCAAGTCCCTCTCCTCAGGGCTGCTCTCCAGCCAGGCACTGCCCAGCCTGGATTTGTGCTTGGCATTGCCTCAACCCAGCTGCAGGAACCTTGTTATAAGAAAGGAATATATGCTCAGGTTTTTTTGCCCATTGTTTAAACTTCTGGAGCCATATTTAAATTCTTAGAGGAAAGGACCAAAGCTCCAGTGAGGCAAAGCAGCAAGCCTGGAGCACATTTCTCATTGAAACACACAGGGTCCACTTGCAAAGAAAACTCCGTGGCCATTGCAAGCTTTTTCTTCTTTGTTTTGATTTTTTTTTTTTAATTCCTTAATTTTAAATTTTATTTTGTTTACTAGGTACTACGTACAGAGCTCTGGAATTCCCCAGGGATCCATTTTGTCTGCCCTGCTTTGCAACTTATGCTATGGAGACATGGAAAACAAATTGCTCCGTGGAGTGCAGCAGGATGGGTAGGGGAATGCTTCGCCCTGTGCTCTGTCCCAGTAATGCTTAATGTGCAGTCTCTATGTGTGTGTTAGGCTTTATTCTCTACAGTTTAATATTTCATTCCGAGGATTTCATAGTCTTCATTTAGGAGCTTCTGCTTGAGGGCAAAAGTGGGGAAGGATTACATACAAAAAAAAGTAATCTAAGGTCAATTTCTTCTTAATTACAGAGTCCTAATACGCCTCATTGATGACTTTCTGCTGGTCACCCCACATTTAACCCAGGCAAGAACTTTTCTCAGGTATGTTGTTGAAGGCACAGTCTTCACAGTAACAAACATTAACACCTTTTAGGCAATATTTGACATCTTCACAGTTCCTTTTATGTATTTTTATATAT
>VWZI01015339.1:156706-187663 GCA_013396835.1 Psilopogon haemacephalus
GTTTCTGTATTACCTTTTCACTGTATATATCTGTAAATATCTGTTTGTATCTTGTAAATATTTGCTTGTATATTGTGCATTGCTGTAAATATAAAGCTTCATTTATTAACTTCCAGTGTTTTTTCTGAGTTTTAGCCGGGGTTTATAAAAAGGTGGGGGGGGCAGGGAACTGCAAACCCACTACAATAAATAATGAAGGGCTCTTTTGGGAAGAATGCTAGAAACTACATTCTCAATGGCAAAGAGGAAGTTGTTTGCAGTGAGGGTGGTGAGACACTGGCACAGGTTGCCCAGGGAGGTTGTGGCTGCTCCCAGCCTGGAGATGTTCAAGGCCAGGTTGGCTGAGGCCTTGAGCGACCTGTTCTAGTGGGAGGTGTCCCTGCCTATGGCACAGGGGTGTTGGAACTGGCTGAGCTTTGAGGTCCCTTCCAGCCTAAACCATTCTGTGATTGTTACTCCCCCGGATAAGACCTTAACCCTCTCCTCTTGGTCTTCAAAAGGATAAACCCTGCCAAATAAGACAAGCTGCTGCTTGTGCATGAGGTGACACTGATGATCCAAGGTGGAGTGGGTAGCATTTGGCTAATGGAGTGGGTAGTCAGCAGGCATTTGGCTAATGAAAGCATCTTGAGGGAAAGCTTTGTGGAGGAAGCTCAAAACTTTTCATCAGTTACACTGAGATTTCTGTTGTGTGGATTCTCCTCGTTTCTGTTACCTTTCAAAATGAGCAACCTTCCCTGTCTTTCCCCAGCTAGTTTGCTCTCAGTGGTTTCTGTGAGAGCAGTTTATGCAGCTTGTCTGACCATTTCATGCCTTAAGTTCTTTCATTTGTAGTAAATTTTTTTTTCCTCCGTATGCATAAATTTATTTATTTACTTGCCCTAAAGATCTCAATTTTATTTCTGACTGCATTCTTTAATCTAAAATGTTGGCCATTGAATCCCTTTGGTCTTTGATTTGTGTTTGCTTTATGCAAATACATATATGGATATATATATATATAATTTGCTGTATGCAATATATATATGAATGTAAGTTCTGGGCTCCCTAGTTGCAGAGGGACAGGGATCTGCTGGAGAGGGTCCAGTGAAGGGCTCTGAGGATGCTGAGGGGACTGCAGCACTTCCTGGGGAGGAGAGGCAGAGGAACCAGGGGCTGCTTAGTCTGGAGAAGAGAAGACAGAGGGGATGGAATCAATGTTTATCAGTATCTAAGGGCTGGGGGTCAGGAAGGGTGGGACAGGCTCTGCTCACTGCTCTTTGGTATAGGCCAAGGAGCAATGGATGGAAGCTGCAGCACAGGAGGTTGCAGCTCCACACAAGGGGGAACTTCTTTACCAGAAGGGTCCCAGAGCACTGGCACAGGCTGCCCAGAGAGGTTGTGGAGTCTCCTTCTGTGGAGCCTTTCAAAGCCTGTCTGGATCTGTTACTGTGTGCCCTGAGCTAGATTGTCTGGTCCTGCTGTGCAGGGGTGTTGGACTGGATGAGCTCTTTGGGTCTCTTCCAACCCCTGACATCCTCTGAGCCTGTGATCTGTACCTTACTCTTGGTGATGTTGTTTGTTTGCTGTTGTGGTGGGGGGAGTTAAGACTAATTGCTCCTATCTGTTTCAGGACTCTAGCAATGGGCATTGCTGACTATGGCTTTTCAATAAACCCCCGAAAGACAGTGGTGAACTTTCCTGTGGCTGACATCCCAGGATGTTCCAAATTCAAGCAGGTCCCTGATGATGCTTGTATCCTGTGGTGTGGGCTGTCGTTGGACATCCGGACGCTGGAGGTCTCCTGTGATTACTCCAGGTAAATAGAGCTGTGTACTCCACCTGTCAGCTTCACACTAGGTTGTACCTCATGTGTGCAGCATGAGGGTGTCTGGGGAATGGAATGGTGCCCTTCAGTTAACTGCTACTTTGCTTTGTCCCCTCCTAGTGGAATGTACACAGTGCTAAGCTGTGATCTGAAGGTGACAGAGCACTGAAATGGTCTGCCCGGAGAGGTTGTTGAGTCTGCTTCTCTGGAGATACTAAGAATCATAGAATCAGTCAGGGTTGGAAGGGACCACAAGGATCAGCCAGTTCCAAACCCTCTGCCATGCCCAGGGACACTCTACCCCAGATCAGGCTGCCCACAGCCTCTGCCAGACTGCCCTTAAACACCTCCAGGGATGTGGCCCCAACAACCCTCCTGGGCAACCCATTCCATGCTCTCACCACTCTCATGCTCAACAACTTCCTCCTCACCTCCAGTCTGAATCTCCCCACCCCCAAATTTGCTCCATTCCCCCTAGTCCTGGCACTCCCTGATAGCCTAAAAAGTCCCTTCTCAGCTTTTTTATAGCCCACTTCAGATCCTGGAAGGCCACAAGAAGGTCACCTCAGAGCCTCCTCTTCTCCAAACTGAACAGCCCCAACTCTTTCAGTCTGTCCTAACAGCAGAGGTGTTGCAGACCTCTGAGCATCCTTGTGGCCCTTCTCTGGACGCCTCCAGCATCTCCACATCCCTCTTGTCCCAGGGGCTCCAGCACTGGATGCAGTACTCCAGGCAGGGTCTCAGCAGAGCACAGCACAGGAGGAGAATCACCTCCCTGGCCCTGCTGCCCACACTGCTCCTGCTGCAGCCCAGCCTCTGCTTGGCTTTCTGGGCTGCAAGTGCACACTGCTGCCTCATCTTCAGCTTCTCCTCCACCAGCACCCCCAAGTCCCTCTCCTCAGGGCTGCTCTCCAGCCAGTTACTGCCCAGCCTGGATTTGTGCTTGGCATTGCCTCAACCCAGCTGCAGGACCTTGCACTTGGCCTTGTTGAACCTCCTGAGGTTGGCTTGTGCCCACCTCTGCAGCCTGTCCATGTCCCTCTGGATGCCATCCCTGCCCTCCAGCCTGGCTGCTGCACCACACAGCTTGGGGTGCTCAGCAAACTTGCTGAGGCTGCACTCAGTGCTTCTGTCCATGGCAGCCACAAAGATGTTGAACAAGACTGGTCCCAGGACTGATCCCTGAGGGACTCCACTGGTCCATGGAGCCATTGACAGCCACTCTGGGTGTGGCCATCAAGCCAGTTCTGTATCCATCTGGTGCTCCACCCATCACACCCACGTGTGTGGAGACCAGGGTGTGATGCAGGACAGTGTCAAAGGCTTTGCTCAGCTCCAGATAAATGATTGTCTTTAGCTATTGGCTCATTGATTAGCAGGCAATCTCTGTAACATGTGAAGATAAAGGAGGCTTACCTTTCAGAATGTAATTTAGTCTGTTAGCCCCTGGAGTTTAACTACTCTTCCTTTTTTGCCTTTCTCTTGTAGTTACAGCCGCACTTCCATCAGAGCAAGTCTTTCCTTCAATGCAAGCACAACAGCTGGGAAAAATATGAAATACAAATTGCTTACAGTCCTCAAACTGAAATGCCATGGCTTGTTTCTTGATTTACAGGTGAGAACACAGAAATAGCTGTTTGGAAATACTCTGATTAGTGACAATGGGCATCGAAGTTTGGGTGGGGAATGGCTGAGAGCAGCCCTGAGGAACAGGACCTGGGGGTCTGGGCTGGTGCAAAGCTGAAGATGAGGCTGCAGTGTGAGTGCAGCCCAGACAGCAACTGTGTGCTGGGCTGCAGCAAGAGCAGCTGTGGGCAGCAGGGCAAGGGAGGGGATTCTGCCCCTTTGCTCTGCTCTCCTCACACCCCACCTGCAGCACTGTCTGCAGCTCTGCAGCCCCCAGCACAAGCAGGACATGGAAATGTTGGAGCCAGTGCAGAGGAGGCCACCAAGATGCTGAGAGGGCTGCAGCAGCTCTGCTGTGAGGACAGGCTGAGAGAGTTGGGGCTCTGCAGCCTGCAGAAGAGAAGGCTTCCAGAAGGCCTTGGGAGATCTGAAGGGGGCTCCAGGAGGGCTGGGGAGGGACAATTGACAAGGTCTGGTAATGACAGGATGAGAAGGAATGGGTTTGAAGTGGCAGAGGGAAGATTGAAACTGGATGTTAGGAGGAAGTTGTTTGCAGTGAGGGTGGTGAGACACTGGACAAAGGTTGTGGATCACAGAGTCACAGAACGTGATCCAAGAATCACATTCTGTGATTCTGTGCTCCACAACCCCCCTGGAGGTGCTCAGGACCAGATTGGCTGAGGTCTTGAGCGACCTGTTCTAGTGGGAGGTGTCCCTGCCTATGGCACAGGGGGGTTGGAACTGGCTGAGCTTTGAGGTCCCTTCCAACCTAAACCATTCTATGATTCTAAAGCTACTTTGAGTTCTAAGGTAAAGAGCTGATTTTGAGAGGTAGTCTACATAACTGGGAGCATTGCTAGGAACTAAAACATGGAGTTGCAGCAACCTTCCAGAGCTGAATCTTCACAAAATTGTTAATTTAGGTGCTTAATAGAAATGTTTGAAGTTCAGCATAAAACATTTTTTTTCCCCCTCTAGATCCTAAATCATCTTATGCTGTTGAACAACTGAAATGTTCCTCTAGCTCTGTTTCTCTTCTGCTCTAGATCAACAGCCTTCAAACAGTTCTTCTCAACGTTTACAAGATATATTTACTTCAGGCTTACAGGTGGGTCTCTGCCTTCTGCTGCAACTCTGAATCTTTCATTTCCTCCTCCCTGACACGTGGAGGAGCTACACGTTAGCAAAAAAACCCCAAAAAACAACAAACAAATCCAAGTATGCTGTGTAAATGTGCAGTGGCAAATGGCAGTGTAAGTCACGTTGGTGTTTCAGCACTGCTCTTGCATAATATTGCTGGGTTAAGGGTGCAGGGCTAAGCTGATCTGTGTGTGCTTTATCAGCACCACTGAATGGGTTTTCACAGGGACTCGGTGCCAGCAGCTGACATCAGGAAAAGCAGCCTGGCTTGCTGCAGGAGGATAAGGAGAAGCCTCCTTTGACCAGTTTATATTAGATCTATTAAGATCACACAGAACTTTGACCCGTGGAATTGCACCTAAAGTCAGGTTTGCTTCCAGTGTGTGTGTGTGTGTGTCTGGCACTCCAGGATTATCTGTATATAGGGGGGAGTGCTGTGTGCCAGCAGTGCTGATCCAGCCCAAGACTGCTGGCTTCTTTTAAAGGTTGGCTAGTGCCTGAGGTATGTGAGCATAATCTCACTTGAAACTGCAAATATACTTGTGATTTTGTCTTCATGACCAGGTTCCATGCCTGTGTTCTCCAACTTCCATTCAACCAGAAAGTTAGAAACAACCCTGACTTCTTTCTGAGGGTCATCTCTGAGAATGCATCATGCTGCTATTCTGCCCTGAAAGCAAAAAATGCAGGTAGGTTATGTTAGGTCTGGGGAGTTGCTGTGGACTCTGTGGTCAGAGTGTGTCATTTGGAGTGAAAAATACAAATGTTCATAGACTGATGGAATGGACCACAGGACATTAGGGGTTGGAAGGGACCCAAGGAGACCATCGAGTCCAACCCTCCCTGCCACAGCAGGACCAGACAATCTAGCTCAGGGCACACAGGAACACATCCAGACAGGTCTTGAAAGGTTCCACAGAAGGAGACTCCACAGCCTCTCTGCACAGCCTGTGCCAGTGCTCTGGGACGCTTCTGGTCAAGAAGTTTCCCCTTGCATTGAGCTGCAACCTCCTGTGCTGCAGCTTCCATCCATTGCTCCTTGTCCAATCCCAGGGAGAAAGTGAGTGAGCAGAGCCTGCTCTCCAGACAGTCACTGCCCAGCCTGCATTTGTGCTTGGGATTGCCTCGACCCAGCTGCAGGACCTTGCACTTGGCCTTGTTGAACCTCCTGAGGTTGGCTTGTCCCCACCTCTGCAGCCTGTCCAGGTCCCTCTGGATGCCATTCCTGCCCTCCAGCCTGGCTGCTGCACCACACAGCTTGGGGTGCTCAGCAAACTTGCTGAGGCTGCACTCAATGCCTCTGTCCATGGCACCCAGAGAGATGTTGAACAAGACTGGTCCCAGGACTGATCCCTGTGGACTCCACTGGGCCATGGAGCCACCGACAGCCACTCTTTGGGTGCAGCCATCAATCCAGTTCTGTATCCATCTGGTGCTCCACCCATCACATCCATGTGTCACCAGCTTGGAGACCAGGATGTGGTACAGGACAGTGTCAAAGGCTTTGCTCACCTCCAGGTCCATTGCCTATACAGGTTTTTCGTAGGAGTCTTAGAAGTGAATTCATAGAAGGAGAATTCAGCCAGAATTCTTAGTGCTCACAATTTTCAGTGATGCTGTTTTCTTTTTTCTGTCTCTAGGGTTTGCTTTAGGTACCATAGATGTCTCTGACGTGTTCCCTTCCGAGGTAGCAGAATGGCTCTGCTACCATGCCTTCACTGTCAAGCTCTCAAACCACACCATTATTTACAAATGCCTGCTCAAGCCCCTAAAAATTTGTAAGTATTTACTTATTTTCACAGGTTGAAATACAGTTAATTGGAAAGGAACTTGCAACCTAATGGATTTTAAAAATCTTCTTATCCTAAAAAGTTGTTCTGGAATGTACATAAATAAGTTGGTTTGTTTTTTTTTTTTAATTTAAATTTACTAAGCAGTCAAAATTGCTTTTTTTTCATCACTCCATGTTCTAAAGTCTTGTTCTTAAGGGTCAGTTATTGGTGCTTAGCAGTCAGTATGTTTGTGCAGTGCAAAAAGCTTGATAAGGTTGAATCATAGAATAAGTCTCCCTGGGATAGGCCAAGGAGCAATGGATGGAAGCTGCAGCACAGGAGGTTCCAGCTCCACACAGGGGGAAACTTCTTGCCTGTGTGGGTCCCAGAGCAGTGCACAGGCTGCCCAGAGAGGTTGTGGAGTCTCCTTCTGTGGAGCCTTTCCAGGCCTGTCTGGATGTGTTTCTGTGTGCCCTGAGCTAGATTGTCTGGTCCTGCTCTGGCAGGAGGGGTTGAACTCGATCATCTCTTTGGGTCCCTTCCCACCCCTGACATCCTGTGATACAGCTGAGCACAGGGGCAGAATAACCTCCCTGCTCCTGCTGGCCACACTGTTGCTGCTCCAGCCCAGGATGCTATTGGCTCTGCTGCCCACCTGTGCACACTGCTGGCTCAAGTTCAGCTCCTATCTCCCAGCACCCCCAGGTCCCTCTCTGCCTGGCTGCTCTCAGCCACTCTGTCCCCAGCCTGCAGCACTGCCTGGGGTTGTTGTGGCCAGAGTGCAGAACCTGGTGTTGGACTGTGCAGCCTGCTCGTGTTGTTGTTGGGAATTGATATAAACCCTTTTTTTTGGTATGTATGTCCCTGACCATGCCTTTCCTTTACTCTCGGTGGGAATCAATACCAAGCTCAGAGGCTCTGAGGAGCAGCTCTGTTTGAAAACCTGTTAAATATAAACAGTTAGGGGTTTCTCAGTACCAGTTGTCATCATTCCTCAGAGTTAAGTATTAAAACATAGTTCCTGTTGAATGCCTCCCCTGTTATTAACAGTGGGAAAAGGAACAAGCCTTTCCTTATCATGATGAGGTATGAATACATCATCTATCTCCTTTCCAGGTGCAGAACAAATATTGACTGTGTGCTTCTACCTTCCTGCACCATTGACAATTTTGCCACTTCAGTTCGGGTAGCAGACTGAAACTGTTGCTAGGATTCTGCAGGTTCTCTCTAATCTCTTAAAAGTCCTTTTGATTGTCTGCAATTCTGTTGATGATGTACTCGGTGACTTTCACCTGTTTCACAACTGTTAGCCTCCCTTCTCTTACAACGACACAGCACAGACAATTGCTGTTCCCACTGCTCCAGCAAAAGGTGCATTTTCCCCAGTATTTTATTCTTTCAAATCTCTTTGTTCCAAGCATGGATTTCTTTTGGTGTCGTGGCTGAAAGTAGGGGAAGGAAAAAGAAAGCCAAGTTTGGGAATACCTTCCTGCTGTAGATAAACATTAGGAATGTTTTCTTTTTTAAAAATATTTTTGTGTGTGTCAGTTCCAAGCATGGACTTCTTTTGGTGTCGTGACTGAAACGTACAGCAGGGGTTTAAAAATAAAGCCAATTTTGGGACTACCTTCTTGCTCTAGGTAAACATTAGGAATATTTTAAATTTTCAAATCTTTTTGTATGCATCAGTTCCAAGCATAGATTTCTTTTGGTGTTGTGGCTGAAGGCAGAGCAGGGGGAAAAAAAAAAGCCAATTTTGGGACTACCTTCCTGCTCTAGGTAAACACCAGCAACCAGATAAGGACTTGTCCCCCTGTCTTTAATATTGTATAAAATAGGATATTCCCAGTAACTGTGGTTTGGCAGAAGACCTTTTTGGGTGGATATTGAGTTAGTTGGGGCAATTAATGAGGCAGGATTTATAAAATATGTAGTTGTTTTGGTTTTTTTTTTTTTCCAAAAAGCCCCACCCACAAACTCTATCCAAACCAGTTAAATGGATTCAGCTGGTATTGATTTCATTACTCTGTTAGCATCATCCCTGAAACAGAATTGTTAGTTACGTGGAGTAGTAATGAATGATTTCTGTTGTTGTTATTATTATAGGTACAAGGCAGCTTTTAAGGAAGATCCCAAAGGATACTGTGGCACTACTGAAGGCGGTGACGGAACCATCTCTTTGTAAAGATTTCACCAGCATCATGGACTGATTGCAGTTTAGTTTATTTATAACTTTGCTCTATCTTTAGATACTTTTCTCCTTAGTTTATTTTGGTAGAGTGGACCGAAACCAGCTTCACTCAGAAGTTAATCATGATTGTTTCCCAGACACCACACAAGAACTTAAAAAGATCAGGCAGTGTTGTTAATACAGTCTTGTTTGTGCTTGTCTGTGAACTCACTACCTAGCTTGGTTTCCTTCAGTAATTCCTGCCTCCCCCTTGCCTCCTCCATTCAACTGTGTGCTCTGTGAACAGATCTACATTTTTTTCTTTCAGTGTGTTGTTTCTGAAGATCTGCTCTTCACTTTTCTGGGTGCCAGACTATTTTGTAATAATAAATTGTTTGGTGAATTGCAGTACTTGCCTCCAGTAGCTTTATTTTACGGAAGCATTTAACATTGCTCCTCAACGTTAGAACTTGGGTTCCATGTGAGCCAAAGCATTTTATTGTTTCAGATTTGAAGTGTTAAAGACAGAAGTGGTTTGTATCATTCAACAGGGACTCTCCTAGCAAAGCATGAGGCTGCTTCCAGCATCGTTGCTCCTCTAGGTGGCTGCCACAGGATGCTCCAGCATGGAGAATGGAGGGAATGTGAACTTCATCAGTGTCCTGGATTAGCCTGTTACTCCTAGATATCCCAGTGAATACCCTCATAAAACAAGCAGCATGAAGTGCAAGGCTTGCAGTTCTCTACCTCGGTGTTTGCTTTTCCCCATCACTATTTGCCAAGTCATCAATTTGAAACAGTAACTGCTGTTCCTCTAGGCTGTCTGCAAGCAGGTGGAAGTACAAAGCTGAAATCACAGGGGAAAATTTTCAGCCATCTCCCTCCAAGGCTTGCTGGTCTACACCTGCTCCTGACTTGGTGTCATCTGCAAACTTACTGCTGCTGGACTCAATCCCCTAGTCCAGATCATCAATAATGATATTGAATGGGATCTTGCCCAGCACTGATCCCTGGGGCACACCACTGGTGAATGGCCACCAACTGGATGTGGGTCCATTCACCACCACCCTCTGGGCCCAGTCCTCCAACCAGTTCTTGACCCATTTCAGAGTGGATCTGTGCAAGCCACGAGCTGCCAGCTCGGCTAGGAGCTTGTTGTGGCATACAGTAGCAAAGGCTTTGCTAAAGTCCAGGTAGACTACATCCACAGCCTTGTTTCCTTGGCTATGAATTACCTGGCCTAAAAGCTTTGCTGCACCTTATCCTCCAGGAAAAATAATCCTCATTTCCTATCACTGCAGAGTGGCCAAGTTCTTGCTGCCAAGTAAAGGCAAACATCTTTTGAAGTAAAGATTAATTTTATTGTCGTGTCATGCAAGGTTAAAGGCACTGGGAGGCTTCTATACATCTGCACTTGGGTTGCACTGTTCAGCTACTGTGCTTAGCAATTAAGGGGAATAAATTGGAGACATTTCCATTGGAGTTTTACACCACTGTAAGTTCTGGAATCTGCTAAGCTAAGAGATGTGTGCAAAATTAATTACTCAGATTCACTTACTGTGCATTCTTTTGACTTCTAGTGCTCTGTTTTTGGTCCTTTCAATGCTCAAGGATAAGAATGACAGCTAGCTGCTGTTTGGAGGTGTAGAGAGATTTACAAGTAGTAGTGTGTAAAGAATAGAATAGAATAGGCCAGGTTGGAAGAGACCTTCAAGCTCATCCAGTCCAACCTATCACCTAGCCCTAGCCAATGGATCTAAGTGCCCTATCCAGGCTTTGCTTGAACACCTCCAGGGATGGGGACTCCACCACCTCCCTGGGCAGCCCATTCCAATGCCAATCACTCTCTCTGACCACAACTTCCTCCTAACATCCAGCCTGAACCTGCCCTGGCACAGCTCGAGGCTGTGTCCCCTCCTTCTGTTGCTGGTTGCCTGGCGGAAGAGCCCAACCCCACCTGGCTACAACCTCCCTTCAGGTAGCTGCAGAGAGCAATGAGCTCTGCCCTGAGCCTCCTCTTCTCCAGGCTGCACACCCCCAGCTCCCTCAGCCTCTCCTCTTGGGGCTGTGCTCCAGGCCCCTCCCAGCCTTGCTGCCCTGCTTTGGACACCTTCCAACACCTCAACATCTCTCTTGAATTGAGGGCACCACAACTGGGCACAGGACTCAAGGTGTGGCCTGAGCAGTGCCAAGGACAAGAGGAGTCCTTACTCTTTAAGAGCTTCCATTCTGCATCTCTCAGAGAGGGGTTAGTGAACAAAACTCCAGGTGCTTGTGTTCCACTTTTTTTCCTGTTGCTGGTCCTTGAGAGAGATTGGTGGGGCTTTTTTTTTTTTTTTTTAAGAGAAGTGAAGGGAGACAGAGCACTTATGACAACTAGCAGGCTTCCCAAGCTTAGGCTGTCTCTGCGAGAGATGTGAATCTGGTAATGCAAGGAAGGGTTAAAAGCAATGGGGCTGGTTTTCAGTCAGCAGGGCAGGATGTAGGAAGGTCAAGGTTAATCTGTGTGTTGAGAAACTGGTTGGAAACCAAGGAAACAAAGCAGCACTGCTTATGGAGTATTAATGACTGACTAAAGATGTGAGCTGTGTAATGCAGGTTGGCTGGATGGTAGCATACTACAGCTAACCACGCCTAACAAAGCCTGTCTCGTTTTTTTTTGCTCTCAGGCCATTACAATCAGTGTTTGTTCTTTGGGATGGGAGAGGTTGCTATTGCCTCCCCTGACATGAAAACACTTCTGGCTCTGCTAAGCTTGGGTCCTTGCTGCTGCACGCTCGTCTGATCAGATGGAAGAGTGCTGTCAGAGGCACAAACACACAAGGAAGGAGTGCTAACAGCACACAGATGGCCAGCACCCAAGGTGGATAAACCTTCTCCTCTTTCACAGGGAAGCCTTCCTGTGGAGATTTAAATAAATAAATAAATAAATTTTTAAAAAGCCAAGCTAGAGCAGTAATTGTTTCGTACACTTAAATTTTTGGTGTAATTTCTACTTGCGTTTTCTTAAGCTGTTGTAACAAGGATGGGAAAGGTTTTGCTCTTGCTCTACAAGATTTTTCCGTGGCACTGACCTCTCTACACCCTTCTCGTGGGCCTGAAGATGGCTGTAAACATTTGGCAGTTCCAAAGCTTTATAGCTGGAAGTGTGACCCGTTCCTAGGCATGCAGGGGCTGCCCAAAGGCTTGCCAAACTTAATCATAGAATGGTTTAGGTCGAAAGGGACTTCAAAGCTCAGCCAGTTCCAACCCTCCTGTGCCATAGACAGGGACACCTCCCACTAGAACAGGTCACTCAAGACCTCATCCTTGGTTAGGTTCTGATTATTTTGCTTAGTCCTACAATCTGAACTGGTCTCAGCAGCTGCCAAGCCTACTCTTTGCCAAACAGGGGAAGACTTGTGTGGGGGATTTCAGAGGAGTGAGGATAATGCAATTTCTGCAGCTGAGTTTTATTTTGGGTTGACAGATGCTTAGAGGGCTTTGGGGGAAGCACTGGTGCTGTATGATCCTCATGCAGTTTAAGAGCAGAATCTTCAGGTCTCTATGCAGGGTGTATTTGAGAGGGATGCAAGGACTGACATGAGGCAGGCGAGGTGCAGATGCAGTGTTCTCAGCACTTTGGTGCCCAGCTGACCAATGCTGGCACTGCACCACTGCCTCCTTGTCAAAAGTACATACTGCTGTATTCATCAGGGTCCCAGAGATCAGTATTTCTGGGGCCCTGATGAATTTAGGAATACGTACTTTTGACAAGCAGAGAAATATTTTCATCCCTAGCATCTGCTACACATAGCTCTAACACTCTGCTTATGCCTTGGTTCCACCTCTGAACTCCCTTTAGGTATGGGCTGTGAGGCAGTTCTCTGCATTACACACATCTGTTAGAAGCACGAATGCAAACTGTGCAGGGCTCCTCAAGAAGAGGCTCTGCTAACAGAACCAAACTTCAGTCATGTGTAACCTCTGCACACCCTGGAGACTTCTCATTCTCTGCATTGCATCACTTGGGGCTGCATTCTGCAGGCAAGCTCTAGATGGCAGGGATTCTAAAGGATGTTTTTCCTGCCTTACAATATTCAACTCCTGCTTTTGTTTACGAAAAATATTTGGGAACATACATATTTGGGGTTCCAGGCTGCATAGGTTGGTGACTTCTGTATCTGAAGTGTAACAAAGGCCACGAAGACAATGATCAGGAGCAGAGGGCTGATAAACCTCCACGTGATCTGCCAGTAAAGATTGGGTTTTCTTCCAGTCATCCGTTGCAAGTCTTTACTGAACCTTTTAAGAGGAGACAGTAGAGATTGGGTTTTCATCCAGTCACCTGTTTAAGAGGTAACAGTTTCAATTTTCTTTTTTTTTCTGAGTTTAAAAACACAACTCCCTAAATCCTTCTGCTCCATAATCTTCTTCAATAACTTTAATATAGACCGAAGAAAATAGTAGAATCATAGAATCAGCCAGGTTGGAAGAGAACTCCAAGCTCATCCAGCCTAACCTAGCACCCAGCCCTATCCACTCAACCAGACCATGGCACCAAGTGCCCCATCCAGGCTTTGTTTCAACACCTCCAGGGAAGGCAACTCCACCACCTCCCTGGGCAGCCCATTCCAATGCCAATCACTCTCTCTGGCAACAGCTTCCTCCTAACATCCATCCTACACCTCCCCTGGCACAACATAGAATGAAATGGAATAGAATAGAATAGAATAGAATAGAATAGAATAGAATAGAATAGAATAGAATAGAATAGAATAGAATAGAATAGAATAGAATAGAATAGAATAGAAGAATAAGCCAGGTTAGAAGAGACCTCCAAGATCATCCAGTCCAACCTAGCACCCAGACCTATCCAATGGCAGTAAGTGCCCCATCCAGGCTTTGCTTGAAGACTGTGTCCCCTCCTTCTGTTGCTGGTTGCCTGGCAGAAGAGCCCAACCCCACCTGGCTACAACCTCCCTTCAGGTAGCTGCAGAGAGCAATGAGCTCTGCCCTGAGCCTCCTCTTCTCCAGGCTGCACACCCCNGCCTCCTCTTCTCCAGACTGCACACCCCCAGCTCCCTCAGCCTCTCCTCTTGGGGCTGTGCTCCAGGCCCCTCCCAGCCTTGCTGCCCTGCTTTGGACACCTTCCAACACCTCAACATCTCTCTTGAATTGAGGGCACCACAACTGGGCACAGGACTCAAGGTGTGTCCTGAGCAGTGCTGAGTACAGGAGCAGAATAACCTCCCTGCTCCCAGATGTGATCTTCCATCAAAGATTGCATTTGGTGATTCTGTGCTCCACAGCCTCCCTGGAGGTGTTCAAGGCCAGGTGGGATGTTCTAGTGGGAGGTGTCCCTGCCTGTGGCACAGGGGGGTTGGAACTGGCTGAGCTTTGAGGCCCTTCCAACCTAAACCATCCTATGATTCTATAATTATTAAAGATTGTGGCTGGCAGCGAGAGCTCTGAATATCAAAATTAATAAACAGTATTATCACTTTTTTTTTTTTTTAAATACCATCTTACCCCACACCTTACCTCCACCGCAGTGCTACAGAAATGAGTTCATCCATGTACACAGGTATACAATCTTGAGAGGAAAATTAATTTTTCTCATAGGAGGGAAAAAAAAAAACCAACCCAAAAAAAACCCCCAAAATTAAAAGCATGTTTTTCCAACATACCTTTTAATTTTATAGACGTACACAACCCCGGTCACTTCAAAGAAAGCGATGACCAGAAGAGGCAAGGAACTTGCATAGCTGTCAAAAATGTCAATCCAGTAACTCCCTGAACCCAGTGTGAAGCACAGAGCAAGGAGGAAGCAAACCAGGCATATTATACCTGAAGGAAACAAAAAGGCACTTTTGTTACTGCAATAGTGAACTGAACTCGGCAGTGTATTTTTGCTCTATATAGTTTTCACTCTTCTCTTAGGGAAGTTTCGTTCTGTTTCCCTGCCATGGTGGGCCTAAATAGGCCTGAGCATGTCCTGGCTTGCCCAGACATGTTCCCCTGCTCCCCTTCATTCTGTGCTGGGGAAAGCAGTCGCAAGAAAGACAAACCAAAGCCCTGGTTTCACCTAATGTGGTCAGGCAAAGTGCCATCCTGATTGGCTAATCTATGTCCAAAGGCCCATTAGACTCAGGCTGCATGGATAAAAGAGAGGAGCAGCCACAACCTCCCTGGGCAAGCCATTCCAGTGTCTCACCGCCACTGAGTACCTTCTGCCTTATCAGCAGAAAGGAGCCTCTTGAGTCCCCTGGTGGGCAAGAGGTGCTTAAAACTAAGAATCTCTCTCCAGTTGTTGCTAGTTATGTTTCTTAAGTATTCCAGATTCCCTGTTTATCTCCCCTCTGTATAAAGTTTTCAAGACCATGCAAAGAACCCATTATGATTAAAATTAGTGATCAGGGTGGCAAGAGATCAGAATTTTGAAAATTAATAAACAATTTTAATTTTTTTTTTTTTTAATCTTGCATCAATTAATTGCCCCTCCATTACACTCTCTCTATGGAATTACAAGAAGTTGTTTTTTTCCTTAGTGGAGCTAACACCACTTCCTACACTCAAGTTTCCCCCTGTGTATTGGCCAAGAGGCAACACTGTTGCAGGAGGAATGTACTTTTGTGACCTGGAATGGGTTGCCCAGGGAGGTGGTTGAGGCCCTGTCCTTGGAGGTGTTTAAGGCCAGGCTAGATAAGGCTCTGGCCAGCTTGATCTAGGGTAGGGTGTCCCTGCCCATGGCAGGGAGGTTGGAACTAGATGATCCTTGTGGTCCATTCCAACCCTGACTGATTCTGGGATTCTATGACTTGGAGCATCCTTTACTTGTTAGTACTTCCAGCAGACAGTCTGGGCTGTAAGTAATTTGTTTCTATGTAAGAAGTAGTTTAAGTAAGCAGTAAACTCCCCATAGGAGTTTAAAAGGGTACATTGCAGAGCTGTTAATCCATTACTTCGAACTGGCAGAAAATCTTCTAGAGCTATTTCGAAGGAGGATCTCTCAGACTCTCATTCTCAGAAAAACCTCCTAGATCTATTTCACAGGAGTATCTCAGATTCTCACTCGCAGATCAGTGACCTGATGAGCATGGTAGCAGAACTAAAAGAAGAGGTAGAGAGACTAAGGACCATAAGAGACTGGTAAAGGGAAATTGCCTTTTTTTTTCATAACCTACGTTCTACAGAACCTGAACTAGGGCTAACTCCTAGTGGAGCAGGGGGCCCGATTTCCTCCCAGCAGCAAGTCTCTCAGCCTCCATGCAGTAACCCACAGGAGCAGGGTGAATGGGAACAGAACAAAAGCCAAGGAGGCAAGCTTGCTGCTTTAAGAAGCACACTGCCAGCAGTGAAACTGCCGAATAGGTATGAGGCTCTACAGCAAGAACAGATGATCAGCAAGGATGAGGACACAAAAATCCCAGAAAAAAGTCCAAAGACAGGTTGCCTGAGGCCAACCATCAAAACCCATTCAGAAAAGAAGCCTCAAAGGGCCATTGTCATAGGAGTCTCTGTACTAAAGGGAGCAGAGGGTAGTTTGCACTTCCATCTAGAAGCCACCTTCCTTACACAAAGCTAAGAAAATCCCTTACCAGATAATAGCTCTTTGGGTATTGATTCCGATATCATTCGAAGCTCTAGAAGAGGAGTGAAGACTCCCTCGATGTTCCCAAACATAGAGGAAAGGCCCAAGCTGAACAGCATTATGAAAAACAGGATGGCCCAAGCCTGGGAGCCTGGCATGAGGATGATGGCTTGAGTGAAAACAATGAAAGCCAAGCCGGTTCCTGAGACACTCTGTGGAATTGACAAACAGATATAAATAAATGTTATAAATAAATTATATAAATAAATGTTGCTCATTTGTATAGAGTAACAACACTCTGTGGTAGTTTGGGAGTAGCCTGAACCTCCACACACTTTTGAAATCACCCAGACTAGACTCAGCTGGCTGGAAGTTAAGGAGCTAAGCTTTCTAGTCACAGCTTAGCACAACAGACAAGCAGATATTTAAAATATGTTACAAATCTGTGCAGCTATACACAGGAATAGACAAGTTAAAAGTAATACAGTGTGATGGTTCGGGAGTTAGTTGCCCCCCACACACACGTATGAATTCCCCCAGGCTAGACTCAGCTGGCTGGAAGTCAATGAATGAAGCTTTATATTTACAGCCCTGCAGATATTTACAATATATTACAGATATTTACAGCTATATACAGAAATATACAAGTTAAAAGTAAAACAATGTGATGGTTTGGGAGTTAGCTGCCCCCACTCACTTTCGAAATCACTCAGACTAGACTCAGCCAGCTGGAAGACAATGAATGAAGCTTTCTATTCACAGCTTGGCACAACAGACAAGCAGATATTGACAAGAGATTACAAATATTTACAGCTATATACAGAAATATAAAAGTTAAAAGTATTACAGTGTGATGGTTCAGGAGTTAGCTGCTCCCACACACTTAGGAATTCACCCAGGCTAGACTCAGCTGGCTGGAAGTCAATGAATGAAGCTTTATATTTACAGCTCTGCACAATATTCAAGCAGATATTGACAATATATTACAGATATTTACAGCCATATACAGTAAAAAGTTAATACAGAAACACGACAGCCCTCCCAGAGATTAGAGTCCCCAGGAGGGGTTCCCAACCACTCTTCCACCTTCCCCCCAACACCCAATCTTATCCCAGTATCTCTTACATGCCAGGTAGACAGGGAAGATCACCAGGGGGGTTAGAAGCAGGAACTGATTAGTTGGGTTACATCCATCTGGAAGGCAGGGAGAGGGAGAGACCAACAGCCCAAAGCTCAGACCTGAGCAGCTCTGCCTTATCTATGATTGGGGTCTTACTTTTGTACTGGTCAGCAAACCTATGTTGGTGATGTCTCCTTCACTCATAGGTTTGCTGAGATATTGGTCTTTCTACATGGTTGGTTTTAAGAGTTATGGTACCTGATCAAGAAATTCTTGAAGGTCACAGCTTTTCAGTTTGAGCCCAGCAATTTTTTGTGGATATGATGAATTCAGGAAACCAAGCCAGGCTGTGTAGTTCTGTCTCATGATACTTTCTTCCGGAAGATCAAACTCATTGATGATGCTGTGAATGTTCCTGCCAGAGAAGCCAACGCTTCATCAGTTTAAATGCTTGCAGATGGCATGGCTGGAAATGCTATGGCAGGGATTTGGATGTGAATAGAAAGTTGTGTTACCCTCTCTTATGGCATAAAGGGAAATAGTAAATGAGGACTTTATATATAGAATAATTAAGAGAAGATACTTAGATTAGTTAGCATCCTCCCTTTCAGAAACAAACTCTAAGCACTTTATACAGTTTCAGCCTCCAAAGTGTTTCCAATTTTTATTTAATTAGCCCTCTAGACCATTTCAAACACTTCACTTTAATAATTTAGTGGCTCTGTTAGAATAGGAGAAGGTTTTGGTTTTAATTACTGATGACAGGCTGAGATGGAGATGTGATGTCTGATGCAGTATCATAGAATCACAGAATGGTTTAGGTTGGAAAGGACCTCAAAGCTCAGCCAGTTCCAATCCCCCTGTGCCATAGGCAGGGACACCTCAAACAAGAACCTCAAGGCCTCATCCAACCTGGCCTTGAACACCTCCAGGGAGGGAGCAGCCACAACCTCCCTGGGTAACCTGTGCCAGTGTCTCCAAGTTCCTCACCTGTCCAGGCAGTCCCAGTAGCCTGTGGTTGCTTTAAACCCCAAAACAGAAAAGACTGGGATGGAGGCGTAGAGGGATGTCATGCTGTTCACAAGTGCAACTGTCACAGCATCCTTCTCACAGTCATTTCTAGAAAAAAGAAAAAAAAAAAGCATTCAGAGAAGCAAAGTGACTAAAAAATTGACTGAAAAGGGGCAGTGTTTAATCTGGGATTCTCTCGGGTATTTCCACAGTCTTTAGATTTTTTATTTTTCTCCCTCCCCTTTTCTTTCTTGTTTCTGTTAGATAAATCTATTTGACCTTTCAGGAAGATATGAGCTGATACAAATCCTTAAAATATCTATATCTATATCTATATCTATATCTATATCTATATCTATATCTTTATATATATCTATATCATCTATATCTATATCTATATCATCTATATCTATATCTTTATATATCTATATAATCTATATCTATATATCTTTATCTATATCTTTATCTATATGTATATCATCTATAGCTGTATCTTTATCTGTATCTTTATCTATATCTATATATCTAGAGATATATCTAGAGATGTATTATCAATATCTTAAGGAACCAGATAAGGAAATGTTAGCAGGTGGCACAAAGTGCAACAAGACCGTAGGCAATGAGTAAAGGGTTTGGTTTCTACTTACTGTGGTGGATTGTAGCTCGAGAAGGCAATAAGCCCTCCAAAACCCAGAGAGAGGGAGAAGAAAATCTGTGTAGCTGCATCAAGCCATACCCGGGGATTTTTCAAAGTGTTCAGCTGGAATGGTTTGAATAAATGCATGTTTTAGGCTCCATATGTAGTTCCTGCTGCCCATGTCTTATTTCACTCCTGAAACCGCGACTCACGTTGCCATCTAAATGCACTGAGGGTGAGAACTTGGACCAAGCTTGCCAGTAAAGCAGGTGCTTCTGAAGCCATAGGTCTGTTAAATGCTGCAGTAATTAGAAGACCTGCTTCACTGCACTCTTTAAAATTGCCTTTCTAAATCATAGAATCAGAGAATCAGTCAGGGTTGGAAGGGACCACAAGGATCAGCCAATTCCAACCCCCCTGCCATGCACAGGGACACCCTACCCTACATCAGGCTGCCCACAGCCTCATCCAGCCTGGCTGCAAACACCTCCAGGGATCTGGCCCCAACCACCTCCCTGGGCAACCCATTCCAGGCTCTCACCACTCTCATGCTCAACAACTTCCTCCTCACCTCCAGCTTCGCTCCATTCCCCCTAGTCCTGTATACGAGTCCCTGGTAGCCTAAAAAGTCCCTCCTCAGGGGCACTGGCACAGGCTGCCCAGAGAGGTTGTGGAGTCTCCTTGTCTGGAGCCTTTCCAGGCCTGTCTGGATGTGTTCCTGTGTGCCCTGAGCTAGATTGTCTGGTCCTGCTGTGGCAGGGGGGTTGTACTCAATGATCTCTTTGGTTCCCTTCCAACCCCTGACACCCTGTGATCCAGTGGCAGCCAGTCTGATACCAGACAACAACAGCCTCAGTACTGTTCTGCTTGAGTTGTCCAAGCTGCTTTTTTTTTTTTTTTTTTCAAAAGATATTGCACCAAACATTTATGTCCTGTTTGGGTCCTAAGGGTATGCAAGTGCATATCTTATGAAGTCCAAGGTTATTATTCTTGAGCTATGATAGTGTCCAGGTGAAAAGCAGCCAGCACTACTGTGCTGAGAAGCACCACAGTGGCTGCAGAGGGTGATCTGAGGCCATTTGTCAGTAGGTGATGTGTGCTTCTGTGCTCCACAACCTCTCTGGAGGTGTTCAAGGCCAGGCTGGGTGATGCCTTGAGCGACCTCTTCTAGTGGGAGGTGTCCCTGCCCATGGTGACCTTTGAGATGCCTTCCAACCTAAGCCACTCTATGATTCTAGAGGCAGCTAGATGAGAGTTGCTGGGAAGAGAACAGCCAGTATGAAAGCAGAGGGGGAAACTTATTTCTAACTGCAGCAGGGATACTTACATTAGGGGTGAAGAGGTAAGCCAGACCATCAGTGGCTCCTGGCAGAGTGAGTCCTTGGATAAGGAATATAGTTAGGACCAGGTAAGGAAATAGAGCTGTTACATAAATTGCCTAAAGCAAGAAGAGAGACAGGCAGTTACCCACAGCAACCTCACCAAAGCCTCTTTGTTCCCACACACAATCCTCGTGATGGTGGCGAGGACGGACGCAGATGAACGCTGCAGTCCTTCAGATTAGCAGAGAAGTGCTTTTGCAGAGCATATTTGCAACAAAACGACTCTTAAAGACCAGCTGTGGGAAAGGTGGAAAGTGCCATTTCCATCCACCCCTGCCACTGCTACACCTTCACTGGCCAAGGAGCACTCAGGAATGCTCTTAGTGGGGTGAACGGGGAAGGACTCCGCTGGTTGCAATGCTCAGCACCTGGGGGGCAGCATCCACAGCATGGGATAAGGCACTTCAGCCTCCCCCCCTACCTTTCCTGTGGTTTCAATCCCTCGGATGGTGCAGAGGTAGACAATTGCCCAGCAAGTTGCTAAGCACAAAATGAGCCACCACTGCAAGGTGCCGCTCTCGGTGATGTCAGGGGTTATGTTCAGAGTTTTCCTGTACCAAAAATAGTTCACAGCAGTACTTTCATAACATTCTTCATTGAGATCTGGGAGGGAAAAAAAAAAATAAATGTGGCAAACATAAGAATACATTTAAAAATTGGAACTGTTTTTCCCACTCACTGTAAGGTTAGGAAACAATAATTCAAATGAACAGAGAGCAGCAGCACTCTCTCCTGTGGGCTGCCAATCCAGCCCAGATTGGACTGAACTCCCTAGATCAGGCTGCCCACAGCCTCATCCAGCCTGGCCTTAAACACCTCCAGGGATGTGGCCCCAACAACCTCATAGAATGATAGAATCAGTCAGGGTTGGAAGGGACCACAAGGATCAGGCAGTTCCAACCCCCCTGCCATACCCAGGGACACCCTACCCTAGATCAGGCTGCCCACAGCCTCTGCCAGCCTGGCTGCAAACACCTCCAGGGATCTGGCCCCAAACACCTCCTTGGGCAACCCTAATTCCCCTTACTTAAAATACCTTTTCTTTATTGTTAAAGCTTTTCTTTTAACTTCCAAGCTGAACCAAGACTGTTGGTTTTGGGCTCTGGGAAGCTTAACCAGAACCAATACCTCCACCTTGGGAAGCTGTCTTGTCAGATAGGTGAAAGCAGTTTCAGCAATCTACAGGCAGAAAATAAAGTTCTCTAGTGGGGCTGCGCTTTCCTGCTCTGACAGCTCAGCTGATTTCTCTCGGCACATCCCAGCAAAGGAATTTGAGGATTTCTGCAAGAGGGTGTTATGAGTCATAGCCAAGGCAATGCCCCCTGCTGCAATCTCAAAAGTCTCCTCTAAAGCAGTTACTGTACAGCCTAGTGATAAAGCTGGTTCTTGATTATGCTGGCGATATTGATTGTCTTGATAAGTAGTTTATTATAACAGGCACAGGTGCCCTGATAAAAGGACTATTTCCCCAGCATCAGAAAGCTAAGGATGCCCTTTCAGGCTGATGTCATAAGCAAAAAACAAAAGCAAACAAATGAAAAACCCAAACCAACCAACAAATCCAAAAAAAGCAAAAAGCCCTTCCTTTGCTTCCTTGCTAGCCTCCAGACCCTGATGTCTGTGATCCTCTTTTTGCTAGCAGGTTCCCCAGACTGGAAGGGTCCCGGAGCACTGGCACAGGCTGCTCAGAGAGGTTGTGGAGTGCCCTTATCTGGAGCCTTTCCAGGCCTGTCTGTGCCCTGACCTAGATTGTCTGGTCCTACTGTGGCAGGAGGGTTGGACTGGATGAGCTTTTTGGGTCCCTCCCAACCCTGACATCCTGTGAGCCTGTGACCATGTCAGCTTTGCCCTGTCTGAGTCTGCCCAGCTGTGCTTTTCCAGCTCTGGAAACCACACCAAAATGGTTTGTTGCTGAGTAGTTTGTCAAGAAATATGTAGCTCTTCTCAGTAAGTCCTGTTCCTAATTTGGCAGAGGTGGAAATAGATGTCTCTGCCATCTACTTTCTTAAGATGTTTTCAGCCAGTAAGAAGCAGATTTGAGAAAAAGGAATCTCACAGTTCGTTGGCAGCATTGTAAAGCCTCAATCTGGATCCTTGGTACCCTTGCTCTCTGGTCTTCTTGCTTGAAGAACGCTCTCAGCTGTGATACTCCAAGTGGTAGTTACCTGTTCTGTTTTCATTTAGAGGGCAACCACTCCAAGGCAGAGGTTCCTGGAAGGAGTTGATGAAATACCACATCACCCAGGTCAAAACCGTGTTGTAGTATAAGCTCACGAGGAGTGACACCATCCATGACCCAAGGCCTGCAGAAAGCACAAAAGCTCAGCTTAGGAAAGCTTTGGGAAAAAAGGACCAGTCCACAGCCCTTGCCCTTAGCAGCTCCTCTCTCCTAGTTTTTCAATACATTCCATTTGCCATCCCCACCAAGGTGTTTGGAAGGTGGGCATCTGGGCTGGGCTGAACTCACTGGAGGATTTGAATGAGGAATTAGACTCTAGGCTGAGGAAGGAAAACACTGATGGTGCTGCTGCACTCATAGCTTACTGGAAGATGTATGGAAGCTAAAACCCAAAGAAAGATAAGACAGAGTGGGTCTGAGCCATGCTGGCTGCTGCATCTCTCTCTCTGCCTTCTTAGCTGGATCTCTCTGCCTTCTTAGCTGGATCCAGCCAGGCTGGATGAGGCTCTGGCCCACCTGGAGCACTGCATCCAGTTCTGGAGCCCCTGGGACAAGAGGGATGTGGACACGCTGGAGGAGTCCAGAAAAGGGCCACAAGGATGCTCAGAGGGCTGCAGCACCTCTGCTGTGAGCAAAGACTGAAAGAGTTGGGGCTGGAGAAGAGGAGGCTCCCAGGTGACCTTCTTGTGGCCTTCCAGGATCTGAAGTGGGCTGCAAAAAAGCTGGGGAGGGACTTTTTAGGCTCTCAGGTAGTGACAGGACTAGGGGGAATGGAGCAAAGCTGGAGGTGGAGAGATCGAGACAGTTCAAACCAGCACCAGAGCCCAAAGGAGACTGGAGGTTCTCAGCGTGCTAGGGCTGCATGAGGGCACTCTCTTCTTCCAAGTCATGTGCATGTGCCCCAAGCTGGTAACTCTTCTGTGCCCACAACAAGGAAGGAAGAGCAGCAGCACCACGGATTCTGCTTGCTTGCAGTTTTGTGAAGGAGGACAGGCACGCCTAATTGTAGCAGATGGATTTAGGTGGAGGTGCCACCCTGCTGCTTGGTGCTTTTTTTTCCTGGTTGCCCTCTGGCCCTTAGATAAGTCCTCTTGTCCACCCCTTCTCCTCCCACACACCCCTTACAGGCACGGCTGTTGCTGCCAATCCCATTTTCAGGAACCTGCTTAGAGCAGGACATCATTCAGCAGTGCTGGACGGAGCATCTGAAGGTTCCTTCTTCTTTCCACAGGCAGGAGTGTTATCTCAAAACCAGCAGGGGTGATGGTTCACTTTCCACAGCCTAATTATGCATGCAGGACACAATATAGCTTTCCCACCCCCTTCTCCTCCAGTCTATAGTTAATGAATAAATGCAAGGACATACATCTGGGTTGAGGCAATGCCAAGCACAAATCCAGGCTGGGCAGGGACTGGCTGGAGAGCAGCCCTGAAGGAGAGGGACTTGGGGGTGCTGGTGGAGGAGAAGCTGAAGATGAGGCAGCAGTGTGCACTTGCAGGGCAGAAAGGCAAGCAGAGGCTGGGCTGCAGCAGGAGCAGTGTGGGCAGCAGGGCCAGGGAGGGGATTCTGCCCCTCTGCTGTGCTCTGCTGAGAGCCCACCTGGAGTAGTGCATCCAGTGCTGGAGCCCCTGGGACAAGAGGGATGTGGAGATGCTGGAGGTGTGCAGAGAAGGGCTACAAGGATGCTCAGAGGGCTGCAGCACCTCTGCAGTGAGGAGAGATGGAAAGAGATGGGGCTGTGCAGTCTGGAGAAGAGGCTCCCAGGTGACCTTCTTGTGGCCTTCAGGGGTCTGAAGAGGACCTACAAAAAAACTGGGGAGGGAACTTTTAGGCTACCAGGGAGTGACAGGACTAGGGGGAATGGAGCAAAGCTGGAGGTGAGGAGATTCAGATTGGGTGTAAGGAGGAAGTTGTCGAGCATAAAAGTGGAGAGAGGCTGGAATGGGTTGTCCAGGGAGGTGTTTGGGGCCACATCCTTGGGGGTGTTTAAGGGCAGTCTGGCTGAGGCTGTGGGCAGCCTGCTCTAGGGTAGGGTGTCCCTGGGCATGGCGGGGGGGTTGGAACTGGCTGATCCTTTTGTTCCCTTCCAACACTGACTGATTCTATCATTCTATGATTCTAAATACTAATTGCTGCTACAGGCCTGCACTTCAATCTGCTGCATGTTGCTGCACATCAGTGTGGATGCCATACTAACAACCTCCCTTCCACAGCCCCACTGTGCTACCCTCTCCCAAAGTGAAACACTCCCAGCTGCTTTAGGGTCTTCAGGAGGTGTCAGACTCCCATTCCTGATTTTGCATCTTTCCATCCCCTCTCTGCCCCAGCTGCCTCTCAAAGGAGAAGACTGGTTCCAGGAAGAGCTCCGAGTCAGGAGCAGGGACCACTGTGGGCAGGCAGCTCTTGTGTAAACTCAAGGTAGGGTTGGTCTAACGGAGCTGAAAGTCCTTGTGCTCCCCATGGCAAAGGTTCTGAGGCTTGCATTCAAGGCTCTTGTGTGCCTAGGGGATGGGAGTGAGGTACTACGGAGTATCAGGCACAGGTCTGTAGAAAGCCCACTAGTGAGTGGTGGCTGAGCTGTGATTCCTTAGGCTGGGAGCCCAAGAGACATACCAACTCCCCCGATGTACGGCGAGATGGTGTTCCAGGCACTGATGCTGCCTTTCCTCAGGCACTGTCCTAGGGCCAGCTCAAGATGCAGCAGTGGGATTCCTTCGAAGAGAAGAGCGATGAAATATGGGATCAGGAACGCCCCTGGAAGCACAAGGAGGGGTGATTGAGCCACCTGATTGCCTGTATCCCACTGACATGACTGCTTGGTAATTTATCCTCTTCATAACCCTAACAAAGTCCTCGTGGGATGTGTTGAAGGAGGAAGGGTAAATGCCACGGAACAACTGTCACTGTAATTTTGTTAGTTTGGGTGGGTGCAATCCCCAGCACAACTCCAGGCTGGGTGGGGAATGGCTGAGAGCAGCCCTGAGGAACAGGACCTGGGGGTCTTTCACATGTACACAACCATATACTCTTGTGTAATGATGAAGAAGCTAAAGCTATGTCCAGAAAACCGAGGGGGCAGTAGCCATTGCACAGCTAAGTGGGTAGCACCCCATAGATCAGCTTATAAAACTGCCTGGGGGAATTTTTCTATCCAATACTTAAGACTGAAGGATGCAAGAGGGCAGCACCCACTTGTGAGCATGCACCAACCAACCTCAACCATAAAGGGCAACCAAGAACAAGAAGTTACGAAAGGACCAATCCCAAATGCTGTAGCTTTGCACTGGGGACTTGAGCAGGGCATGGTCACAATCCACACAATGGAGAATGTTCCTTGTAACAGAATTAACTTTTCACAGGCTCACAGGATGTCAGGGGTTGAAAGGGAACCAAAGAAATCATTGAGTCCAACCCCCCTGCCAGAGCAGGACCAGACAATCTAGCTCAGGGCACACAGGAACACATCCAGACAGGCTTTGAAAGGCTCCACAGAAGGAGACTCCACAACCTCTCTGGGCAACCTGTGCCACTGCTCTGGGACCCTTCCAGTAAAGAAGTTTTCCCTTGTGTTGAGCTGCAACCTCCTGTGCTGCAGCTTCCATCCATTGCTCCTTGGCCTATCCCAGGGAGCAGTGAGCAGAGCCTGTTCCCCCATCCTGACCCCCAGCCCTCAGACAGTTATAAACATTGATTCAATCCCCTCTCAGTCTTCTCTTCTGCAGACTAAGCAGCCCAAGGTCCCTCAGCCTCTCTTCATCAGGCAGTGCTGCAGTCCCCTCAGCATCCTTGTAGTCCTTCACTGGACCCTCTCCAGCAGATCTCTGTCCCTCTGAAACTGGGGAGCCCCAAACTGAAGGCAGTATTCAAGATGAGGTCTCAGCAGGGCAGAGTAGAGGGGGAGGAGAACCTCCCTTGATCTGCTGGACACACTCTGCCTAATACACCCCAGGATCTCATTCCCTTTTCTATCCAAGACTGAACACATTTCCCCACCCCCTTATAAATATCTTCAGCTTTTACTGTAGTTCCTCTTAGATACTACTTTCCTCCCAAGGACAAAGCAAGCCAGACCAGCAAGCAAGCTGTAGTTCAAATCCTAGCAAAAGGTAAGGGAGGCCAGAAGTTAGTAAAGTCTGTAAATAATTGCCTCAGAAGTACACAGGTCTTTTTAGCAAGACTTTATAGTGTTTCTCTTTGGTTGTCTCCCTTGAAAGAAACTTTATTTTACATTCAAGATATTTTCCAGTCACCTTCTAGGCTTGGGCATGATACCCATGCTAGCTGTAATCCAAAGTCAAGCACTGCAGTGAGGTTCAGCTAGAACTGGGCTGTTGGGTTTGGGTTGCTTTTTTAAGTGTACTTAATGCTTGTGTGTGTCCATGTAGAGCTGCATGGCTCAGTTGAGGCTCTGCTGCAAGCAACAAACTTTGGCTAGGACTTAAACTATCAGGTTTGGGTTGCTTTTTACAGTGTACTTGATGCTTGTGTGTGTCCATGCACCGCTGCATGGCTCAGTTGAGCCTCCGCTGCAAGTAACAAACTTCAGCTAGACCTGAGCTGTTGGGGTTGGGTTGCTTTTTTTAAGTGTACTTGATGCTTGTGCATGTCCTTGTAGAGCTGCATTACTCCTCAGAGCCTTAGCTGCAAGCATCAAACTGTAGGCTGGGGCATTTAGAGCCTCATCTCAATCCCAGCTGCCTGGGAACTTTGGTGTTTGTTGCCATTTAAGTGCAGCAAACAACCTTCATGCCCATTAGTCATGAACCAAAGTAAATAGGTAACTTTGCCCGGGCAACAAAGCCAAATAATCAGTAACAGCAGCGCGTGGTAGATGTCAGCAGAACTGCCACTACGTTAGACCCCAGTTACTGAGTAACACTGATGGGCAGTGAATAAGGTTCAGAGGTCTGATGAGAACAGCTGACACGAGGAGAACTTAATTTTATCTCTCGGTCTGGTTTTGTTTTCAGAAGATCTAGAAATGAGGGAAAGTGCATTGCCCAACTCCTGAACACTTGGGTGTTGCCTGCACCACCTGTGGACCTCAGAAGTCATTCAGCCTCAGAGCATGTCCATGCCTCCTCCTTGCCAGGTGTTGCTGCTGCACTTGTGGCTGTGGGGCCATGCAGTTTGCAGGGGTCCTCCCCTTAACCACGGTGCTGCTGCTGCCTCCCTTGTGCACATCTCCAGATGCACACCAACAGGGTTTATACTCCAGGACTCCTCAATGTCTATGGGGCTTTTGCACCTGAGTACTTTGCTTTCACAAATGCAAGCCCAAACTGCATCACTGCCTTATATTAGCAGGAGTTTGACTCTTTCCCACGTCACATCCTGGTCACCAAACTGGAAAAACACAGACTGGATGGGTGCAGCACTGCTGGGTAAGGAATTGGCTGGATGGTGGCACACAGAGAGTGGTGTTCAAAGGCACAATGTCCACCTGCAGAGCAGTGCCAAGTGGCTCCCTCAGGGGTCAGTGCTGGCACCAGTGCTGCTGAACATCTTTGTCAGTGACATGGGCAGAGGAGGTGACTGCTGGAGAGCAGGCCTATGGAGAGGGAGCTGGGAGTGCTGGGGGAGAACATCCATGGCACAGCAATGTGCCCTGGGGGCCAAGAAGGCCAATAGGATCCTGGGGGGCATTAAGCAGAGTGTGTCCAGCAGATCAAGGGAAGTTCTTCTCCCCCTCTACTCTGCCCTGCCGAGACCTCATCTTGAGTACTGCCTTCAGTTTGGGGCTCCCCAGTTTCAGAGGGACAGGGATCTTCTGGAGAGGGTCCAGTGGAGGACTACAAGGATGCTGAGGGGACTGCAGCACTGCCTGGGAAGGAGAGGCTGAGGCACCTGGGGCTGCTTAGTCTGCATAAGAGAAGACTGAGAGGGGATTGAATCAATGTTCTATAAATCTCTGAGGGCTGGGGGTCAGGAGGGGCAGGGACAGGCTCTGCTCACTGCTCCCTGGGATAGGCCAAAGAGCAATGGATGGAAGCTGCAGCACAGGAGGTTGCAGCTCAACACAAGGAGAAACTTCTTGACTGTAGGAGTCCCAGAGCACTGTCACAGGCTGCCCAGAGAGGCTGTGGAGTCTCCTTCTGTGGAGCCTTTCAAAGCCTGTCTGGATGTGTTCCTGTGTGCCTTGAGCTAGGTTGTTTGGTCTTGAGAGATCATTGGACTCAGCAATCTCTTTGGGTCCCTTCCAACTTTGTTAGGAGGAGAGCCTGAGGGAGCTGGGGCTGTGCTGCTGGGAGAGGAGGAGACTGAGAGGTGACCTCATTAATGTTTATAAAGATGTGCAGGGTGAGTGGCAGGAGGCTGGAGCCAGGCTCTGCTCAGTGATGCCCAATGACAGGACAAGGGGCAATGGGTGGAAGCTGAGTCATAGGAAGTTTCATATAAACATGAGGAGGAATTTTTTCCCTGTGAGGGTGACAGAACCCTGGAACAGGCTGCACAGGGAGGTTGTGGAGATATCCAAAACCCACCTGGATGTGTTGCTGTGTGATCTAGCATAGGGGATCCTGCTGCGGCAGAGACTGGATGAGCTTTGGAGGTCTCTTTGGAGGGACATTTGGAGGTCACATTCTGTGATTCTGTGAAAGGGATTTGTCTGACCTCCAGCTCTTACTTCAGAAGCTCATCCTGCCTTCAGCTCCCATGCTGTATCTGATAGGTTGCCATCTCTAGAAGTGTTTATCATCTCTCTTGAACAGAAGTGACCCTTCCAGCCCTTCCCACAGGCAAGCCCAGAGAAGCAGCTTGCACCCTTTGCTCTCTAAGCACCCAGCTACAGCACTCTGAGAACACTTCCTGGGTGTCACAGCCTGTAAATATGCAATGGAGAATGTTAAGTCTGGTGAAAAGAATCTAACCTATGACTTCTTCTCTTTTCTTATGTGAAGGGAGGTTGTAGCCAGGTGGGATTAGGCTCTTCTCCCAGGCAACCAGCCACAGAATGAGGGGACACAGCCTCAAGTTGTGCCAGGGGAGGTATAGGATGGATGTTAGGAGGAAGTTGTTGGCAGAGAGAGTGATTGGCATTGGAATGGGCTGCCCAGGGAGGTGGTGGAGTCCCCATCCCTGGAGGTGTTCAAGCAAAGCCTGGATGGGGCACCTAGTGCCAAGGCCTGGTTGATTGGCTAGGGCTGGGTGCTAGGTTGGACTGGATGGGATTGGAGGTCTCTTCGTCCTGGCTGATTCTATGTTTCTATTCTATTCAATGAATTTCTGTAACCCTAGCATCCAGCTGTTGCATGTTGAACACCAAGGAGCTCCCTGACACCCAAATAATATGCATTTGTTTGTTTACAGACCTAGCATAAACACACTCTTCCACTTTCAATTTCATAACCTAAATAGATTGGACTCTTGAGTCCTTCCTTGTCCCAGAAGTTTTCCAGCCCTTGAGCTTTCCAGACCAAGAGTTGGGACTTTTCTGCATTTTGTGCACTGTTTCAAGTTGAACTTGCTAGGTGGACTTTCAGAAGGAGTCAGGGGTTTAGAAGTTGTCTTCATCCTTCAGTAGCAGTGTCTCCTACTGCTCTGCTTATGTATGCCAAGATTCTTTTCACTGACATGACCCTGCTAAACCTCATTCATTCAGCTACTTAGCAGAGCCCCTAAGTGGCTGCTGCTTTCTGAAATGCCTCCTGCCACTAATGGCAGCATCTGTTCTTGGTTCACAGGTTCCAGGATACCAGGGGTTGGAAGGGACCCAAAGAGATCATTGAGTCCAAGCCCCTTGCCAGAGCAGGACCAGACAATCTAGCTCAGGGCACGGAGTTTCAGTTTAACTTTGTAAAGTGTTCTGAGATTTTAAAGGGAAGAAAAGGTGATCAAGACAGAATTGTCTCTTCTTAACAAATGAAAATAAACCTTTATCTAAGGTGATCCCTCTTCTTGTCTAATCACAGGCTCACAGGATACCAGGGGTTGGAAGGGGCCCAAGGAGAGCATCCAGTCCAACCCCCTTGCCACAGCAGGACCAGATAATCTAGCTCAGGGCACACAGCAACACATCCAGACAGGCCTGGAAAGGCTCCACAGAAGGAGACTCCACAACCTCTCTGGGCAGCCTGTGCCAGTGCTCTGGGACACTTCCAGTCAAGAAGTTTCTCCTTGTGTGGAGCTGCAACCTCCTGTGCTGCAACTTCCATCCGTTGCTCCTTGACCTATCTCACAAAGCAAGTGAGCAGAGCCTGTCCCCCCTTTCTGCCTCTCCCTCTGACCCCCAGCCCTCAAATATTTAGGATAGCATAGAATAGATTAGGTGTAGAGTAGAATAGAATAGAGTAGCATGGAACAGAATAGAATAGCATAGAATAGAATAGAATAGAATAGAATAGAATAGAATAGAATAGAATAGAATAGAATAGAATAGAATAGAAGTAGAGTAGCATAGAATAGAATAGAATAGAGTAGCATAGAATAGAATAGGTGTAGAATAGAATAGGTGTAGAATAGACTAGACTAGACTAGACTAGACTAGACTAGACTAGACTAGACTAGACTAGACTAGACTAGACTAGACTAGACTAGA
>VWZI01015360.1:4928-17670 GCA_013396835.1 Psilopogon haemacephalus
GTTTTTTTTCTGAGTTTTAGCCGGGGTTTATAAAGGTGGGGGGGCAGGTAACTGCTTAACCCACTACACCCAGGATGACTCAGAGACTCTGCCACCACTGGTAAAAGCCACAGAATCCTATCCCCTACTTCTTTTCCATGTGGCACTAATGGCACAGTAATACAAAACCTGGGCAGCTTCAGCTAGGACTTCAGAGTTCATGAGGCGAAAGAGATAGCTGCCAAGACAATCTTTTCCTTTTGATGTCACTGCCAGGGCTTTGTTGTTTGCAATCACATTCTCTGATGAATGTATCCTCTTCAGGAGAGATGGGATCTCTAGACCTATGCAGAAGAGGAAGCAGAATCTTTGATGGCAGATTAGCTGACTTAGTGAACTGTGCTTTAAAATAGTAAACTTGCTGAGTAGTGTTCAGAGCTGTGGCACCTGCATATTCATAAGCAGAAGGGTGACTGAGAGTAGTGAGGAATGCTCCCCAGGCCTTTCAGAGTTCAAGAACTCTGAGTTTAGCCACCACAAGTGCGTGCATGCCAATGGACATCATCTGGAGAACTGGAGCCCCATGCCCAGTCTCAGAGTTATGGCATAAGAATAACAGAAACTTGTAAGAAGTCTCATTGTGCTTGGCTACAAATGCTCTTGGAGACAGAAAAGATGATGAAGATGAGATGGAACTGCACTTTATGTAAAAGAGAAATTTGAATATATGGAGGTGAGCTATGGGACCACAGAAGTTCTATCAGATACCAAACCTGGCAAGGGATGCCAAGAGTAAGGGCTTCTACAGATATGTTAGCCAGAAAAGGAAAGTCAGAGAAAGGCTGTTCCCCTGATGAGGAAGACTGGCAAGCTGGTAAAAACAGAGAAGTCTGAGGGACTCAACAGTGTTTTGCCTCAGTCTTCACGGGTAACCTCTCTTCTCACACCTCTTGAGTAGGTGGACCTCAAGGCAGGGACTAGGGTTGCAAATTTCCTCCACTGTTGCTGCTCTTATAGCTGCTATCTGCTATACTGTCTTGTTGACCCACATTGTCCACCACTTGTTGCTGGCAAAAGCAACACACTTTGGATCGAAGCAGCTGCTCTTTATTCTAGACCAGCGCAAGTGTGAGGCCTGTGCTGGACAGAGGACCAGTGACCAAAGGATGATGACCATAAAGCCCCCATCACCCTCACTGTCACTTCTTTTTATCCCATCATACAAACAACACATTAGCATAATCTATGTGAGAATGGATCACTCTTTAATATGGGTTATAACCTGTTATTCTCTAAACAGATATCCCTTATCTTTTACTCCCCTGTGGGAAGCTACCTGGGGCTGTGGGAATGAAGGTAAAATTCTTGTACGGAGCTCATTGTTTTTCTCTGCATCACAGTGTGGAGCATTCCCACACTCCACCTGTAAAATAAGATCAGATTTGAGATCACCTGGGGAAGCTGAATGTACTCAAGTCTATGGGACCAGACATGATGCGTCAGAGTCCCGAGGGAGTTGGTGGATGTGGTTCCAGGATCTTTGAGAAGTCCTGGGAGTCAGATGAAGTCCCTGGGGACTAGGAAAACTAGGGAAACACTGCACCAATTGTGAAAAAAAAAAGAGTAGAGAGGAGAATCCTGACATCTACTCGTGTCAGCCTCACTTCTGTGTCTGGAAAGGTCACGTAACAGATTCTCCTAGGAGCTCTGACATGGCACATGGAGTCCAGGGAGGTGACCAAGGCAAGCCAACATGGCTTCACCAAGTGTGAAACCTGTCTGACAAACCTAGTGGCTTTCTATGATGGAGTGACCAGTTCAGTTGAAAAGAGGTGACTGTGGATATAAGCAGACCTTTGTGAATCTCATGAGGTTCAGCAAGGTCATGCACCTGGGTTGGCACAACCCCTGGTATCCATCAAGGCAGTGCTGTGGAGAATGACAAGTGGGGTACTGGTGGATACCATGGGGATGAAAAGCTGGACATGAGCTGACAATCTGAGCTTGTGTATTGGGTGAAGGCTGGCTACCCCGAGCCCAAAAGCCCAATAAAAACTCAAAGTGATTTGGTATAAAACTTTTAACAATAAATAGAAGGGATAAAAAGGTTTTTTTTTACAGGAGGTGAGAGAAAGGGGAAATGAAATGCGGGATATGGGAATGAGGGAGAAAATGCAGAGAAACGGGGAGAAAGGGGAGAAAATACAACTGTGGCAGGGGGATTTAGTCCCAAAAGCTGAGATTCGGTGGTTTGGTGGTGCTGAAGGAGAGCAGGATGCAGGAATTTTCTGCTGCAAAGAATTAGTCCCAGTTCCAGATGAAGCATAATGGTGGTCTCCACGTGGTGGTTTGGGAGCACATGGTTTGGCAGCAGGGAATGGCAAGCAGTAGCTCCAGCAGCCAGGGCAAGGAGAAGACAGAGGGAAAATGGACTTCCCTCCTTTTTTTATAGCCAAGACCCTAGCAGGAAGTGGGAGAGGCTAACCATGACCTGGGAAAAGGGTCAGACCATCCCTTGGGAGGAGGCAGGGGGTCCCGGGTGGGCTTAACCCTTTACAGCACAGAATGCCAACTGTAATCTGGGCTGCTTCAAAACAAATGTGGGCAGCAGATAAATTCTTACTCTCTGCTCTACTGTGTCCCTGCTAGAGAGCTGGTTCTTTCCTGGACCAGATGATTTTTCAACATTTATCCCCACAAGGGCTGTTCTGTGAACTTCAAAGAGTACATGAGCTTCAGTGTGGTGAAATGCAGGCTGGTACACACTGCCTGGGTTCCTCTCCAGCATCACCCTGTGTCACCTGCCTGGCCACAGAGCCATGGAATCATGGGCATGTGGTGGGGTAGGTTAGGAAGTACTGTGGTGGATGAAGCTGGGATGATTAGAAATGAGGCTGGGAAGGTGAGGAGGGGGAATTGCCTGTGAGAACAGATGGAATGCCTGGAGCTCTGTCTGGGGAAGTAAGATGAGCCAACCAATGGGTCAGGATTAGACAGCAGATTAGCCTGGTTGATGCTGTGGTGGGTGGCTACTACAGATCACCTGACCAGGAACAAAAATTGAGGAGGACTTTTTAGACAACTGGAAGAAGCCTCACTTCCAGTGGCCCTGGTCCTCATGGGATGATTGAACCACATCAAATGTCTGTTGGTGGGACAGCACAGCCTGGCACAAGCAATCAAGCAGGTTTCTACAGTGTACTGATTAAAATTTCCTGACACAAGTGACTAATGAGCTGGACCTTCTGCTTGCAAATTAGGAGGACTTGGTGGTGGATATGAAGATGAGAGGCAGCCTTGGCTACAGTGTTAGAGCTCTGGAATGAAAGAGAAGGAAGCAATGCAAAACATGAGACCAAAGCCCTGGACTTCAGGAGATCAAAATGTGGGCTCTTTAGGGATGTGCTTGGAGGATTTCCATAGATTATGGTGCTGGGCAGAGGAGGGATCTAGAACTTTGCACTGGAAAGCAAAGCTACTTTACAGCCATTCTTTTTTCCTTTTGCCAATGGTCAGGTTCTGAGATGTTTGTTCTTTTTCAGATCCTTCTCTGCCAGATTCCAAGCATGGAATCACAAGGAACCACAGGCAAGACCAGGGCAGAAATGAAAAGAGGTGGTTTAAATCCTGCCAGGTCTGGAATGGGCTGGCCTGGCTTTCCTGGAAAGACAAATAGAGGGGCTGCAGGGGAACACGGGAAGCCTGAACACTCTCTGGTACATCCCTGGCAGTACTGGAGTCCCTCCTGCAAATTTTCTTTGAGGGGATGCACCAGGACAGAGACAGGAAAAACAAAGGCAGAACTCAGCTGGTAAAGTAACCAAATCCAGGCATGTGGCTTGTGGCAGGCTGTGAAGGCAGGTGTGTTTCTGTGGCCACTCAGATAGAAAGAGGCTGTTTAACTGCATCTGAGAGCTGAGTGACAAGCAGGGTGCAGTCTTCCTGCTCTGGGAAGATCCCATGAAGACTGTGGGAGAGGCACTTGTTTGTCCCTAGGCTTGTTGCAGGATGTATTTAGAGCTTGTGCTCATTGTCCTCCCAACAGTTCAAGAGACTGAAAGTCATCAACCAACTCCACAACTTTCCTGGAGGAGTGAGGCAATAAGATAAGAAAACAACTGGACATGATAAAGGGAAGAGCAGCATGTTACCAGTGGAAATTATAGCAGCATTGGTGTTGAAGCCAGTGAACAAAAATGAGAATGGCAGCTTGGTACTGGGTATCCACAGAGATACAAATAAACATAGTGAGAAATGCAGCCTGGAACCATGAAGGTCTGGGACCAGGGTGAGATGATGCTGTTCCCTTTCATGTCTTAGAACTGGAGTTGAGGATTCAGGAACTACTCCACAAATCCAGGTAGCCATAAGTCAAAATCATGAAAATAAGATAAAGACCAAATTAAAAGCTAGACAACCATGACCAGATTTTCCCCACCTGCAAACTCAGCTGAAGGCACATACAAATGAATCAGATTAAGTCCAAAGCACAGACAGCTCAGTGGTCAATCTGAGTTCGAAGATCAAATAATTGAGAAAAAAGATGGTTCATATAATCAAGAAAAAAACTCCCAAGGCCCTTAGAAAAACAGCAAGAAGTGCTAAAAATAAAATATTTGAATAACTAAAGCGTCTTTAGCACATGGAGTCCATTAAACCACCACCAGCTAAACCAAAATGACTCTTGAATAATTCATAAAGGTGGCCTGAGTGTTCATTGGCATGAGAACAGTCTCTGAGAACAGAAATACCTGAAGGTCCAGGAGGAGTTTGGAGATGTGGAACGAAACTTCATTGAAAATTAATGATGGAGACAGCTGGGTCTCAGATATTCTTTAAAATACTTCAGTGTAACTCTCTTGAAATTTCTTAAAAGAGCTGTGGCTCCTTCCCAGCTCCTGGGTTGAGGCAGTCTCCAGCACAAGAAAGGCATCCAACTGTTAGAGCAAGTCCAGAAGAGGACAATGAAGATGATCAGAAGAGTGGAGAACCTCCAATGTGGGGACAGGCTGCAGGACTGTTCAGCCTGGAGAAGAGAAGGCTCCAGAGAGTCCTTATGGCAGCCTTCCATTACCTGAAGAGAGCCTACAGGATAGCTGGGGAGGGATGTTTTTCAAGGGCATATAAGTGACTCAGCTTCTCATCTGGGTGGATGAGAAGCTCAACATGAGCCTGCAGTGTGCACACACAGCCCAGACAGCAACTGTGTGCTGGGCTGCAGCAAGAGCAGCTGTGGGCAGCAGGGCAAGGGAGGGGATTCTGCCCCTTGGCTCTGCTCTCCTCACACCCCACCTGCAGTACTGTCTGCAGCTCTGCAGCCCCCAGCACAAGAAGGACATGGAAGTGTTAGAGTGAGTCCAAGAAGGACATGGAAGTGTTGGAGAGAGTCCAGAGGAGGGCCACAAAGATGATCAGAGGGCTGCAGCAGCTCTGCTATGAGGACAGGCTGAGAGAGTTGGGGCTTTTCAGCCTGGAGAAGAGAAGGCTGCCAGGAGACCTTAGAGCAACATTCCAGTATCTGAGGAGGACCTACAGGAGGGCTGGGGAGGGACTGTTCACAAGGTCTTGTAATGACAGGACGAGGGGGAATGGGTTCAAATTGGCGGAGGGGAGATTTGAACGGGATGTTAGAAATAAATTCTTCACAGTGAGGGTGGTGAGACACTGGCACAGGTTGCCCAGGGAGGTTGTGTCTGCTCCCTCCCTGGATGTGTTCAAGGCCAGGCTGGATGAGGTCTTGAGCAACCTGATCTAGTGGGAGGTGTCCCTGCCTGTGGCAGGGGGTTGGAACTGGATGATCTTTGAGGTGTCTTCCAACCTAAACCATTCTATGATTCTATGACTGGAGAAGGGATAATGGCTTTAGGCTGGAAGAGTGGAGATTTAGGTTGGATGCTAGCTAGAAATTATTTTCATAGGGTAGTGAGACACTGGAACAGGTGGCCCAGGGAAGCTGTGGATGCCCCTTCTCTGGAAGTGTTTGAGGCCAGGTTGAATGGGGCCTCGGTCAACCTGGTCTAGTGGAAGGAGTGTTGGAACTAGATGATCTTTAAGGTCCCTTCCAACCCAAAGAATTCTATGATTGTAAAACCAGTAATTGGGTCCTTTCAGTGAGAACAGCTCTAACAACTCAAAAGGAGCTTTATTTTTAGTTAGGTGTAGGCAATATTTTAGTGAGAGCTCAATGCTGCTCTATATGCCAAAACCCCAGGTGAATAGCAACCTCTCTGGAACAGTATTAGCTTGTTCAAAAATGCACCAGTTTGGAGGAAGAGGAAAAGAAAGAACAGCTCTTCAAAGGACATGAAAGAGGAGACATCACCTGACACTGAAAACAGCAAATGTTTTTGTAGAACTCTCTACCACTGTGTGGGGTACCACTCTGACTGCCAGGGACTCAACCACCATACACAAACTGGCTGACTCATTGACTTCTCTTGGAAGTGGAAACGTGGGGCCTGCATAGTCTCTTTCTTCTCAGCCTGCTGTAAGCACGTACAGTGATTAGATTCCCAGGATGACTCAGATAGCAGAAAGACCTTTCTATGCAAGAGCAATTTCTTCAACATTCAGCATCAGATCTTGGAGGCTGCAAGCAGGTCTTCTTGGACATCTGATCATCAGCTCCGGTTGTCGAAGTGAAGTTGTTTTGTGCCAACCCTTCCCACCATGTTCTCATTTAATTATTGCTCATCCTCTTCTCCTCCTGTTATTCCTGGTCTTAAAGCTCTTCTTATCAAGTTGGCAAGCCTGTTGGCACAGATGCTCTTGCTTCATTTAGTCATATGTGTCTCAGATTTTCTAACCAGTCCTCTAGCCTTAGAAAGGATCCTGTGGTCATAGACTCCAAGACTCTTCTGCCACTGCAGCTGTGCTACCAAGTGTTATCTAGCAGGTTCCATCCACTCCCCATCCTCCCACTCACCAACGGGATCAAAGAGAAACTCACCTGGCCCACATAGCTTTGACTTTCACACCCAGAGCCCGCTTGCTGTGCTGGCACAGGGGAGGTAAGCAGCCAACCCAATATGGGTGATGGATCAAAACTCCCATTTATTAGCGATCTTTACAGCTCCTTTTATACTCTGCCAGCTGGGGAGCATTATCAAATACTCCAAGGTGATTGGTGAAGGGGATCATACATGTCATACAGTAATTGGTTACTGAATACAACAACAATGAGTTTGCATTTCTCTGAGAAACTTCTAGTTAGCAGGCATCTTCCTTCCTCTGCATCTCTGTTTTTCCTTCCGTCTGCTTCTGGCTGCACTCTCATCCCACAGGCGTTCTGCTATGCTTCTCCTTTAAACACACTCCTGGCAGTGGGTTGTTCACTGCTCTAATGCTGCTTCTCAGAGATATTCTGCAACATTGCTGTATTCCAGAGGTCCCATGGCAGTGACTTTTACATCCACATGGAAGAGCAGCAAGGGGTCACAATCTGGGGGTGTGATAAGTTTTGCAAGTACCTTGCCATGGTAAGCAGTAAACCTCTCTAGGTGACAGGTCCAGCTGTCCTTGCAGCAGGAAGCCTTCCATTACTAACACCACTTCATTTGGTGCTCCTGTGTGGCTCCTGGTCAGTGGGCTCAGACACCTTGATTGCTATGACAGCACTGAATCTGATGCAAATCTTCAGGTGAGGCAAGAAGCCTTCCTTGGTGCCTGAAGTCACAAGCTCCCAGCTTGGGAACCTCCTGGTGTCCAGACTCAGCCTGCCTCTCTTTTGTTAGAACAGGGAGGGTTAGGCTCTTGAAGCTGTAGAGTCTCAGAGATTGAGTTCATCTCTTGTAGTCAAGGCCCAGACGGTGCTAAGGATGCAGGAGCAGAGCATCATGAAAGATTTGATCAAGTCCTTAATGGCCACTTCCATGAGATCAGTGCCTCCACCTACCAAAGAACATCAGCTTGCCTACTTTCTCATCTTGCCTAAAACAGGATAAAGACTTTCAAATGACAGCCAGACACCAACTGTAGGAGCCCAGATGAGGCACGTTCCTTATGCTGCTGAGCACTGAAACCAGATTCAAGGTGAAAAGGCAAACAGCTGCAGGCAGCCCAGGAGAATGTTCTGAAATGCTTTGAGATAGTACTAAAAGTATTGATCTTTTTTTCTTGCTTTCTCTGCACCTTAACTCCATGAGACTTTTCAGAGGTCTCTACTTAGCCCTAAGTATTCACTTCATTATAATTCAACCTTTTTAATTTGAATTCAGCCTTTTGTCACCTTAAAGATCAGACCTTCAGCCTCTCTTATTACCCCAAGCTTGCATTTAAAAGAGCAGGCCTGCAGCCTGTCTGCATTTCAAAAGAGGCTTGAGGCTTTTTTCTCCCTTCTTTTGTTTTTCCAGAGAACCTTGGGTCCCAGCTACTTTCTCATTGTTCAGTGCCTGGTTTGGAATATTCTGCTTGTGTTAGGAGCTGTTTGCCTTAGCTTCTGTGGCAGTTCAGAGCTAACACTCTGGCCCAGCTCTTCATTATAAACATTGGACAGGAAAACTCCAGAGGCATTGAGTAGAAAAAAAAAAAGTAAAAGGTAAATGAAGCAAGGGATTGGATACAGAAGAACAATCACAGATAGGTCTAGATCCTTCCATTGGACTGGTGCATTAATACCTACTTTGCTGCACAAATTATTCTCTCTCCTTTTTGATTCTTCTCTCTGCAGTTCTGCTTTGCATTGCTCCCTTATCTCTTTCCTGACCTTCTGCATCTGTGAGGGACTGGGAAGGGAAAGTGGAGGGAAGAGGAGGGAAGGGAAAAGAAAGGGAAAGGGAAGGGGAAAGGAAAAGGGGAAGGAAAGGGGAAGGGAAAGAGGATGGAAAGGGGAAGGGAAAGGAGAAGGGAAAGGGAAAAGAAAGGGAAAGGGGAAGGGATAGGGGAAGGGATAAGGGAAGGGAAGAGGAAGGAAAAGGGAAAGATGAAGGGAAAGGAAAGGGGAAGGGAAAGGAAATGGGAAGGGAAGGGAAGGGAAGGGAAGGGAAGGGAAGGGAAGAGAAGGGAAGGGAAGAACGGGGAGAAGGAGGCTTCTGGTAGCCACTTGTGGATTTGTCTGAGGGGTGGGAAACGATTCCTTGTGTTGTTTCTGAATTGTAAATACATGTGAATGTATTTTGTAGATATTAATTGTATTTTATACTTCTAAATTTTAGCTTGCTTGTAAATACAGCTTCATTTTGTTTCCATACCTTCTGAGCTAGTTGCTAGTTTGGTGATTTATTTTGGGGGTGACCTCAACCCACAGCTTTCTAATCAAGATAGAGTTCAAGTATGTACGCTAGAGACAGGTGAGAAAAAGTTTATGGCAGAGGTGTGAGAAAGTGCCCTTGCTGCCTGCCGTGGACTGTGTTGAACCTGCTGCTGTTATTCACATGCTGCTGCAGCCCTGCCAGCTTCGTAGAATCATAGAATGGTTCAGGTTGGAAGAGACCTTAAAGCTCAGCCAGTTCCAACCCCCCTGTGCCATAGGCAGGGACACCTCCCACTAGATTAGGATGCTCAAGACCTCATCCAGCCTGGCCTTGAACACCTCCAGGGAGGGAGCAGACACAACCTCCCTGGGCAACCTCTTCCAGTGTCTCACCACCCTCACTGTCAAGAACTTTCTCCTAGCATCCCATTCAAATCTCCCCTCCGCCAGTTTGAACCCATTCCCCCTCATCCTGTCATTACAAGACCTTGTGAACAGTCCCTCCCCAGCCCTCCTGTAGTCCCCTGCAGATACTGGAAGGTTGCTCTAAGGTCTCCTCAAAGCCTTCTCTTCTCCAGGCTGAAAAGCCCCAACTCTCTCAGCCTGTCCTCAGAGCAGAGCTGCTGCAGCCCTCTGNGCCAAGGGGCACAATCCCCTCCCTTGCCCTGCTGCCCACAGCTGCTCTTGCTGCAGCCCAGCACACAGTTGCTGTCTGGGCTGTGTGTGCACACTGCAGGCTCATCTTGAGCTTCTCATCCACCCAGACCCCCAGGTCCTGTTCCTCAGAGCTGCTCTCAGCCACTGCTACCCAGACTGGAGCTGTGCTTGGGGTTGCAGCGACCCAGGTGCAGGACCTTACACTTGGCCTTGTTGAATTTCATGAGGTTGGCCTGGGCACAGCTCTGCAGCCTGTGCAGGTCCCTCTGGATGGATCCTGCCCTCCAGCAAATCGACTGTGCCACACAGCTTGGTGTCATCTGCACACTTGCTGAGAGTGCACTCAAACCCGAAGTGTTGACTGGAGCAAAGCCTGATGGGGCTTGAAGTTCAGACTGCAACACGAGAGGCTTCCTGTTGTGGTTGCTACTTCTGCGTTCCAGGTTCTTGGGTTTTTGCTCCTTTCTGCAGGCCTGGTAGCAGAAAAGGTGGGAGTCAGGTAGGTGCTGGGTTTGGTTTTCTGTTTTATGCTGGGGTTTGTTTTTTTTCTCCCCTGTATTTCACTGTGCTTCTTCTGCCAATAGGCTAAGCTAAGGTACCCATGCATTGTATTATTAATTATATTATTAACTAAGGTGCACTGTGATTATGATATGTTGTGTTAAAATCTTATCTGTTTGCCTCAGCCCTGAATTTTGAGTGTTATTTTCCACCTCCTTCAGTGTTGAGGGAGCAGGCAGGTTAGCTGCTGTGCTAAACCATTACACTGCCATCCATAGAAGGTAATTTGAGGAAGGGGTTTGGGATTCTCCCAGAGTACTGCTGCTGGCACAAATGCACAGATATCTTGCTGAATAATGCCCCATGAATGTGGCATAGGCAGAGTGTGTTGGGTTGAAGCTAGCAGGTTATATTCTAGTCCAGCATACAAATGAAATGACACAAATTTGTCTTATTGTTGTTCTTCTGCATCCAACACAATTCTTTATTTAAAATGTCAGATGAATCCAGAGTGTTAAGTCTGTAACTACCATACAGGAATAATGTGTTAGGTAGCTGTGGCTTTGTAAAAGCTGCTCTGTAAATAGCTACAAAACCTTTCCACGGAGGCTTTGGAACCATCCCCCATGGAGCCCAGTGCTGGAGAAACAGAAATGCCTCTTCTTACACAAAGTCATGTCTAGGAAGTGTTTTGTTCCTCCTCCTCTACTCTGCCCTGTTGGGTCCTCATCCAGTTCTGGGCTCCCCATTTCAAGATGGTCAACTACTGGAGAGAGTCCAGCAAAGAGCCACTAAGATGCTGAAGGGACAGGAACATCTACATTGTGAGGGAAGGCTGAGAGACATGGGGCTGTTTAACCTGGAGAAGAGTAAGAGGTGTTCTCATGCCTACAAATATATAAAGGTCTGAAGGATGGAGCCAGATGCTTGCCAGTGGTGTTTAGTGACAGGAGAAGGGGCAATGGATGCAAGCAGGAACACAGGAGGTTCTTTTTTCCTGTAAGGGTGCTGGAGCACTTAAGTAGGTGTGCAGGCTTGGACTAATTGGAGGAAGGGAAAAAAGGACGACCCTGGGAACTACAGAGCAGTCAGCCTCACCTCTGTGCCTGGCAAGATCATGGAGCAGATCCTCCTCAAGGCTCTGCTAAGGCAGATGGAGAACAAAGCAGAGGTGCCTGATGCCAACCAGCAATGGCTTCACCAGGGGCAAATCATGCCTAGCAAATTTGGTGGCTTTCTATGATAAAGTCACAGCAGCAGTGGACAAGGGAAGGGCAACTGATGGCATCTACCTGGACCTGAGTAAGGCCTTTGACTCTGTCCCACATGACACCCTGGTCACCAAGCTGGAAAAACATGGACTTGATGGGTGGACAACTCGCTGGATAAGGAATTGGCTGGATGGTCGCACGCAGAGAGTGGTGATCAAGGGCACAATGGAGGCACCTGGAGACCAGTGCCAAGTGGCGTCCCCCAGGGGTCAGTGCTGGGACCAGTGCTGTTTAACATCTCTGTCAGTGCCATGGACAGAGGAATCAGTGCACCCTCAGCAAGTTTGCAGATGACACCAAGCTGTGTGGCACAGTCGACTTGCTGGAGGGCAGGGATCCATCCAGAGGGACCTGGACAGGCTGGAGAGGTGGGCCCAGGCTAACCTCATGAAATTTAACAAGGCCAAGTGTAAGGTCCTGCACCTGGGTCGCTGCAATCCCAAGCACAAATACAGGCTGGGTGGTGAGTGGCTGGAGAGCAGCTCTGAGGAAAAGGACCTGGGGGTCTGGGTGGATGAGAAGCTCAACATGAGCCTGCAGTGTGCACACCCAGCTCAGACAGCAACTGTGTGCTGGGCTGCAGCAAGAGAGGCATTACCAGCAGGGCAAGGGAGGGGATTCTGCCCCTTTGCTCTGCTCTCCTCAGACTCCACCTGGAGTACTGTGTGCAGTTCTGGAGCCCCCAGCCCAGGAAGGACATGGAACTGCTGGAGAGAGTCCAGAGGAGGGCCACAAAGATGATCAGAGGGCTGGAGCACCTCTGCTATGAGGACAGGCTGAGAGAGTTGGGGCTTTTCAGCCTGGAGAAGAGAAGGCTTCGGGGAGACCTTATAGCAGCCTACCAGTATCTGAGGGGGGCCTACAGGAGGGCTGGGGAGGGACTGTTCACAAGGTCTTGTAATGACAGGAGGAGGGGGAATGGGTTCAAACTGGCAGAGAGGAGATTTAAACTGGATGTTAGGAGGAATTCTTGACAGTGAGGGTGGTGAGACACTGGCACAGGTTGCCCAGGGAGGTTGTGTCTGCTCCCTGCCTGGAGGTGTTCAAGGCCAGGCTGGATGAGGTCTTGAGCATCCTGATCTAGTGGGAGGTGTCCCTGCCTATGGCACAGGGGGGTTGGAACTGGTTGAGGTCTCTTCCAACC
>VWZI01015360.1:32608-74973 GCA_013396835.1 Psilopogon haemacephalus
CCCCCCCCCCCTTTGTGGGGGTCTCAGCAGGAAGTGGGTGGGGGCAAAACATGACAGCTGACCAGGTCTCAGGGTCCAGTTCAGGTAAGCCTCCCCCAAAGAGCTGAACCCTTTAAAAGTTGTCAGTTGCCTTCCTGTTTAAGCTTTCCAGTCCCATGTGGGGAGCATCTTCCTTTCTCCCCTTCTGGAAGAGGAAAAAAAATCAGAGACAGTCTTGGAGACTCTACAGATAGAAGCAGGAAACTCTGCCGGCTGGCAGGGGCATTGTGTTGCTGCATTACTTCTGACTTGTCTATTTCTGTATCCAGCTGTAAATATTTGTGATCTCCTGTAAACCTCTGCTTGTGTCTTGTGCTGAGCTGTGAGCAGAAAGCTTCAGCCCTTAGCTTCCAGCCAGCCGAGTCTAGTCTGGGTGAGTTCAGGGTGAGGGGGGCAGGGAACTGCCGAACCATCAGACAAATAAAGACATCCCTGCATGAGCTGATCTCCCTGCTCTGAGCTGATCTCTTTGCTCTGAGCTGATCTCCTTGCTCTGAGCTGATCTCCCTGCTCTGAGCTGATCTCTTTGCTCTGAGCTGATCTCCCTGCTCTGAGCTGATCTCCCTGCATGAGCTGATCTCTCTGCTCTGAGCTGATCTCTCTGCTCTGAGCTGATCTCTTTGCTCTGAGCTGATCTCTTTGCTCTGAGCTGATCTCCCTGCATGAGCTGATCTCTCTGCTCTGAGCTGATCTCTCCGCTCTGAGCTGATCTCTTTGCTCTGAGCTGATCTCTCTGCTCTGAGCTGATCTCCCTGCTCTGAGCTGATCTCTCTGCTCTGAGCTGATCTCTCTGCTCTGAGCTGATCTCTCTGCTCTGAGCTGATCTCTCTGCTCTGAGCTGATCTCCCTGCTCTGAGCTGATCTCTCTGCTCTGAGCTGATCTCTCTGCTCTGAGCTGATCTCTCTGCTCTGAGCTGATCTCTCTGCTCTGAGCTGATCTCTCTGCTCTGAGCTGATCTCCCTGCTCTGAGCTGATCTCTCTGCTCTGAGCTGATCTCTCTGCTCTGAGCTGATCTCTCTGCTCTGAGCTGATCTCTCTGCTCTGAGCTGATCTCTCTGCTCTGAGCTGATCTCCCTGCTCTGAGCTGATCTCTCTGCTCTGAGCTGATCTCTCTGCTCTGAGCTGATCTCTCTGCTCTGAGCTGATCTCTCTGCTCTGAGCTGATCTCTCTGCTCTGAGCTGATCTCCCTGCTCTGAGCTGATCTCTCTGCTCTGAGCTGATCTCTCTGCTCTGAGCTGATCTCTCTGCTCTGAGCTGATCTCTCTGCTCTGAGCTGATCTCTCTGCTCTGAGCTGATCTCCCTGCATGAGCTGATCTCTTTGCTCTGAGCTGATCTCTCTGCTCTGAGCTGATCTCCCTGCTCTGAGCTGATCTCCTTGCTCTGAGCTGATCTCCCTGCTCTGAGCTGATCTCCCTGCATGAGCTGATCTCTTTGCTCTGAGCTGATCTCCCTGCTCTGAGCTGATCTCCCTGCTCTGAGCTGATCTCTCTGCTCTGAGCTGATCTCTCTGCTCTGAGCTGATCTCCCTGCTCTGAGCTGATCTCTCTGCTCTGAGCTGATCTCCCTGCTCTGAGCTGATCTCTTTGCTCTGAGCTGATCTCCCTGCTCTGAGCTGATCTCTCTGCTCTGAGCTGATCTCTCTGCTCTGTTTCCCCAAAATCACTGAACAGTTCCTGATGAAATTGCAGAGATAATGGAACTGAATTTCTTTCCTTGATCTCTCCTGCTACCTGCTGGGCAAAGTGTTCATTGTTCTCCTAAGAGCTGATTTGAGGACAGCCTGAGAAGAGGCCAGCACGAAGCCCATCACAGCTGCCCTGCACATCACACAGCTCAGGCCCAGCTTCTTTAGGCCATCTCGCTTAAGCTGTACTCTTAGCCTGAAAGGTTGGGGGAGGTGATCCTTGAGGTCCCTTCCAACCTTGGATTCTGTGAAGCTTCTTTGCTCCTTGTTCTTGCCTTGCCAACAGGGGCAGATGGAAACCCTTGGGGTGTGCTCCAGAGGCTTGAGAACAGGAACACACAGGCAAAAGAAGAGGATTAGAGTCATAGAATCAGTCAGGGTTGGAAGGGAGCACAAGGAGCAGCCAGTTCCAACCCCCCTGCCATGGCCAGGGACACCCTACCCTAGAGCAGGCTGTGGACAGCTGTGACTCGAGGTGGCTCAGTGCCATGGGCTGGTGTGAGCCGGGGTAAGTGCTGAGGTGGATGGAGGAAATGCCACAGGAAAATTTCCATCTCTTGCCTTTTCTTACCCAGCTCAAGCAGCAAATGCTACACTGATGCTGAGGCACTGACTTGTGTGGGCAGAGTTATTAGGAGGAAGTTGTTGGCAGAGAGTGATTGGCATTGGGATGGGCTGCAGGGGAGGTGGTGGAGTCCCCATCCCTGGAGGTGTTGAAGCACAGCCTGGATGGGCACTGAGTGCCATGGGCTGGTTGCTTGGATAGGGCTGGGGGATAGATTGGACTGGGTAAGCTTGGAGGTCTCTTCCAACCTGCCTGATTCTATGATTCTAAGAAAGGAGCTCACAGAGGACATGTCTGGAGGGTTCCTTAATGACACAAGGAGCTTGTTCCTGAGATTTTTCAGTAGAACATCACAAGGGATAGGGAAGATCACTGAGTGCAGGCAGTGGCCTTTGCTTGTGCTTTACAGCCCTGCCTGCACTAAACTCTGAGCAGGGTCAAACCCCAGAGATTTCCCTGCAGTGCTCTCATGCCATGAGTCTGCCTGCCCAAATCCCTGAGTTAGGCAGAACCAGACTGAGAGCTGACTCCTGAGGAACTGTGGTTAGAGAAGAGTAAGCAGGCAAGAAGGGCAAATGCAGTGGAGCTGAATAAAGCTTTGCCATCTGTGCTGGCTGAGGAGAGCACTCAGCACTTTTCTGATGGGACACAGCTTCAGGATCTTCAAGTTGCCAGCTCCTGCTTGTGCTGCTGTAGCTCAGTCAGAGTGGATCTTTCAGAGGGTGATGTGTCTGAAAGCTCAAATGGTTCTTTGTGCTTTAGAGTCACAGATTGTATCTGTTTGGAAGAGACCTCCAAGATCAGTCTGTCCAACCCTCAGCCCAGCACTGAAGGGTCAACACTAAACCATGTCCAAAAGTGCCATCTCCACAGGCCACTTGAACACCTCCAGGGAGTCCACCACTGCCCTGGGCAGCCCACTCCAAAGTCTGAAACCCTTCCAGTGAAGAAATATTTCCTAACTTCTGACCTGAACCTCCCCTGGTGCAGCTTGGAACCACTTCCTCTGGTCCTGTCCCTTGCCACCAAGAAGAGGCTGCCCCCTCCTGGCTCCAACCTCCCTGCAGGGAGCTGCAGAGGGCAATGATCTCTGCCCTCAGCCTCCTCATCTCCAGGCTGCACACCCCCAGCTCCCTCAGCCCTGCCCCAGGCCCTTCTCCAGCCTTGCAGCCCTTCTCTGGACGTGCTCCAGCCCCTCAGTGTGTCCCTCTTGTAGTGAGTGGCCCAGGACTGAACACAGCACTCGAGGTGTGGCTTCCCCAGTGCTGAGCACAGAGGGAAGATCATCTCCCTGTTCCTGCTGGCCACCCTGGTTCTAACCCAAGCCAGACTGCCAGTGGCTTTCTTGGCCACCTGGGCTCAGGGCAGACTCATGTTCAGTCAACTGTCAACCTACTGGGGATATTTCCCCAGGTCCCTCTGACACCTGAAACTGGATCATTTTAGAAATCTCTGCACTGCACTACCAACCCTAGAGCCCTTTGGAGCATGCCCTGAGAAGCCACAGAACACAAGCAAAGTGGTGCCCAGTGACAGGGTGAGAAGCAAAGGGCAGAAACTGAGACACAGGAGGCTCCATCTGAGCATCAAGAATCATCACTGAGCCCAAGCATGGAGGCTGCCCAGAGAAGCTGTGGAGTCTCCATACTCAGAGATACTGAGCAGCTCTCTGGACATGCTCCTGTGCAGCCAGCTCTAGGACAATGTCTCTGATCGGGCAAGGTGGCCTGCAGAGGTCCCTTCCAAGCTCATTCTCTGTTGTGTGGCTGCCTGTGATCTTCTCTCCTTTCTGGAAGAGATTCTCCAAAGGATGAGGAGTTCAGACAGCTCTGGTGTGAAGTGCCTCAGTGCTGCAGGCTGGGATAAGTCTGAGGTGGATGGAGGAAGTGCTGTAGGAAAATGTCCACTCCTGTCTTGCTTTTTCTTTTCCAGCTCCATGGTTGCAGTGACTTATTTGACTTCTACATTTGCTGCTGTCACAGAAGGATGCAGTTGCAGTCTGCTCAGTGGTGATGTGAGCTGGGTGCACTCCCACAGCAGCAGGATGCTTGGAAGCTAGCAGTAAGGAGCACTTCTACCAGGGTTTCGGTCTAGGGAGCCTGAGCAGAAGCACATCTGGAGCTCTGTGTCTGCAGATCAAAGTTAACCCATTCCTTTGAGGCAAAAGGCTCTGCCAGCACTTTTGGTAAAGGTCTTTGCCACAGTGAGTCTCCGAGGGCGTCTACGAGAAGCTGACTTTTGGGAGGCCGATAAAGCTGCGAGTTCATTCAGGTAAGTGCTAAAATTAACATCTCAAAAGCTGAGCTTGGTGCTGCTGTGGGGAGTTTGGCATTCAGGAATTTAACGAATTTTTTTCCCCCTTCCCAGTCGCCAGTGCCTGTGCTCCCAGTCAGGGGCTGGCAGATTTCAGAGGCAGAGCAGCTGAGCCTTGGTCTTGAAGCTGTCAGAGTTGTGAGCACAGTTTGCTCCCTTTCATACAAACCATTCCAGGTCAGATCTGCAGGCCAAGATGGTTTAGCTTCTGTGGTCAGCAGGAGGTTTCAAGGGCTTTTTCTTTTAGAGCTAATAGCTTCAGGATGAGAACTGTGGTTGGGAAGCTGCTGTGCTGTTCTGCTGAGCACTGAGGGACACCAGGACACCTGTGCTGAGCTTAGATCACTCACTTAGAATCATAGAACAGCTTAGGGTGGAAGAGACCTCAAAGATCACCGAGTTCCAACGGACCTGTTTCTGGTGTGTCTCAAGACATGGAATTTCCTTGAACAAGTGTCCAGAGAGTCGATTTCTTAAGTGAAGCTTTGCCTTAGTTTCACAAGCAGAAGCTGAAACACTGCTCAGTAAGTAGGGAGAAAGTGCCATGGACCAAACCCTTCCCTGGCCAGCACCTGGCAAAGCTCTGCTCTGGTCCAGCTTTGGTGCTGGCAGTCAGGAGCTTACACGTGGCAGAGGAGTGCCCTAGAAGTGACCCAGGGAGGCTTAGGGGAACTGTGAAAGGCTTTGGGAAGCAAGTGCCTGGGTTTCTGAGGACTGCATGCACAGATATGCACCCACAGCCTCTCCCCACAGTAACTGATGATTTGCATCGTTGCTTTGTTCTGTTTCCAGAATGAAGAAGATGAATGCCAAGTGAGCACTTGGGATGCTTCAGCAATTTGCTTTTTAACTCACCTGTAACTGAGGTTGCAAAGGGCTAGAATATCAAAGGCTGTGGAGCATCTCTCAGTGTCCTGATCCCAGGAATCTTTTGCTGAGAAGTGTTTTAGAGTGCCTTTAGCTTCCAGCAGTGATTTCTCTGGGTGAGGTGGTGCCAGCTCACCCAGTGCTCAGCAAATATCAGCATTTTCAGCACAGATGTTTGTGCCCAGGCAGGCAATCAGCTCTGATAGGAGCAGTTAAGAACTTCACCTACTTCACTTGCAGATGACCTATAAGAAGTGAGACAAAAAGCAATTTCCTCTCACCTATAGTAGCTCGGTACTACTGCTGCCTGGGTGCTTGGATCTGACTGAGTCCTTAAGCAGGAGCAATGTGCTGCAGCACCTCCTGGCAAGGTTCAGTGGGACAACCCTCGGTGGGCTTTAAGCCAGGGCTGATCATGTTTGTTTGCCCCCAAATGAGGCACCACTAGAAACTAAGTTGATTGAAGCCTCTGCATACACCCCGGGTCTGAGTTCTGCCTGCAACTGGCAATTCACCTTCAGGAATAGCCAGAAGCTGATGGTAAGAGCAGGGATCTTTTGTCCTAGTGAAGAATGGTCTGACAAAGGTTTTCATGGTGGAAAGCAGAGGCTTAGATCAGATGGAGTGGAAAGTACTCCTTGGGGAGAGGAACCTGCTTCCAAAGGCAGGTGGGGAAAAAAAAGAAAGGGATGCACAGAGTTAAATGCAGCAGGCTGAGGGAAGTGTCTTCAGGTAAGCCAAGAGCCTCCTGCAGCCTGTGGGCATCACCACTGGACACTCCCTGTAGGCAACTTCCCTTCCAGGAGAGGAGGAGTGCAGAAAGCAGCTGAGTGTCTCTGTGTGGTTTTTGTAAAGCACTTGGTGGCTGTGACAGTACAGGAAGCTTTGAGAAGCCAACATTTGGACCAGGAACAAGAGTCACTGTAACTCCAAGTAAGTGAGAAATTGTAATAAATGAGCCACAGGTTCTATTTCAAAGGCTGATTTCTGGACCAGGAACAAGAGTCACTGTAACTCCAAATAAGTGAGAAGTGAAGAATCTCATCTACAAAACCTGGCAGCCTAACTCCTGTTTCCAAGATTGACCTCCCATATCAAACCACTTTTACTAATTACACTCCCATGAGCTGAGTTTTTTATCATTTAGCCAGTTTGAAGGCATAGGGAGGCTCTGCCTCTGTTCTGGTGAGTATCCATAAGCCTTTCACTATTGATTTTTCTTGTGCTACCCTCGTGGCCTTCCCACATGTCCTGTGCCACAGGGGCAGTGCTGTGAAATGGTTCACAGAAGTCTTTTTTATTCTTTTAAAATGAATGTGTTGGCACAAGAATGTTTGCAGTGAAATGCTGCAGTGCTAAATCGTGGAAAGGGAGGGGTTGGAAGGAACCCCCAGAGACCACCAAGTCCAACCCCCCTGCAAAACAGGATCACCTGGCACAGGTCACACAGGAACACAGGCAGGTGGGGCTGGAAAGTCTCCAGAGAAGGAGACTCCACAGCCCCTCTGGGCAGCCTGCCCCAGGGCTCCAGCACCCTCACAGTAAAAGTTTCCTGTCATTGAGTTTACATCCAGAAGAATCAGAGAATAACAGAATGTGAGGGGCTGGAAGGGACCTCTAAAACTCATCCAGTCCAACCCCCCTGCCAGAGCAGGATCACCTATAACAGATCACACAGGAATGCATCCAGGCAGGTTTTGAATATCTCCAGAGAGGAAGACTCCACAACTCCCCTGGGCAGCCTGTTCCAGTGCTCTGTCACCCTCACAGGGAAAAAAAATCCTCCTCCTGTTTCCATGAAGGATCTTATGCCTCAGCTTCCATCCAGTGCCCCTTGTCCTGCCATCACCTCCTGCCACTCACCTGCACAACTTCATAACCATTGCTGAGGTCACCTCTCAGCTCCTCTGCTTCAAGCTCCCAGCCCCAGCTCCCTCAGGCTCTCCTCCTAAGAGGGATGTTCCATTCCCTTCAGCATCTTTGTGGCTCTGTGCTGGACTCTCTCAAGAGCCTGGCTCCATCCTCCTGACAGCCACCCTCAGGTGTTTGTGGACATTGCTAATGTCCCCTTCTCAGCCTTCTCTTCTCCAGGCTAAACAGCTCTGATCTCTCAGCCTTTCCTCATTAATGCTGTCCTCTTTTTGTCTCATGCTTCATCTGAAAGATCTCACAGGGAAAAATGTAGAGAAATGCCCAAATTGTTTCCTTTCACTGCTAGGTGCCGGTGTAGACATCACTGCTAGATGCTGGTGTGGACATCACTGCTAGATGCTGGTGTAGACATCACTGCTAGATGCTGGTGTAGACATCACTGCTAGATGCTGGTGTGGACACCACTGCTAGATGCTGGTGTAGACATCACTGCTAGATGCTGGTGTGGACACCACTGCTAGATGCTGGTGTGGACACCAAGGTTGGTGCCACTTGTGATAAGATTTGGTTTAGCAAAGTTGTAACCAAAAAAGTCAATTTCTGTGGGTAGTCATCAGCACACTTAGACAGCTTTGTGCTGTCTCCTAAGGATCCTGGAAGGGCAACGTTTACCTCTGTCATTCAGTGGTGACTGAGGAGCTGCTAAATCCCTGCTGACCAAAGGCTTGCAGTTAGAGGGCAGAAATTTCCTCTGTCCGGGTAGCTCCCACAGGGGAGATGCTCAGATGAGATGCCAAAGGTGCCTGCATTTTCTCTGCTGGGCTGAGTAATTCTGGGATAGGATCATCCTGGTTCATGCCTTTGCAGCACTCATCAGAGGTGGCTGTGTCTGTGCACAGCTGAGCAGCAGGAAGGCTTTTTGCAAAGGAGCTGAGTGATGTGTGAATTCAGGGGGCACTTATGAGCTGCAGTTTGGCAAAGGAACAAGACTCAACATTGAACCAAGTAAGTGCACGAGGTGAACAAAAGAGCCTTGAGGAGTGCTGGGTGGAATCAACAGGGACCTCTGCAGGGAAGCTTGTGGAGTTTGCAAGGGCTGGTAGATAGGATGAGAGGGAATGGATTGAAGCTTGAGGAGGGGAGAGTCAGACTGGGGATTAGAATTAAAAAAAAAATGCATCCAGTGCTGGAGCCCTTGGGACAAGAGGGATGTGGAGATGCTGCTGGAGGTGTGCAGAGAAGGGCCCTGAGGATGCTCAGAGGGCTGCAGCAGCTCTGCTGTGAGCACAGCCTGAAAGAGTTGGGGCTGTGCAGGCTGCAGAAGAGGAGGCTCCCAGGGGACCTTCTGGTGGCCTCCAGGATCCGAAGGAGGCTACAAAAATGCTGGGGAGGGACTTTTTAGGCTGTCAGGGAGTGAGAGGAGTGGGGGGAATGGAGCAAAGCTGGAGGTGGGGAAATTGAGGCTGGAGGTGAGGAGGAAGTTGCTGAGCATGAGAGTGGTGAGAGGCTGGAATGGGTTGCCCCTGCAGGGAGGTGTTTGGGGCCAGATCCCTGNGAAATTCTTTAGAGTGAGGGTGGTGAGACACTGGCACAGGTTGCCCAGGGAGGTTGTGGCTGCTCCCTCCCTGAAGGTGTTCAAGGCCAGGCTGAATGAGGCCTTGAGCACCCTGGGCTGGTGGGAGGTGTCCCTGCCCATGGCAGAGGGTTTGAGCTGGAGGATCTTCAAGGTCCCTTCCAGCCCAAACTGTTCTATGAATATAAATCATGATGCTGAGCATCTACTGCTTCTAGGGCTGAGATGAGAGTGTGGCTGGAACAAGGAGTGCAAAGGCAGTACCAAGACCTGACAGCAGCAGCCTGTGCAGAGAGGCTGCTGGGGCAGAGGAGTCCTCCTCACAGTGATTCCAGTGCCAGTTCCTGCTCACATGCAGGAGGCAAGGACCTGACTCCTTGCAAAAGCCTCAGTGTAAATCAGCATGGAGAGCCTGAAGAGCTGTGACAAACCTTTCCCCAAGCTCCAGAATGGTCTCATTTCTCAAGCTGCTTCTCTTTTCAAACCAAGGCTCAGTTTGAAAATAAGTGTGACCTGTAGCTTTCCTGCAGAGAGGGTTCCAGTTTACTCCTGGCCATGCCAAAGCATCTCATGTTCAGGGCACTTCGTCTATCTTGACCTGTAAAAAGCATTGACAAGAAAGCAGCCAAGAGACAGAGAGAAGATAACCCAGCAGGCAGCCCCAGCTTCGTGGCATCTTGCACACTGAGTTTTGTTCAGTGAGTTCCTGCCCTGGAACCCGAAGTGAGCAGAGCAGCAGGGGGCATTTTGTAAGGGAGCTTCTCACTGTGATGTACTTAGGAAACGCTGGCAGGTTTGTCTTTGGCAGAGGAACCAGACTGCTGCTGCAGCCCGGTAGGTATCTCCTCACCACTCCCTTCTGCAAAGACAGAGAACTTCTGTTCTTCTGCCACATCTCCCTTAAAATGCTTAAAACTGGGGAGGCACAGCTGAGGCCGTTTGCTGTCACTGCCTGCCTGATGTGAGAGAACAGATCAGGAACTGCTGCTGCTCTGCTCTGACTTCTGTCTCCTGGAAGCCTCATGTCAGTCAGGACTAACCCTATAGAGGAATAGATCCCAGGTGAATGCTCTGCTTGCTCCAAAGCTTAGGTGGGACTGAGGTTTGGGTCCCTTACTTGGTTCATTTCCAATGAAATAACATCAACAATCAGGACCCTAAATTTTCTTTGCTTATTTTTGCTTTGGTTTGGTTTTCTCTAATTTTCCTCTGCTTATTTTTGTCTTGGCTTCCTCTCTTGGCAGTCTGATGGTTGCCTGGCTCCTGAGGCTGCCTGCCTGATCTGCCTCGACACCCTTAGGCCATGAGATACTTTAGAAGCAGGTGGATGAGTTGTGTAAAACAAACTGCCTGAGAGACCAGGCTGTCCTTCGAGCCCAGACCAGGCTCTTTGCTGGTCTCCTTTGCCAGAATTCCACTGAAGAGCCTTAGAGATGTCCTCAGGTGTCTGGAAGAAGTTAGAGAGGAGCACTGGTGTGTGAGGGGTGATGGAGAGAGTCTCAAGGAGGCTGAACTTAGAGGAAATTCCCACTGGTGTGGCTCAGAAGCAGCAGCAGCCCTCACAAACTGCACCAGATTAGGAAGAAATTCTTGACAGGGAGGATGGTGAGAGACTGGAACAGGTTGTCCAGGGAGGCTGTGGATGTCCCCTCCCTGGACGTGTCCCCTCCCTGGACGTGTCCCCTCCCTGGACGTGTCCCCTCCCTGGAGGTGTCCCCTCCCTGGAGGCTGCATGAGACCTTGGGTGGCCTGATCTAGGGCAGGTGTCCCTGTCCATGGCAGGGGTTGGAGCTGGGTGGCTGTAAGGTGTCTCCAATCAGTTTCTTCTGAGATTTGAGCAGGAAGGTCAATGGTGCTCTGCATGCCACAGACAGGCTGGGGGGGTCCTAACGTGAGGCTGAGGCTGACTCTCAGTGCCAGGCAGCACTGCCCAGGTGAGCTCAGGCTGCTCTGCTCTGCTCTGCTCTGCTCTGAGCAGGCAGTGGTGAGGTTTATGCAGCGAGAGGAAGCACTGTGACACTGCAGCAGCTGGCAGATACTCGACCACCTTTGGATCTGGAACCAGGCTCACTGTCAGGCCAGGCAAGTCCAGCCCTGCCCAGCCCTGCCCCTCTGCTTTCTGCTCGCCCAGAGGCATCTCTTGGGCTGGCTCAGAGCAGCCTGCCTGGGTGCTGGGGCAGCCCCAGTGCTGGGCTTGGCTGTAAGGGAAGGGTCCAGAATGACCTTTGTGTGTCTCACTGGGACTGGGGTGGTCAAACTGGTGTCATGCTCACTGCCAGATGTTCCCAGCTGCCCTGTCCTGCACCACTGCATCCCAGTGGGCATTGTAAGATGGAGCAGGCACTCCTCACCCTTTGGCTGCATCTCCAAGCCCAGATGTGGCTGGAGAAAGCCTTGGCCAGAGGTGTAGATTCTGAGCTGCCTTTTGGGCTTTTTGTCATGGAAGGAAATGCTGTGAGTCTGGATCCAGCTATGGCAAAGTGACCTTTGGCTCTGGGACCAGGCTGTGTGTCCAGCCCAGTGAGTCTGCAGCTTTGCTCTGTCTCCTCTGTCCAGACTCTTTGGGTGTCCACAGGAGCTCTCTGCACTCAGAGCTCTTTGTCTCTGGGTCACCTTTCCTAGGGCAAAGAGAACCTCAGCAGTGTTTGTCTCATGTCAGCTGTGAGAGGAGTCCCTGAACCAGGGACCTTGAGTCACCTTGCTGCTAATGCTGCTGAGCTTGGCAGCAGCTGCAGGGAGGAGAACTTCTGCTCCTTAGGGAAAGCTGCTCTGGACATGGTGCTGCAGGATGGTGCCAGGCAGGCAGGGAGCAGCAGCAGAGGTGAGGGTTAGGACAGAGCTTGTGCTTGGGGAGAGGCTGTGGAAGGCTTAAACCAAAGCCAGTTACTGCCATGCAGTTGCTGGAGGAGATGTCCTGGAGACCCAGAGAGGTGCTGAGAGCTTCCCCCAGAGGCAGCTCCATGACTCCAAGCCCCACTGAGGTGGCTGCAGGCAGAGGCTCATTTTGTAAGGAGCTGTCTCACAGTGCTGCTGGAGGAACATGGAGACCTCTCAGCTGGGGAAGTGGCACCAAGCTCCTGGTTGTCCCAGGTGAGCTGCCTGTGCTGGCAGTCCAGGGGCACTCAGCAGAGGTGGGAACTGTCCTCTGGCTTCCAGAGGCTCTGTGCAGCACTTTGGGCTGGTGCAGCATTGCCTGGCAAGCAGCATCCATGGTGGGGAAAGGGCAGAGGTGAGGAGGGGCAAGAAGTGAGAGAAGGAGAAGAAGAGGGAGGGTGCAAGGCAGTGGTGCAGGTGTGGAAGTGCCAAGGAGGGAGGTGTGCAGGGAATGTCCTTGTGGCTCTTGTCTGGCTGTGGTGTTGCTGAGCTGCAGTGAGGTGAGGGAGAGGAAGGAGCAGAGGCCATGGAGGTGAGAGGTGAAGGTCTGGGAGTGTGCCTGGGCCTTGGAGGGGTTTGCCTGGGGAGGGCTCTGGGGCTGGGCTGGGACAGTCCCAAGGTTTTTGCTGTGGCAAGCACCACAGTGCCTGTGGGTGGCTACCAACTGAGCTTTGGATCTGGAACCAGGCTGCTGGTAAAGCCAGGTAAGAATTGTGAGATTTGGGACACTGAGAAGGAAAATTCAGTGCAGTAAATACTTCAGCTGTGGCTCAGCTGTGAGCTCCTCAGCAATGAAACCTCTCCTGTCCATGAGTGCAGACACAACCTCCTGGCAGTGCCTGCTCTGGGTTCAGTTCTGCTGTCTCACAACTTTTGTGCTTCTTTCCTTTCTCTCAGCCAGCCAGGGCCTGTCCCTCTGAAAAGTTCCAAAGCCAGCAGCTGGCATCCTGAGAAAGTCCTCCCTGAGCCTGCAGCTTCTCCTGCTCCCTGTGCTGCAGTTCCCCAGGGAAAGGCTGTCCCTGCCCAAGGGCTTCCTCTTCCTGCTCTCAGAAGGAGACCAGAGAGTGGGACAGGGAGGCTGAGCCCTGGGTTCTTGCTGAGCTGTGGAGCACTGTGTGACCAGCAACACAGGAAAGCTGCACTTTGGGCCAGGGACCAAGCTGCAAGTTCTGCCAAGTAGGTTTGGTTCTGCTGCTCCTCCACTCCCTGCTCTCTCCTCCTGCCTGCTTCCTGTGCGTAGCTGTCTGGAGAGCAGGGAGAGAAGCAGTGCAGGAGGCAGCCAGGCAGGACCTTCTCTTTGCATGGCTGGCAAAGGCTGGGGGAGAGCTGCAGCAGCTTTTTGTGAGGGCAGGAAGCAGGGTGGGGTCTATGGCTTTGGGTACCAGCTGAGCTTCGGCGCAGGGACCAGGCTCAATGTGCAGCCCTGTGAGTGACTTCCCAGCCTGCCCTCACTTCTCCATGCTCCTCTCTGGCACTGGAGCCTGTGTTCACCCTTTGCTTTTACCCTTGCACCCCTCAAGTGCCTTCTCTGCATCAGGGGCTGAGAGTGCCTGCAGTGCAGCTGCCATGGCACTGGGCTTGGATGGGGCAGACCTGAGCCTGGGCAGATTGAGTTTTGGAGGGGTCCTCTTGCCTGGCTGGCAAGGTCCTGATCAGCCAGACTGAGGCTGCCCTGCCCCAGGGAGATGAGAGGGTTGGTGTGGTGCTGTTTGTGCTGTGAGTGCCTGTGGCTGCAGGTGCCCCCTTGGAGCTACCTCTGCTGCCTTCGGAGTCCTGCCAAAGCTGCTCCTGAGCTGTGCAGGGCAGCACAGAAATGTCCAAGGCCACAATGTCAGGGGTGACAACTGTGAGGAGCCTTCTTGTGCCTGCTTCCTGGGAGTGGGGAAGCTTCCATCTGCTGTGGGAGGAGAGGTCTGGGCAAGAGGTTTGTGTGTGGGAAGAGGAGAAAGCAAGGGCACAGAAGAGCCTAGGACTGAAAGAAATGTCCCTGTCTGACCATCTGCCCCAGCAGATGTTGTGTGTGCCCCTTTGGGCAGGGCAGCAGATATTCTGTGCCACCCAACACGAGGCTGTGCCAGTTGGCTCCCCCTGTGCCCCAAAGGAGCACCTTGACCCCCCCCATCTCTCTGGGCAGTCCTGTCCTGTGTCCTGGGCTAGAGCTGAGTGTGAGGTTGGCAGGGGCTGGGCCATGCTCTGCTTCCTGCAGCCACCTGGAAAGCTGCATCCTGGAGAGGGACACAACCTGGTGAAAGCTGGTGGGGAGAAACTGGAGGAGTGGGGACAGGAAAGTCACAGCCCTGGCTGGGAGCAAGAGCAGCTGAGCTGTGCTGGGAGCTGCTCTGCAGAGGGCCAAAGCTTTGCTGTGTGTCTGTGCACAGAGCAGCCAGAGCCAAGGGGATGGAAGAGCCCAGGGAAGAGCTCTGCTTGCAGGGAGAGGTGGTTAGAGCTGGCAGTGGGGTGGTGAGCACAGACCCACAGCTTGTCTCTAGGTGGGACAAGGAGGCTCCCCTGGGTCACCTCTACCAGAGCTGGGAGGGATGCCCAGCAGCAGCTGTTGGGAGGGAGGAAGAAAGCAGTGCAGGGCAGCTGTGCCTGCAGGGTTTTTGTTGTGAGGGCAAACACTGTGTGGGAATTATGGCAACCAGGCTGTCTTTGGAGGTGGCACACAGCTGAGGGTAGAGCCCAGTAAGTTTCAGAGCCTTTTCCTGCTCCTCTTGGAACAGTTTTGTGACCATGAAGCAGTGTGAGTGAAGTGGAGGGAGGTGGGTTCCACCCGTGGGGCTTTCTGCTTTGCTTTGTCTGCTGCCAGCAGAGATTTTGATCCAACAAGGCTCTTGAACAGCCTCCTTCAGCTTCCTCCTGCCCACTGCTGCTCTCTGCCTTGCAGAGAAACAGAGCAGGCTCCTGAAGCCTCCTGCCCAGGGTTGGAGATCTTCTGCCGTGGTCATCTGTAGCTGTGAGGGTTGAGGTAGGTCCAGCACAGCCCTTGGTGCTTGCCCTTTGCTCTGCTGAAGAAAGGCTGAGCTGCTGCTGCCATCTGTGGTCCCTGCTGTAGATGAGAGTCCCAGGAGATGCCTGGGGGCTGCACTGGCACTGCATTTCTGCAGTGGGAGTGGGAGCTGCCCCTGCATGGAGGCTGCTCTGCAGCAGTGCCCTGCAGTGCTGCCTGCCTGGGAAGGTTGCTCAGCAGGCACAGGCAGGGGCTGGAGCTCTCTTCCATTTGGGTGCTCTAAAGTGAGCCCACAGCTCCCCTGCCCTGTCCCAGCTGCTCCCCATGGAGGCTGTGCTGCAGCTCTGTGCCCTTCCTTCACCCTTCTGCTGCCCAGCCCAATCTTGCCAGGGCTGAGTGAAGGCTTGGGCAGAGGAACTGCTGCTGGCCTGCCTGAGCTCCTTGGCAAGGGAGCAAATGCTGTGAGCATGGCAATGACCACAAGCCACTGACCCTTGGCTCCGGGACCAGGCTGAGTGTCCAGCCCAGTGAGTCTGCAGCTTTCCTCTCTCTCCTCTCTCTCCAGTCCTTCAGTGTCCACCACAGTGCCCAGGAAGCTGAATCCCAGTAGCTGGGAGATGTGATAGATGGGACCAGGGACACAGGAGCCCTGCAGAGATGGAAGCCACCAGGGGTGTCTGTGGGCAGGGACAGGCACAGCAAGTCCCACTGGGGTGAGGGTGATGGAGGTTTGCTGGCACTTGGCTCTGGCCAGCAGTGATCTTTCAGAGGCTGAGCCCTCTCTGTCTAGAGGCTTCTTGCTGTGGGACAACTGGGAACTGAGCTTTGGGAAAGGCACAAAGGTAGGGATGAGCCCAAGTGCCCCTGCAGCAGCTGTTCTGCACTCCAGATGCAGGTCTGGGATTCTCCTGCCCTCCTCACCAGGGCATTGCTGCCCTCAGAGCTCTCCTGCCCTGTGCAGAGGGCCAGGGCCCTGGCTGCCTTCTGCAGGCATTGCAGGGTCTGCATTGCTCTGGAGAGGGCAGAGGCTTGGAACCAGAGGGACACCTGAATTTGGAGTGGAAGGGTGAGAAGTGTGTTCCCCTTTGGTCTCCTGGAGCCATGCACAGCCTTGGCTGGGCCAAAAGCTGTCTGTGGTTTGTGTCAGGGGATGTGTCACTGTGCATACAGCATCCAGCTGGAGAATCAGCTTTGGAAGTGGGACCCAACTGAAGGTGAAACCAGGTAGGGAGAGACCCTGAGAGAGCAGTGCTGGGCAAGTCTCTTTGTCCTGGCTGTGGAGCAGTCACTGGGATCCCAGTGTGGCTCCCTTCTGTGGGCAGCCAAAGGTGCAGAAGGTCAGGGCTGATGTGCCAGGGCTAAAAAGCCAATCTCAAGCTGCCTGGAGGCCTGCACACTGCTGTGTGTGTCACTGAGAGCTCAGATGCTGACTGCATTTGAGGAGTTCAGTGCAGCTTCTGGAGCAGCTCTGCTGCTCATCATTTCTGGTTCTCCTCTCTTGGTGTCAGCTCTCCTTGGGAGAGGGCAGAGGAAGCCTCCATGCCAGGCTGCTGGGTGCTGGATGCTTATTTCTCTCCAAAAAGAATCTGCAGATCCCTCAGTTAGAGCCTCCTGCAACTGCAGGGAGAAGTCCTACCCTAACACTCCTCCTCCTCATTGCTCCATGTTCCCAGAGGTCTCCCAGACCCACAGGGACACTTCCTTGTCCTTGTTAACTCTCAGCAGATGCAGCTCTGATCTCTGCTGGGGCAACCTCTGCCTTTTGCTCTGCTGCTCCTGGGCTGCTGCTGGCCTGGCTGGGTGAGCTTTTTGTCATGGGAGGAGATGCTGTGTGAGTATGGAAGTGGCCTTGGCAGGATGACCTTTGGCTCTGGGACCAGGCTGAGTGTCCAGCCCAGTGAGTCTGCAGCTTTCCTCTCTCTCCTCTCTCTCCAGTCCTTCAGTGTCCACCACAGTGCCCAGGAAGCTGAATCCCAGTAGCTGAGTGATGTGACAGATGGGACCAGGGACACAGGAGCCCTGCAGAGAGTGAAAGCCACCAGGGGTGTCTGGGACAGGGACAGGCACAGCAAGTCCCACTGGGGTGAGACTGGACTGGGGAGACCTGTTCAGGAGCAGATCTGCTCTGGTGCTGGGCAGCAGCACTGCCTGTGGGCCTGTGGCACCAGAGAGCTTTGCTGTAGCTCCTTGTCCCAGGTGCTAGGCAGGCCTGAGAGGGACATTCTTGGTGTGAGTGGTGTCAGAGTTTGGATGGTGCAGAGAAGGTCACTTCTGGGAAGGGATCTGAGCTTCAGCTGCAGCCTGAGAGGAGCAAATTGCCCTGGGAGCTGGAATTGCTTCCTGGTTCTCTCCTAGCTCATGGTTGGGTGGTGCAAAGCCTGGGCAGTGAAGAGTGAGCCCAAGTGGTCCTTGTCTCCTGCCAGAGACCCCCAGGGTGAGGCTGCAGTTCTTCCTGCATGGGTGGGTGGGCTCACAGCAGCCTCTGAAGCCCACAGACCCCCAAGGCTGGAGACTGCCCATGGGCTCCCTGCACAGCCACATCCAGGCTCTTCACCTCTGCTCCTGCTCCAGGCTGGTTTGCCTCTGCTGCCCAGCCCAGGCTTGGCATGGCTGAGGAAGGGCTGTGAGGTGCCTGCATGAACTTCTTGTCATGGAGGGGAATGCTGTGTGATTACAGCAGCTTCTATGACAGGCTGACCTTTGGCTCAGGGACCAGAGTGCTCGTCCAGCCCAGTGAGTCTGCAGCTCTCCTCCCTCTCCTCCCTCCTCTCTCTCCTCTCTCCTCTCTCCCCTCTCCTCTCTCTCCTTTGGCAAAGGTCCTGCAGTGTGCTCTGAAGAGCTTAGAGATGTCCTCAGGTATCTGGAAGAAGACAGAGAGGGGCAGGCCAGCAGAGGGGCACTGGGGTGTGAGGGGTGAAGGAGAGGAGTCTCAGGGAGGCTAAACTTAGAGGAAATTCCACCCTGAAGGTCTCCCTGAGTGTGGACAACTGCTGCCATGGGTGGGAGTTGTCACTCCTGAGAGATAAAATGAGACAAGGGCAAGGCAAAGACCTCTGTGAGCAGTGGAGCTGAGCTGGGGATGGACTTCCCTTGGGCTGGAGGATGCTTTGCCAGGGCCTTGGCTGTGTCCAGCATGTGCTATGCTATGGCCATCTGCAGGGCTTCTGGAGGTCTTTTGCCACCAGAGGTGTCAGGGTGTGAGTGCTGCAGGCAGAGGCACCCTTGGGAAGGGCTCAGAGCCTTTGGAGGCAGCAGGTGAGCAGGGATGAGCCTGGGACTGCTTCATCTGCCTCTGCCTCTTTGCTGTGAGGGGAAGCATTTGGGGACCTGTGGAATCCTCCTGGTGCCCCTTGGCCTTGGCTCTCCTGCTGGTGCCCTGTGTCCCTGCACCTGTGACACAGTCCAAGCCTCTTTAGCTGCCTGTTGCCATTTCTGCCCTGGCCCTGCCTGGCTGTGGCTGTGTCTGCCACACAGAGCTGACCCCAGAGTGTGGCCACCTGCAGCCATCCACCCCTGGGCTCTGCTGTCTGTGTCCTGCCAGGGCTGTGTTGCAGTGGGAAGCAGAGTGTGGGCAAAGGCAGCTCTGGGAGTGGGGCAGGACTGTTGTGGTGCCAGGGAAGGAAGTTTCCTGGCAGGTCAGAGGCACCTGATGCCCTTCAGGCTTTCCAGGCTCCAGATTGCTTCTCTCTCACCCTGGCAGGGTTTTCCCCCTCCAAGAGCTCCCCAGGGGTCAGTAGGGAGACCCTGAGGGACAGGTGAAGGAGGAGGAGGGTTGGGAGATGCCCCTTGGCACCAGCCCTGGTGCCATCCCACACAGGCAGACTGTGAACCTCTGCTCCTGGTCAGGGTTGCTCTGAGATCCTTTTGCCCTTCCTCTGCCCATCCCAAGCCTGTCACAGCTGAGCAAAGGCAGGGGCAGAGGAGCTGCTGCTGGCCTGGCTGCTTGGGCTTTGTGTCATGGAAGGAAATGCTGTGGGTATGGATCCAGCTACGGCAAAGTGACCTTTGGCTCTGGGACCAGGCTGTGTGTCCAGCCCAGTGAGTCTGCAGCTTTGCTCTGTCTCCTCTGTCCAGACTCTTTGGGTGTCCACAGGAGCTCTCTGCACTCAGAGCTCTTTGTCTCTGGGTCACCTTTGAATTGAATCCAGTTGAGCATGGACAATGACATCTGTCAAGGAGAGGCTGGAGGAGATGTCCTGGAGACCCAGAGAGGTGCTGAGAGCTTCCCCCAGAGGCAGCTCCATGACTCCAAGCCCCACTGAGGTGGCTGCAGGCAGAGGCTCATTTTGTAAGGAGCTGTCTCACAGTGCTGCTGGAGGAACATGGAGACCTCTCAGCTGGGGAAGTGGCACCAAGCTCCTGGTTGTCCCAGGTGAGCTGCCTGTGCTGGCAGTCCAGGGGCACTCAGCAGAGGTGGGAACTGTCCTCTGGCTTCCAGAGGCTCTGTGCAGCACTTTGGGCTGGTGCAGCATTGCCTGGCAAGCAGCATCCATGGTGGGGAAAGGGCAGAGGTGAGGAGGGGCAAGAAGTGAGAGAAGGAGAAGAAGAGGGAGGGTGCAAGGCAGTGGTGCAGGTGTGGAAGTGCCAAGGAGGGAGGTGTGCAGGGAATGTCCTTGTGGCTCTTGTCTGGCTGTGGTGTTGCTGAGCTGCAGTGAGGTGAGGGAGAGGAAGGAGCAGAGGCCATGGAGGTGAGAGGTGAAGGTCTGGGAGTGTGCCTGGGCCCTGGAGGGGTTTGCCTGGGGAGGGCTCTGGGGCTGGGCTGGGACAGTCCCAAGGATTTGTACTTATGAGGGCCAGAGTCAGGGGCTGAGAGCCCCCAGGGGCAGGAGTTGCCTTTTCCTGCAGCCCTGGGGAGCAGCCTCTGCGGTTCCTGTGCTCCAGCATCCACAATGGACCTCTCTGGAAGGGACTTTGCCAGTCTGGCCCAAGTGGCTCTGCTGTCTCTCTGCTGGACTGGGATGGACAAAGTGAGCACAGTTCTGTTCCATCAAGTCCCAGCTGCCCTGATGTGAGGCTGTGCTGCACAGTGCATCCCAGGGGGTCCTGCCGCAGTGCACAGGAGCTCTGCCTCTGGCTGCTCCTCCAATCCTCAGCATGGCTGAACAGAGGCCTGGGGAGGAGCTGCCTTGGGCTGGTTCCTTGGGGTTTCTGCTAGGGAAGGAAATGCTGTGTCAGTATGGCACTTACTTTGGCAAGCTGAACTTTGGCTCAGGGACCAGAGTGCTTGTCCAGCCCAGTGAGTCTGCTCCTCTCCTCTCCTCTCCTCTCCTCTCCTCTCCTCGAATCTCCTCGAATCTCCTCGAATCTCCTCGAATCTCCTCGAATCTCCTCGAATCTCCTCGAATCTCCTCGAATCTCCTCGAATCTCCTCGAATCTCCTCGAATCTCCTCGAATCTCCTCGAATCTCCTCGAATCTCCTCGAATCTCCTCGAATCTCCTCGAATCTCCTCGAATCTCCTCGAATCTCCTCGAATCTCCTCGAATCTCCTCGAATCTCCTCGAATCTCCTCGAATCTCCTCGAATCTCCTCGAATCTCCTCGAATCTCCTCGAATCTCCTCGAATCTCCTCGAATCTCCTCGAATCTCCTCGAATCTCCTCGAATCTCCTCGAATCTCCTCGAATCTCCTCGAATCTCCTCGAATCTCCTCGAATCTCCTCGAATCTCCTCGAATCTCCTCGAATCTCCTCGAATCTCCTCGAATCTCCTCGAATCTCCTCGAATCTCCTCGAATCTCCTCGAATCTCCTCGAATCTCCTCGAATCTCCTCGAATCTCCTCGAATCTCCTCGAATCTCCTCGAATCTCCTCGAATCTCCTCGAATCTCCTCGAATCTCCTCGAATCTCCTCGAATCTCCTCGAATCTCCTCGAATCTCCTCGAATCTCCTCGAATCTCCTCGAATCTCCTCGAATCTCCTCGAATCTCCTCGAATCTCCTCGAATCTCCTCGAATCTCCTCGAATCTCCTCGAATCTCCTCGAATCTCCTCGAATCTCCTCGAATCTCCTCGAATCTCCTCGAATCTCCTCGAATCTCCTCGAATCTCCTCGAATCTCCTCGAATCTCCTCGAATCTCCTCGAATCTCCTCGAATCTCCTCGAATCTCCTCGAATCTCCTCGAATCTCCTCGAATCTCCTCGAATCTCCTCGAATCTCCTCGAATCTCCTCGAATCTCCTCGAATCTCCTCGAATCTCCTCGAATCTCCTCGAATCTCCTCGAATCTCCTCGAATCTCCTCGAATCTCCTCGAATCTCCTCGAATCTCCTCGAATCTCCTCGAATCTCCTCGAATCTCCTCGAATCTCCTCGAATCTCCTCGAATCTCCTCGAATCTCCTCGAATCTCCTCGAATCTCCTCGAATCTCCTCGAATCTCCTCGAATCTCCTCGAATCTCCTCGAATCTCCTCGAATCTCCTCGAATCTCCTCGAATCTCCTCGAATCTCCTCGAATCTCCTCGAATCTCCTCGAATCTCCTCGAATCTCCTCGAATCTCCTCGAATCTCCTCGAATCTCCTCGAATCTCCTCGAATCTCCTCGAATCTCCTCGAATCTCCTCGAATCTCCTCGAATCTCCTCGAATCTCCTCGAATCTCCTCGAATCTCCTCGAATCTCCTCGAATCTCCTCGAATCTCCTCGAATCTCCTCGAATCTCCTCGAATCTCCTCGAATCTCCTCGAATCTCCTCGAATCTCCTCGAATCTCCTCTCCTCGAATCTCCTCTCCTCTCCTCGAATCTCCTCTCCTCGATGCTGAGGGCTGCCTGGGAGGCTGAACTTAGAGGGAATTGCCACTGCTGTGGCTCAGCAGCTGCAGCAGACCTCCCAGACAGGCATTTGCCCAGAGGGGCAGTGTGCTCTGGCTGCCACAGACAGGCTGGGAGGATGTGTCTGTGCCAGTCAGCACTGCCCAGCCCAGCTGATGGTGCCCAGCTCTGCAGAGAGCTGGGAAGGTTTTTGTAGAGGGAGGAAGCAGAGTGCCACCACAGCCTCGGGGACATACAAACCTGTCTTCCTCTCTGCCACCAGGCTCACTGTCAGGCCAGGCAAGTCCAGCCCTGCCCCTCTGCTTTCTGCTTGCCCTTGGGCTGGCTCACAGCAGCCTGCCTGGGTGCTGGGGCAGCTCTGTCTGTGTGTGCCCAGACTCAGCCATGGGCTTGGCTGCAGGGGAAGGGGACAGCTTGGTCCAAAATGTCCCTTCTGTGTCTCACTGGGGCTGGGGTGGTCAAAGAGGTTCTGTGCTGGCTGCCAGATGCCCCCAGCTGCCCTGCCCTGCACCACTGCATCCCAGTGAGCTCTGTGACACAGTGGAGCACTCTTGGCCCTTTGGCTGCCCCTCTAAGGCCAGACATGGCTGGAGAAAGGCAGGGGCAGAGGAGCTGCTGCTGGCCTGGCTGCTTGGGCTTTGTGTCATGGAAGGAAATGCTGTGGGTATGGATCCAGCTACGGCAAAGTGACCTTTGGCTCTGGGACCAGGCTGTGTGTCCAGCCCAGTGAGTCTGCAGCTTTGCTCTGTCTCCTCTGTCCAGTCTCTTTGGGTGTGGAGAGCTTCAGGGTGGAGAACTTCTGCTCCTTAGGGAAAGCTGCTCTGGACATGGTGCTGCAGGATGGTGCCAGGCAGGCAGGGAGCAGCAGCAGAGGTGAGGGTTAGGACAGAGCTTGTGCTTGGGGAGAGGCTGTGGAAGGCTTAAACCAAAGCCAGTTACTGCCATGCAGTTGCTGGAGGAGATGTCCTGGAGACCCAGAGAGGTGCTGAGAGCTTCCCCCAGAGGCAGCTCCATGACTCCAAGCCCCACTGAGGTGGCTGCAGGCAGAGGCTCATTTTGTAAGGAGCTGTCTCACAGTGCTGCTGGAGGATGGGAGAAACCCAACTGGGGAAGTGGCACCAAGCTCCTGGTTGTCCCAGGTGAGCTGCCTGTGCTGGCAGTCCAGGGGCACTCAGCAGAGGTGGGAACTGTCCTCTGGCTCTGTGGAGTACTTTGGGATGCTGTTGTGGCTCTTGTCTGGCTGTGGTGTTGCTGAGCTGCAGTGAGGTGAGGGAGAGGAAGGAGCAGAGGCCATGGAGGTGAGAGGTGAAGGTCTGGGAGTGTGCCTGGGCCTTGGAGGGGTTTGCCTGGGGAGGGCTCTGGGGCTGGGCTGGGACAGTCCCAAGGTTTTTGCTGTGGCAAGCACCACAGTGCCTGTGGGTGGCTACCAACTGAGCTTTGGATCTGGAACCAGGCTGCTGGTAAAGCCAGGTAAGAATTGTGAGATTTGGGACACTGAGAGGGAAAATTCAGTGGAGCCAAAGCCAAGGGCAGTGTTTGTTCAGAGAGCAGGGCAATGACTTTGTGCAGAAGCAGCTGCTGCCAAACCAGGAGTGACAGAGGTCTCCTGGGTGCTGTGGTGTCTGCTGGAGATGATGCCCAACTCCAGGGCAGGTTCAGTCAGGTTTGAGACATAGTTACAGGTGAAGCTGTTGCCTTTTCCTGTATTTCTCCTGCAGGTACATTATGAATAGGCAAATTGGAGCTTCCCCATGAAGTGCTCAGTGATGTTCTGTGAGGTGTTTGGCTGGGCAGAGCTGTAAGACTGAGAAGCAGCAGTTTGTGTGCAGACACAGACTGACAGTGTGGGGGCAGAGGGTCAGCAGCTCAGTGACCTGCTGGTGGGCAATAGCTGGAACTAGTGAGTGCCAGGGAGGTTGAGGAGGGTGAGGAATGTGGCTGAAGGAAGTGTTTGCTGCTCTCTGGGGAGTGGCCAGAACCCTTGCTTGGAGTGTTCCAAGAGGGATCTGGCATTGTCCTCTTCCCAAACCTTCACCCAGCAGCATGGTGCAAAGCCTCCTGTCACTGTGCACTGCTCATGAACCACTCACATTTGGAGCTGGAACCAAACTCAGCATTTGCCCAGGTGCGTCTGAAGTCTCAGATTTGATTCCTCTTGCAACTGCTTCTTTCCCTTCCCTTTTCCCTGTTCCATCACTCCATAATATATTAGGAATAGGATCACAAATGCTCAGCTGGTGGAAGAGTGATCTCCATGGCTGAATGTGTATTCTCCCCTCCCTGCCCTCGATGGTGAAGTTTTGCACATGCAAGAGGCTTTTTCCTGGAAAGTTAACAGGAGCCCTAAACCAAAACCTCTCTTGTAGAAGAGAATCCAAAGGAATCAGTGAAAGCCTCTGTGGGGCAGGGAAATGCAGCAAGGAGAGGCTCATGGAGCTGTAGTGGGTGAGGACTTTCCGAGCAGGCTGGACCAGGTTAGAGCAGATCCCTCCCCAGCACAGCAAACTCTCTACAGCAGGGGCTTGGGAAGTCAGGAGAAATGAAATTGTGTTTCCTGCAGTTTAAACTGAATATAACAGCATGAGGAGAATTGACTACTTCAGAAAAATAATAACCTTCAGGAGGGTGAGGAAGAGGCCAAGTGGTGGTGGAGCAGCAAAAAGCAGAAGCAGCCAAAACAGCAGCAGGGGGAAGGTAGCAGCAGAAGCAGCAGAAGCAGCAGAAGCAGCAAGGGGAAGACCCAAGCTGTGCTTCCAGGAAGAAGGCTCCAATGAGATTATCTTAACTCTTCCATCGTGGCTATTCTGTGGCCTGTCCCTAGAGTGTTCTCCTCTCCACTCAGAGCTTCCACTTCAAAGTTTTCTCTGTTCCCACCCTCCCTATGTCTGAGCTGGAAATGCAGCTCCAAGGGCCACGTGTGTGGATGTCAGTGCTTCAAGACAGGACTCCCAATTGGGTGTGGATGCAGCATAGGAGCACAGAGTGGAGCTTTGCTTTGGAGCTCACCACCAGGGCTGTGGAGACAGCTCTGAGCCAGGTCGCAGATGTTAGATGAGAACCAGAAGCTCACAAAGGAGCTTGTCCTTGCCAATCCCAAGTCTCTTACCACAGCCAACTGATTTGAGTACCCAGGCCTTCAACACCCACTGCAAGCTTTTGGAGCACACTAGAAGTCAAGCTCTGAAAGTGTGACAAGTCTTAAAAACTAGAGGTGGAAGAGGTCCCCAGACAATGGGCAGAGAGGGCAGGAAGCAAAGCTCATTACTGGGTGACTTTTGTGGAAGGATGGAAAGGTGACCCTGGCCACAAAATCATTTGTGCTTTGACAGTGGCTGCCACAAGTGTCTGGGAAAAAAAAATAATAGAATAGAATCAGGCAGGTTGGAAGAGAGCTCCAAGCTCATCCAGCCCAACCTATCCCCCAGCCCTATCCAACCAACCAGACCATGGCACTAAATGCCCCACCCAGGCTTTGCTTCAACACCTCCAGGGATGGGGACTCCACCACCTCCCTGGGCAGCCCATTCCAATGCCAATCACTCTCTGTGGCACAAACTTCCTCCTAAGATCCAGCCTGAGCCTTCCTCAGCACAACTTGAGGCTGTGTCAGCTCCTTCTGTTGCTGGGTGCCTGGGAGAAGAGACCAACCCCAACTGGCTACAACCTCCCTTCAGATAGCTGCAGAGAGCCCCCCCAAACCCCAGACCTCTCCTCTTGTCTGAAAGCCTCTGGAAAAGGCAAATAAAGTCAGGCAGATCCTAAGAGGTGAATTTCTTAGGAATACTTCTAGGAGCATTTAATATCTGGATGCTTTGGGTGTGCTCAGGAAGAGTTCAGTTTCCCTTTTTTAGAATGATTCATTGCTCAGGTAGTATCAAAGCAGCTTTGTTAACCTTCATAGTTAAAACCCAGAGCAATGCACAGAAACTCTTTGCTCTGAAAGCCTCTGGGGAAATTCCTCACAGTTCAAATGAGCCTCTTGGCCCTGCTCAGAACCCTCTGAGGAACAGTAAGGACCACCCAGCATAAGAAGGACACTGAGAGAGGCCAGAGGGGGCCACAAAGATGGTCCCAGGGCTGAAGCATCTCTGCTGTGAGCACAGGCTGGGGGAGCTGGGGAGGAGAAGGCTCCAGGGGGACCTTAGAGCTGCTGCCAGTGCCTGAAGGGAACCTGGAGAAAGGCTGCAAAGAGACTTTTGCTGAGGGGGTCTGAAGACAGGTCTGGAGCTGAGGCAGAGCAGGGTTAAACGAGCTGAGGAAGAAGTTCTGCAGTGTGAGGGTGGTGAGACACTGGCACAGGTTTCCCAGGGAGGTTGTGGCTGCCTCCTCCCTGGGGATGTTCAAGACCAGGCTGGATGAGGCCTTGAATGGCTGAGAGGTGACCGTGCCCAGGTTGGACTCGATGATCTCTGAAGCCCCTTCCAACCTGAGCCACCCTTGGATGCTCCATGGAGCTCTTGGTGGGCTAGAGGAGCTGTGCAGCAGGATGCGTTCATTGACATGTCCCAAATTTATGGGCATGTCTTTGTGGAGCTGCCCCAGACCTTGCTCTGGTCACACTGTGCACCCTAAGAGCTTCTCCAGTGCCTGGTGGCAGATCCAGCAGTGGTTTGCCTGCCACAGGCACACTCCACCCAAACCTCTGCTTGCCAATTTGCTCCGGAACCACTCTTGACCAATTCAGATGCCAAAGCCCAGAAGAGTGAAGTGCTGAAGCTTGTGAGACATCACTGGCCACTAGGTGAGCTCTGCAGCATCAGGAAAGAAACTGCCTTTGAGAGCCTGACCTGACTGGCAGGCTGGTGAAATGAAGGTGAGATGGAGACAGGATCTGTGCTGCAGGAGGCTTCCTGAGAGCTAAAGGATAACTACGGTGCAGGGGAATATTAAGGAACAGATGTTTGAGAGGCTGAGAGATGCAAACCACCTCATGAAGAGAAAGAAGGAAAGTCCTAGACAGGTGGATCTAATGACAGAGAGAAACAGGAGTGCTTTTGGGGGAGCATTTCATTCTGGAAGGATCCACTCAAGGCTGCTCTGGATATTGTAGAGGGCTCTGCTGTTGTGTGACAGGAGTCACCAACTCACTTTTGGATCTGGGACAAGGCTTCTGGTTTTGCCAGGTACATTCATCCTGATTCCACACCTCAGGTGCAAGGTGGTTGTGGACAAGCACCAAGCTCTGGGAAATGGCAGCTGCCAAAGGCTTAGCCTTGGTACTAGCTCTGGGCACCTCTCAGCTGCTCTGCCTGATGGACAGGTCCTGTACTGCCCACAGGTACTGCAAGTGGAGTCTGCTTCTTGCTGGAGCTCAAATCCAGATGTGCAGAGCTGTTAACAGCTGCCCAGCCACCTACTTAGCACTTACTCCTGCTGCCACATGTCTAAGTATGTGAGAGTATCTGAATCCTGGAGTAACAGAGTGAGCAGGCTCAGGTTGTCTTTGGGACTGCCTGTGAAGCTCTAAGGTCAAGGTCACATAGTGCCATGGAAACCTGCAAGGAGAGAACTGCAACCAAGGCTGAAGGGATTCTTGCAAAGCTTCCTTGGGTCATCTGAAGGGGGCTACAAAATAACTGGGGAGGGACTTTTTAGGCTCTCAGGGGGTGACAGGACTGGGGGGAACGGAGCAAAGCTGGAGGTGAGGAGATTGAGGCTGGAGGTGAGGAGAAGTTCTGCACCATGAGAGTGGTGAGAGGCTGGAATGGGTTGCCCCTGCAGGGAGGTGTTTGGGGCCAGATCCCTGGAGGTGTTTTTGGCCAGGCTGGCAGAGGCTGTGGGCAGCCTGCTCTAGGGTAGGGTGTCCCTGGGCATGGCAGGGGGGTTGGGGCTGGCTGATCCTTGTGCTCCCTTCCAACCCTGACTGATTCTGGGATTCTAACTGAAGTGTAAAAACTGCTGGTACAGTGTGAGCAGAGAAAACCTGCACTGGGAAGGGGAACCAACCTGCTGTGGTGCCTGCTAACTCTTTCCTTTCCTCAGTGATACTTTATACTGCTCTAGAAACCTGGAAAGGTGGAATGGAATTGTAAGTGCCTTTGTGTAGGCAGCTCCCCTGTGTGCTTTGGGTGTGCAGCCACTGGAACGTGCAGCTGGAAGGCAGAGATTTACTGTGAAGCCTCCTCCTTGAGTGAGATGCTGCAAGATATTGTGCAGCTGTGTTTGGGGGAGGAAAAATATGTAAGGTCAACTGAGGTGTGTGAGATTTGGAGAAGAGCAGGAGCAGGAGCAGTGCCCTTGGTCAGTGCTTCTGAATGGATACTGCACAAAAACTCTGACAGAAGAGTGGAGGGAGGAGGGAAAGGCTGAAAGAAAACCAACCTAGGATTAATTCTCAGCAGAGTGCTTGTGAAGGTGGATCAGGGAGACTGGGGACAGTGGGAAATGAGGCATTCTCATCAGTGTGTTAGCTTAATGATGTTGGCATATCATTGACATTGACTTCTGAGGCCTGCCAGACACCAGCACTGTTCTGCCTTTGACTGAGGGGAAACAAAAATGCAGGGAAACAAAAAAAGCAGGGAAAGCAAAAAAGCAGGGAAAGCAAAAAAAAACAGGGATAGCTCTGGGCTCATGTCTGAGTCTTGGGTTTGCACTGCCTTGTGAGGGCATTTCCCAGGTGTCTGAAGAAGTGATTGAAGCTGGGGTGAATGGGATGCTGGAGCTCTGAGAGTGTCTGGAATGACACAGGGCTGTGACCTCCAAGAGGTTGTTGAAATAAAAGTAGTTAACTAAATAATGAAACAAATCTCCTTAGCTGACTGGCTGATGAGGAAAGGAAGGCACTTTGGTGTGAGCCATCCACAGCTGAGCCACGTCCACAGCTGTCCCCAGAGGGACTCAGAGCTGCTGGAGTGAGGCCAGAGGAGGCCACAAAGACGCTCCAAGGGCTGGAGCAGCTCTGCTGTGGCACAGGCTGGGGGGGCTGGGGGGGTGCAGCCTGCAGAGGAGAAGGCTCCAGAGGGACCTCAGAGCTGCTGCCAGGGCCTGAAGGGATCCTGCAGGAAGGCTGCAGAGAGACTTTGGCTGATGGAGGCTGGAGCCAGGCCAAGGGGGAATGGTTTGGAGCTGAGGCAGAGCAGGATGAGACTGGAGCTGAGGAAGAAGTTCCTCAGTAGGAGGGTGGTGAGAGGCTGTGGCTGCCTCCTCCCTGGGGATGTTCAGGGCCAGGTTAGGTGAGGCCTCGAGTGGCTGAGTCTAGGTGAGAGGGGGTTAGAGTAGATGGTTTGGGGCTTATCCTGGTTCAGTACCAGGCAGCTGTGTGGCCAGTCCAGCACTTGAGTTGTTCTCACACTCTGGGTATGTCCCTCCATTAATCCAGCTTTAGTGCTAGCTCAGGGAGGAATCTTTCCCTTCAAAGGTTTGTGGGAAAGCTCCTGGATGGTTTTGGTAACAACTTCCCCATGTCCAGACATGGAATCACAGAATCAGGCAGGTTGGAAGAGAGCTCCAAGCTCACCCAGCCCAACCTATCCTCCAGCCCTACCCAATCAACCAGCCCATGGCACTCAGTGCCCATCCAGGATTGGCTTGAACACCCCCAGGGATGGGGACTCCACCACCTCCCCTGCAGCCCATCCCAGTGCCAATCTCTCTCTCTGGGCACAACTTCCTCCTCACATCCAGCCTGAACCTGCCCTGCCACAGCTTCAGCCTCTGTCCCCTCCTTCTGGCCCTGGCTGCCTGGCAGCAGAGCCCAACCCCAGCTGGCCACAACCTCCCTTCAGGGAGCTGCAGAGAGCAATGAGCTCTGCCCTGAGCCTCCTCTCCTGCAGGCTGCACACCCTCAGCTCCCTCAGCCTCTCCTCTTGGGGCTGTGCTCCAGGCCCCTCCCCAGCCTTGCTGCCCTTCTCTGGACACCTTCCAGCACCTCAACATCTCTCTCTAACTGAAGGGGAGAACCAAAGCTCTGCCTGAGCCCTGCTAAGTCAAGCAGCATCTGCACATTTGTAAACAGGGCACAGAGTCTTTATTTTGGATGACTTGGCTGATGCAGGACTGGGACCTGATTTCCTCTATCTGAGTACCTCCAGACATGAGCACCAGAAGTCTAGAGAAGGGTTCAGGCACTAAATGTGGACACCCAGTCTTGCTGTGGGCACCCCAGCATCCCTGCAGGGCTGGCAGGCACCACAAAGGAGCTCTGATACATCAGATACATCTGCATCTCCATTGCAGAGCAGTGAACATCACTGAGGTGCATGTTAGGGCTCCTCTGGGGCCAAGATCAGCCTGTGGGAGGTGTCAGGGGGGTGTGAGGGTGTCAGGTGTCTGCATTCCCTCTGAGCTGGGCAATAGCTCCAGGCTGACTCCAGCTTTGCAATATCATTTCTCAGCTGAGGAGTGGTAAGAGGATCCAAGAGCTCTATCCCCCAGCTGCAGTCTGACCAGAGCCCCAGAGCCCAGAGCTTGCTTTGGAGGGAGTGGAGAATGAGGTCAGTCTGGGCTGATGATCTGCTCCAGCTCCTTTGGGAAAGCAGAGGCAGGGCTCAGGGTGGGGCTGGAACAGGCTTCTGCTGCTCTCTCCCTGGAAGCAGCCTCTGGAGTTGGCTGTGTAAGAACAGCATTCCAACAGCTCCTGCTCTTCATCATGGAAGAGATCCCTCAGTAAAGATGAAAGTAGGCAGCGTGGACAGCTCAGACTATTATGGTTTACTTCTCAATCATTCTTGCAAATAAAGGTCACAGATATTTCCTCCAGCACCTCCACCAACTCAGAGAGAACAGCAGGGAAGGTGCAGCCACAGAGCTGTGGTTATGAGAGGTGACATTTACCAAGGCTGGCTTCAGACTCAGCTGTGCAAATGTGCAAAGGGACTGAAGGGAAGCAGCACACAGGCAGCAGCCCTGCTGAGCAAGAACCAGACTGAGTGGTTTGCAGGGTGCTGCTGGAGCTGCCTGCACAAACCACACCTCAGGCTCTTAGCTGCCCAAGGTAAAAGCATTGCACAAACTGAAAACAGCCTCATTTGAAGGGAGGGGGATCTGTAGCTCTTCAGAAAGCAGAGTACTCATCATGAGAGAGAAGCAGAACCACTCCTGCCTCATCTGTGCTAGAGAGAGGTCCAGCACCAAGTGTTCCACCTGCTCCTGCCTTCCTCCCCCTAGCAAATGATCACTGAAATCTGTTTCCAAAATTGTAACTGAGAGTATGAGGTGGGGGTGAGGAAGGGGCTGAAGGACCCAGAACATACATTAGCTACTGTCCTACATAGCTGGGACAGTCTCATGAGGCTGTTCAAAGCCAAAGCTGGGCTAAAGGAAGTGCAGCTGAGAGGGCCAGAGGAAAACTCATTCAGCTCCGTGGATTATTTTTCTCCTGGGACCATACCTGGCTGCTTCCCTAAGCTGCTGCCAACATTTATCTCAGTGCTGAGGCTGAGGTCTGCACTGGAACAAGACTCTGAGGCAATTCCTAAAAGACAAGGCTTAGGTCAAACTTACCCTGTAGGAAGAAGTGAGAAGTTCTCCAGGGAGCTAAGCTGCCTGTAGTGTTTCTGCAATGTTTGTGAGTGTGAGGGCAAAGAAAACATTGATTAAAACTGAGCCCTGCACAGGAGCAGTTTGTTTAGAAATGTGATCTGAAGCTCTGGTTCAAACATGGGATCCTAAACTCTGTGGGAGCTGCAGCCAGAGGGTGGCTGACAGCCCCAAACCTGCTCCTTAGCTGCAGGATGTCTTTGCTGATCTCTTCACCTTCACAGTACTGCAGTGCCCACAACACTTCACTGTGGCAAAAGAGCAAAGCTTTGGGGAGCACTTTCTGAAAGAATCAGAGCTCAAGAGCTGCAGAAGGTGAATGTGTGCTTAGGGCATGAGTTTGCAAAGGTAGATGTGCAAACAAGAGTTTAACCACAGGCAGGGTTTTGATCTGGGTGGAAAATCCAAGTCTAACTGATTGCTGGCAGATTGTGATGCAACAGAACAGAAATGAACCTCAGGCGTTTGTCATCTGCAGCTTGAGCTCCCCAAACCCCTCTTTTGCAGGGCAACATTTGGTAAAAGAGTCTTGCTGTGTGCTGTCAGGCAGCAAAGCCTAAAGACACCCTCCAGAAAGGTCTTGACAGGCTGCTGGAGCAGGCAAGAAGGAGCTGTATGGAGTTTAGTGAGCAGTTCAGGGTCTTGCACCTGGGAACACACAACCTGAGTGCAGCTCAGGTTGGGAACCACCTGGCAGCACTGTGGAGAGGGACCTGGGGGTGCTGCTGGGCAAAAGGGCCAAGATGAGCAAACAGTGATCTGCAGGGGCAGAGGAAGGCACCAGGCTGCTGGGTTGCATTGAGGAGGGTATCACAGGCAGGGATGCAGATGCCATTGGCCCACTCTGCTCAGCGCTGGGCAGGCTGCATCTTGAGCACTGTGCACAGATTTGGTCCCTGCTGTACAAGAAGGATGGGGACAGACTGGAAGGGCATAAGAATGATCAGAGAAAGGCTGAGAGAGATGGGCCTAGTTCAGCCTTGAGAGGAGAAGGCTTAGGAATGACCTCATAACCACGTTCAAGTACACAAAGGGCAGCACTCATGAGGAGGGAGACTCCCATGGCAAAGGCAAAGGCTGATGGGCACAAGCTGCTACTGGGGAGATCACAGCTGAATACCAGGAAAAAAGTTTCCACCATTCAGATAATTGGACACTGGAATCAAGTCCCCAGGGGGGTGCTGGATTCCTTACACTACATTACACAGTTTCAAGGCTCAGCTTGGTAGGCTGCTGGGGCAGCTCATTTTAACTTTATCCTTAGCCTGCAAGGTTGGACTGGGGGATCCTCGAGGTCCCTTCCAGCCTGCTATTCCATGAATCAATGCCACATGGACTTGTTTCATCCTCTCCCCCCTCACTGTGGCCATGCCCTCCCACTTTGCAGTGCCCCTGTCCTGGAGGAACACAACCAGACTGGTGGGAACTGGAGACAGTTTATCCACTGTCCCTGGGGGCAGGGGGAGGAAGTTGGGTTTTGAACATCAGACAGAATGCCCCGGGGCTGCCCAGCTCTCTGCAGGCACAGGACAGCTCCCAGCAGTGATGCAGGAAGAGTGCATCCAGGCCAAGCCCTGAGGGGATCTGGCTGCAGGGTGGAGTGGAAGGAGCTGTGAGAGTGACAAGGTCAGATATGGGCATGCAGGCTGTGGGTGCCCAGCAGGGTCAGTTCTGATGCCCCAGGAACCCTGCCTGGCCACCCTCTGTGTGTCTCACACGAGACAAGACAGCACAAGTTTCATGCAGCTCCTGCAGCAGCTGCTTGGCTCTGCAGGTGCCTTAGCACAAGCTCCTTGTGGCTGGGAGCTGCTCCCTGGAGCCGTGCACAGAGCTCCAGAGTGTGCTGGGGCTGTCTGCTCACATCTAACATCTCTGCTGTTCTCCATTCCCAGATGTCACTCCATCCCCTTCAGTCTACAGGCTGACCTCTGAAGATGACCAGGAGCTGGAAATGTGCCTCATCACAGATTACTCCCCTGAGGAGCTCACCCTCAGCTCCACCAACAAGCAGACAAATGCTGTGGTGGAGGTGGCAACGGCGGAGCAGGGCCGGGAAGCGAGCTACCTGGCAACCTACTGGGGCAAGAAGGGGGAAATGCAGTGTGCTGCAAACCACCAGGGCTTTGGGCAGCTGCAGAGCCACCACCCTGACACTGGTAAGGCCACTGCTGATGTCTGCAGGTCTGGGCCACTCTGGTCTGTGTGCTAGCAGGGTGAGCAGGACACCTCTGGCCCTGCCAGCAGCTGGTCTGTGCTGCCACACTGCAGAGGGGCAGAGCCTCCTGCCCCTGCTGTCCTTTGTCCTCCCTGGGGGAAACAAGAGTGAGGTTGTGAGATTGGCACAGCCCCAGCAGAGAGATCTGAAATCCACACTGGGGTGGATACAAAGCTTGAAACTCCTCTGCTCAGTGGGATGAGGAAGCTTCTTTGGATCCCATTTTCTGACTAGAGGGAACATTCATATCTTATGACCAGGAGAAATGCCTGCTTGTGGGAGGGCTGCTGGCCAGAAGCTCTCACCCAGCCCCGCAGAGCAGAGGTCTGTGTGTGAGCTGCTGGAGCATCACACTGCTGTTACTAATCCCATGTCCTGTTGCTGCCTGCAGGTGCCAGCTCTGTCTGTGTCACGGGGATGTCTCTACACTTCAGGACAGGTATGCACACAGCATTTGAGGAGCAGAGCTTGGCCTGCAGATGTCTTCCCAAGCTTTTTTGCTAATGTCTTATTTGCAATGTTCCCATCAGAGCAAAAAGCTCAGACTGGAAATTTACAGAAGGGTCCCACAGGCTCTAAGGACCAAGGCTGGGAGTCACTGGGTTCAGGAAGCCTGCCAGATCTGAGCATCCTCTGTCAGCACTGCAGCCAGTGCCTAGGTGCTGCTGCTAGCCAGAGGAGGCTGATTTGAGGTACTGGTATGAGTCAGCTCAGACATCAAAGGGCTGTGTGTATTTTTGGGTGCACAAACAGCTCGGGAAGCAGGAGCTGAGCAGGTAGTTTCTGTGGTGTGTGCTCAGAGGCAGGGTTGCACTAAAGATAGCTGCATCTGGGCACTGTGGAGCACATCAACCAGTGCTGGAGCCCCAGCAGCTGCTGCTCCTGCTAGCTCAGAGGTGCTGAGCCTGCCTCTGCACTTGCCCTGCTAGCAGAACAGCAGAGCTTGTGCAAGCATGCAGCTTGCTGGAGAGAAACCAGAGAGCCAAATGGTTCCAAAACACCACTGGGAAAATGCTCCTGGCTGGTCTGGGCTGGTTTGATCAGGCACTGCAAAGAGAAGCTTCCAAAGACAGAAAACAACTTGATGGTGACAGCTCCCTGCTTCCCCAGCACAGATCAATGCATTGTCAAACTAAAAATGCCTTTCTAATTCCAGATTAAGAGAAAACTCAAACAGACTTTGCCTTCCTTGAGTGAAATTTAACTTTTTCACCTCCACTCATCTTAAAAAAAAAAATAGGGAGAGGAAGGAGGAAAAACCTCCAGCAGCTTGGGCCCATGATGTGCTGTGTGTAAACCCAGCTGGGCAGCTGGCAGAGCTGCACAGTGGGGACAGAGAGCTTGGATGGGAGCTCAGCCTGGCACAGCTGAGGAAATGAAAGTCTGTGAGAGAGCAGTGCTGCTGTCCTGCTGTCTGCTGTCCTGGAGTCCAGCTGTCTGTTGTCCTGCTGTCTGCTGTCCTGCTGTCCTGCAGTCCTGCTGTCCTGCTGTCTACTGTCCTGCTCTCCTGCTGCCTGCTGTCTACTGTCCTGCTCTCCTGTAGTCCTGCTGTCCTGGAGTCCTGCTGTCTACTGTCCTGCTGTCTGCTCTCCTGCTCTCCTGCTGCCTTCTCTCCTGCAGTCCTGCCTGTCTCAGTCACCCAGAGTGGAACAGCCTCATTAGAAGTGTTTCCAGAGGGTTCTGCAAGGGAGGACACCTGGGTGATTGTGGTGGTTCAGCAGTTATCCACCCCCCACACTTCTGAAATCACCCAGACTGGACTCAGTCAGCTGGAAGTTAATGACTGAAGCTTTCTGTGCAGAGCAGATATTGACATTACATTACAGGTATATACAGTGAAAGGGTAACAGAAACCCCACAGCCCTTCCAGAGATCAGAGTCCCCAAGAGGGGCTCCCAACCACCCTTCCACCTTCTCCCCACTACCCAATCTTATCCCAGGATCTGCCTTATGTGCCAGGTGAAGAGGGAAGATTGGCCAGGGAGGGTTAAAAGCAGAAATTGATTAGTTGGGTTACACAGATCCAGCTGGGGAGAGAGAGCAGCAGCCAGAGCAGCCTGAGCAGCTCTGCCTTGTCTGTGTTTGGGTTCTTACTTTTGCATCTGTCAGCAAACCTGTGAGTGAAGGAGACCTCCCCAGTGTTTGCCTTTCTCAGCCTATAACCCAGTTTCTCATTAAAATCCTCCAACTAGCCTCAAACCAGCAGAGTGACCTTGCACCCTCTGCTCCTGTTGCAGATGGCAGCCTGAACATGCTGTCCCTGGCACAGCTGGGCCTGAGGATCACTCTGCTGAAAGGAGTCATCTTTAATGTGCTGATGACAGTGCTCATGTGGAAAATCAGGTGAGTGCTTGGGGCAGGGGAGAGGCCACCTGGGAGTGTTCCTTCTCTTGGCAGTGACTGTGCCTGCAGTTTGTCCTGCAGTGAAATCCTTCCACTCCTTTGGCCATATCACCCCTCAAGTCTATTTATGTCTTCTTGTCCTTCCTTCTGGCCTCTCTCCTCTTCCTGCATCCATCTCTTCCCTTGTTTGCATTCCTGCATCACATTCAGCCCCTGACCAGTCTCCAGGTGGGAAAATTTGATGCTACTTAAGACCTCAGACCTAATGCATTTGGCTTGGCCCAGTGCCTCATGCTCCTCTTTCTACTGCCTGACACTTCAGGCCTGCAGTTGTGCAGCTGTGGGTCCCAAACTGGGGTTTCACACCTCTTTATTTTTGTTTCAGGAATGACAGTGGCCAGATGGTGCAGTTCTGAAGTGCCAAAAACAATCTGCTGAGGAGTTTTTTATCAGAGGGAAGAGGCATTCCTGCTGCAAGGGAGGTGACCTGCTGGTTCTCTCTATCTCCCAGCCACAGCTGCTTTATTTGTGTGGTTGTAAAGCTCCTCCAAAACGAGCTCCACATTTTCAGCACCCAGCTTGCTCGGATGCCTGCCTCCTTTAGCCTGACTCTGCATGCAGCAGAGTTTGCTACAGCTGCCAACTGCCAAGCACCACAATTCCTCCTGTTAGGCTGACCCCCAGTGTCTGCTTGGGACACTGCTGCGAGCTGCAAGCCAAATACCCCTGGAGTGTGAACTTTCCTGCCTTGGTAGCCACCAGGGGTGCACCCCCAGGCACCACTGCAGTTGCAGACGAAGCACTCTGAGGAGCTAAGGGAGAGTGGCTCAGGCTGCTGTGCACCACTTTCTGCTACTGTTAGCTAGACCAGAGCAAGACATCTTTCCCTCCTAAGAAGATCTGCCTGTGGGTGGCCCAGAAGTCCTGGACTCAGTGAAATTCTCCCGGGCTGGTCACAGAGCACAGCACTGCTCTGCAGTGGTTTTTTTTGAAGTCTTGCTGGCCCTACCATTGCCTGGCTTCAACCAGCCTCAGATGTAGCTTGTACTTAGTCAGCTCCCACCTCCTGCTGTTCCTGCTTCCTTCTAATAGCTGCAGATTTCCCAGTTTCTTTTTGTAACCATTGCATAAACCTGGAGATGCTGCCCTGCCCATGGCTGCTGTCCTGTGCCCACCTGTGACATCTGCAGGTGCCAGCTCTGGGCTGGAGCCACTCTGGGGGCCTTTGGCTGTCATTAAACAACTCTTATCTAAAAGCAGAAACTTGTCTGTCTTCTGTATCTGTAGTCTGAGGAACTTGGTTTACCCTTCAGATGGGCTTTAATGAGGAGCCTGGCTCAGAGGGGTGAAGGAGGGTTGCAGTGACTCCTCCTCAGCCTGGCTTGGCCACCAGGCACTGTTTGCCATCACTGTGGATGCATGAGAGTGGGTGGGGAATGGCTACGAGTCCCTTCCCAGGTCACATCCTTCCTGTGTGGTGTCTGGGAGGGAGTGGAAGAGAGGAGAACGTCTCTCACAGAACCATGGAACCATCTACTTGGGAAAGACCTTAAGATCATTGAGTCCAACCACAGCTGCTAGACCATGACCCTGAGCTCCTCATCCAGATGTTCCAACTGGCCTCAAACCAGCACAACCCCTTAAACACCTCCAGGGCTGCTGCCCCCTCTGCTTCCTTGGACAGCCTGTGCCAGTGCCTGGTGCCTTTCTCTCACTCTTCTCCAAGAGCAGACTCTGCTGTCACAGAACCACAGACACAGAATGTTAGGGGTTGGAAGGGACCTCCAGAGGCCCCCCCCCTGCCAAACCAGGGTCACCCAGGGCAGGTCACACTGGGACACATCTCCAGAGAAGAAGACTCCACAACCTCTCTGGGCAGCCTGCTGCAGGGGTCCAGCTCTGCTCACGTCGAGGTGGAGCCTCCTGTGCTCCAGGCTGTACTCCTGTCACCTCATCCTGACACCCACCCCTCAGGTGTTCAGAGATGCTGCTAAGATCACAGAATGGTTTGGGACTGAAGGGACTCTGAGGCTCATTCAGTCCAACCCTCCCTGGGACATCCTCCACTACAGCAGGTTGAATATCTCCAGGGACATGGCCTCAAAGACCTCCCTGGGCAACCTGTTGCAGTGTTCCAGCAACCTCCTGGTGCAGAACTTGTTCCTCACCTCCAGTCTCCATCTGCTCTGCTCTGGTTTGCAGCCATTGCCCTCGCCCTGCCTCTGCAGGCCTTTGGGAACAATCTCTCTGCAGCCTTCTTGTAGCCCCTTCAGGTCCTGCAGGCTGCTTTAAGGCCTCCCCTGGCTCAGCAAGCTCAGCTCCCCCAGCTGCCTCCAGGGGAGAGGTGTTCCAACCTCCTGAGCATTTCTGTGGCCCTCCCCTGGACCTGCTCCACCAGAGCCCCTCTGAGCCTTCTCTCCAGACTAAGCAGCCTCAGGTCTCTCAGTCCTTCCTCACAGGAGAGGTCTGAAGGCAGAGGTAACACACAGCTTGCTCCAGGGAGGTTCCTGTGGGCAGATGTCTGCTGCCATGGGGAGCACAGGAGCCTGAAGCCTCCTGCTCCAGATGTGCCTCGCTGGATCACAAGCACCAGTGGAGCAGAAGCTGCCTGCTTTGTGCTGCTGACACCAGTGGGGCAGCTTTGTGTCTGCCAGGCTCAGTTTGCCACTGGCAGCTCTGGAGAGGACATTTTACTCTTTGGGACATCCATTTCTCCATCTTCTGAAGCAGCCTCTGGAGGGAGAAATGAGAAGGAGCCTCTGAACAAAACACATCCTCTGCTTGCAGCTACACCACTGCCTGGGTGGCAGGAGAAGCCTCAACAGCCTGGTGGGGGTGATTGCTCCTCACAAGATCTTTCTCACCCTGCTGGATCCCCAGGCAGTGCAGGGACCTCTGGCTTTGGAAAGGCTTTCAGCCCTCTGATGGTTTGGGACTTCCCCACCCCCCCCAACAACGAACTCACCCAGACTAGACTCAGCTGGCTGGAAGCTAAGGGCTGAAGCTTTCTGCTCACAGCTCAGCACAAGACACAAGCAGAGGTTTACAGGAGATCACAAATATTTACAGCTGGATACAGAAATAGACAAGGTAAAAATAACAACACAGCCACACAATGCCCCTGCCAGAGATCAGAGTCCCCAGGAGGGGCTCCCAACCACCCTGACACCTTCCTTCCACCTTCCAACCTCATCCCAGACTCTGCCTTATGTGCAAGGTGAGTTGAAAGGATTGTCCAGAGGGGTTAGAAGCAGAATTGATGAGTTGGGTTACACAGCTCCAGCTGGAAGCCAGGGAGAGAGACAGACACTGAGAGACAGCCCCAGGCTGTCCTTGCTTCTGTGCATCTCAGCAAACCTATGAGTGCAGCAGACATCAGCAGGGTTTGCTTTTCACAGCCTAGCATCTACATGTTCTCATTAAAATACTCCAGGTAGCCCCAGAGAAGCCCAAAGCTCTGTGCTCATGTGGCAGAAGTGCCCATGTGCAGGCCAAGCCTGCATCCTGCCACGGGAGCTGACTGCACAGTGCTGAGCAGCAGCACAGCAAAGCCTCCCTGGTGCTGCCACCTGACCATGCAGGAGTGGCCTTTCACAGGGTGACAGAGGATGAGTGACCCCTGCCAAGGGACAATCTGAAACTTTCTGGCTCTGTTACCCAGATTATTTTTTAGCACAGCTCCCAGGATGTCAGGGGTTGGAAGGGACCCAAAGAGCCCATCCAGTCCAACCCTGCCAGAGCAGGAGCATCCAAGCTAGCTCAGGGCACACAGCAACACATCCAGACAGAGCCTGCAAAGGCTCCACACAAGGAGACTCCACAACCTCTCTGGGCAGCCTGTGCCACTGCTCTGGGACCCACACAGGCAAGAAGTTGCCTCTTGTGTTGAGCTGCAACCTCCTGTGCTGCAGCTTCCATCCATTGCTCCTTGGCCCATGGCAGGGAGCAGTGAGCAGAGCCTGTCCCTGTCCCCCCCCTCCTCACCCCCAGCCCTCACACACTTACAAACATTGATCCAATCCCCTCTCAGCCTTCTCTTCTGCAGCCTAAGCAGCCCCAGGTCCCTCAGCCTCTCCTCCCCAGCCACTGCTGCAGTCCCCTCAGCATCCTCACAGCCCTCCCCTGGACCCTCTCCAGCAGTTCCTGTCCCTCTGCAACTGGGGAGCCCCAAACTGAAGGCAGTGCTCAAGGTGAGGTGTGAGCAGGGCAGAGCAGAGGCAAAGGAGAACCTCCCTGGATCTGCTGGACACACTCTGCCTAATGCCCCCCAGGACCCCCTTGGCCCTCTTGCCCCCCAGGGCACATTGCTGTGCCATGGATGTTCTCCCCCAGCACTCTCAGCTCCCTCTCCTTGGGGCTGCTCTCCAGCAGTCCCCTCCCAGCCTGTCCTGCTGCAGTTTATTCTTCCTCCCCAGCTGCAGGACTCTGCACTTGTCCTTGCTGAGCCTCCTTTGGTTCCTCTGTGCCCAGCTCTGTCTGTGCAGCTCTCTCTGGATGGTCTCACAGCCTGCAGCTGCCTCAGCCAAGCCTCCCAGCTTGGTGCTCTCAGCAAACCTGCTGAGCAGCCTCTCTGTGCCTTAGATGTCCAGGGACTCATTCTCTTGTCTCTCCCTGAACACAACAGGTCCTCTCATCTCTCTCCAGCTGTTATAAGCCCAGGACTCTTTAAATGCCACATTCTATACAGCTCTTGAAGCTAACATTTCACTCCTGATGAGGTCCACCATGGGACAGGGGCACAGCTCAGCCCATGTTTGGGTTACAAAGCAATTCAGGTTTCCAGAAACCTTCAGGGACAGGGAAGGAGTTTCCAAGCTCCTCAACATTATCAACCTTCTGCTCTTTGCTCCACTCCTTCTTGTGTGGTCCTGGAGGAAGGGCAGTGTGCTGCCTCCTTCCAAATCTCAGTCTGCTCCAGGTTAAGGACCCCAGTGACAGGATGTGCTGAGTGAGGGGCTGAGGTCACAGACAGCCTTAGATGTTCTGCCATGTGATGCAGCACTGAATTTGGGGCTCTACTTCAAAGACCCTTTTGTCTGCTAGGCCTGCAGCCCACCCCCCCCCAGCCTGCCTCCTCCTCACCACTTGGCACTTTCTTGTTTATTTTGAGAAAGCAAACAGCAGAGTGCAAAGCAGAGGCAGGAAACAACACAGTGGGACAGGATGTGGGAAGGGTTTCACGGCCCAGGTGGGGCAGGAAGAAAACACCACCAGTTCCATGACGCCACAGCCGAGATCTGGGTCACCTTTTGATGCTTCTCCACCACAGAAACCATTTCCTCTGGAAAGTGGAGCAAAAACAAGAGGTGTGGGGAGCAGGGTTGGTGTGGCACGGGGCAGGGAGCAGGAGAAGCATTGCAAAAGCAGAGCAGCTGTTAGACCACAAGGCACAGCCAAATGAGGTTTGGGCTCCTCCCTTCCTGCCCCCACTGCAGCCTGCTCTGGGGTCTGGGGGTGCTGCTGGGGTACAGCAGGCAGGGCTGAGCTATGTTTAGCAGGGGCAGGGGAAAGGAGAGGACAGCACACAGCAGGAAGTGTGATGGGTGTCCAAGAGCTGTGGATTTGCTGCCAGTCCCTTGCAGCCTGCTGTAGGGGCAGTGAACCCAGGCAGGAAGATCACTTCTCCTGCCCCAGGAGAAGGGAGGAAGCAGCACAGAGACTAATCACACATCGGCAGGGAAGGAGATGTTGTCTTGGTCCATCTCTAGCTCAACTCTCTCCTGTGCCACCTACAGTTGGGAGACCAACATGGACATTTCCTAGGGGTTTTGTTGGAGAAAATGCCCTGCCCAGCACCTGTCACCTCCTTAAAGACAACAGCTCTGTGCACAAAGCAGCTCTTGCCCTCTTCTGCAGTGTGAGTAGGGACATGACCATGGCCTCCCCACCTGGAGTACTGCATCTGACAAGTTTGACAGTCATGGCAAGATGCATTGCAACCTTGAAATGGTCTCTCTAAGCTCTTCTGACTAAGAAAGGCTCAGAGGGTGCATTTGCTAACCCAGCCCAAGACAATGTCATGATCTGGGGGGTTTAAAAGCTCCAGTTCTGGAGCCCCTGGGACAAGAGGGATGTGGAGATGCTGGAGGTGTGCAGAGAAGGGCCCTGAGGATGCTCAGAGGGCTGCAGCAGCTCTGCTGTGAGCACAGCCTGAAAGAGTTGGGGCTGTGCAGGCTGGAGAAGAGGAGGCTCCCAGGGGACCTTCTGGTGGCCTTCCTGCATCTGAAGGGAGCTACAAAAAAGCTGGGGAGGGACTTTTTAGGCTCTCATGTCGAGCCAGGAGTGAGGGCAATGGAGCAAAGCTGGAGGTGGGGAGATTGAGGCTGGAGGTGAGGAGGAAGTTGCTGAGCATGAGAGTGGTGAGAGGCTGGAATGGGTTGCCCCTGCAGGGAGGTGTTTGGGGCCAGATCCCTGGAGGTGTTTTTGGCCAGGCTGGCAGAGGCTGTGGGCAGCCTGCTCTAGGGTAGGGTGTCCCTGGGCATGGCAGGGGGGTTGGGACTGGCTGATCCTTGTGCTCCCTTCCAACCCTGACTGATTCTAGGATTCTATGATTCATAAGGTGCAGAGCTTGAAGGTATCTACAGACTTGGTGAAGCTTATTCAGATGCAGGAGCAGCTCTGACAGGACCCGAATTCTAGTGCTGAGTTTAGGGCACAAAGAGGCATTGTGAGCTGGTGAGAACCAAGGCAGGAAGAACTCCAGGGCAGAAGAACCCCAGGGCAAGAAGAACCCCAAGGCAGAAGAACCCCAGGACAAGCAGAACCCCAGGGCAGGAAGAACCCCAGGGCAGAAGAATCTCAGGGCCGAAGAACCCCAG
>VWZI01015420.1:0-14381 GCA_013396835.1 Psilopogon haemacephalus
CTCCAGATTACAAATACTCAATCTGTGCAAATAATTTGACTCTCTATCTTATCTACCACTTCAAAAAGTTACCCAAAATCTTGAATTATATTTAATTCTTTTCCTTAGTCAAGCAGGAAACAGGAAAACGTGCTTTAAACTAACATTAGGCTGTTTCTCTGAGATGGAGAAACTTTGTTAAAAATAATTAAAATTTAGTAGTCAACTGGTAAGTAAATGAGAATAGGGTATATGCTGCCCATCACTCCCAAGGGATTTTCCAAAACTATTTGGTGAATTTCACCGAGAATTTGAATTTTACAGAATACAAATGGACTTCAACCATGAACTGACTTCCAGCTAAACAGTATACTGTAAAACAGTATGTTCTGATAGACACTTCATTGGCTTTTTCTATCTGCCTGCGCTACATACAGTAAGTAGGCTACCTTGCAGGAATTAGCTGGATTTGCTTTTAGATGCCACACAGCAGTTACTTACACTGTCCACAGTAAGTTCCAATATAGCCCTTCTGGCACTGGCACTGGTTGTCTGTGCATGTGCCGCCGTTCATGCACCTGACACTGCACTGTTGCGCTGCAGCAGAGCCCATGCAGACAGACAACAATGTCAGGCAAAAAAATGACGTTGAGAAGCAAATATGGATAAAATCAGAAACATCTGAAAACAGCCAACAGCTTCATACAATATATGCCATGTATTTAAGTGTACATTCAGGTAGTCCTGTAACCAAAGCCATCCAAGCTACAGCTAATAGTCAGCCACTATGTTAAAGGCAACATTAAGAGCCTTTCAGAGTTTTCCATGAGTATATTTATCAACTTAGAACTTTTAATCATCTTGGAAGCTGTACAGTTTCCATTCCTTAAGAAAATGGACTTGATAAAAATGTAATACTACACACATTTATATGCAAACTTGCTATCTCTTTAACCACACTTTTTTTTCAATTTGTCACACAGAACATAGACACGTATCACATTTTACCAAAAACTAGACATATACCAAAGTGTGAGTTGCACACATGCATCCAGTCATGATTACTTTTCAAGAATTTGCACAGTAGTTATTTTTGAGTTGACACTCAAAACCAATTACTTAAAATGAAACATCTAATGAAAACAAGTATATTAAGACCTTACTAGATTTTGATCCACAAGTAGGTGATATTTGCCCACTTGCACAAGTGCACATGTTAGGATGGGAACAAAATCCATTACCACAGCTGTTTCTACAAATTGCTGAGAACAACACAAAAAGACAGTGAGTAACAGTAATTGTAAACTACAGGAAAAAAAGTATGTTAGCAGCTTCTTTTTAAAAACCAAAACCAAACAAACAAAAAGCAACACCTGAATACTCAGTTCATTGGACACATGCAAAAGCAATAGTAAGGTAAAGCATGCCAAGTTTTGGTATAATCAGTACCTCTGACAAATTTAAAGTCAAGCAGAATTGAACATGGTATATTCAAACACTTGTCTGACCACTGAAACCGGATAATAATATTCTTTCCCTGATTTGAAGTAACAGCCTACTGTATAAGTAGTATAAAATTATATATATTTTAGACCACAAGACCCGCAGAAAATTTTACCAAGAATCCAAGACTTACAGAATGGTTTCTCTAATTGCTATTATAGAGGCATTCAAGGATCTCTCTTTTCTATCATCCACCACTTACACAAAGCTGTTTTGTCCAAGGTCAACATCCAAAGCCTGGGGGCTTTTCAGACTCTGTGTGATTTCCTAAATTAAGTTTTTCATACTCAAATTTATTTCCATATTGCAATTTAGAAACTAACTTTATAAAGATCTCAGGGATGCCTGTCCATACCAAATTATGCATGCATAACATGCATCCCATTGTGCTATCCACTAACACCTCAAAGTTGTGCCTTCCTTTCTCACTCACCAGCCAAGGGAGCTCCATCACACAAAGGAGATGCAGAACCAGAAGAGTTTAAAAGTTAAATCCAGATTCTAATGCAGATCCAAATGAATACATCTAAATAATCTGCTAGATTAGCAAACACATGAAAAAGAGCCTGAAACATTAATAAGCCATTATGGAACATGAGGCCTTCAAAAGTAATCTATGATGCTAGAGACATGCTCGTAAACAAAAAAAAAAAAGCAAGAATCACAGTCTCTTTACAAGTAGTTCTAGGGTTTTGAAAGAACTAAAGAATCTGGAAACACATCTCCACTAATGGACTACAAAAGGAACACCTCTGGTAGTTTATTTGTCAAAACTGTATTGACTACCTAACAAGCCCACCTACGCATGTTAGAAGAGGGAAAAAAAAAACCCAAACACCTGGCCATATACATTAAAAAAAAAAACTGTTTTCTTGACCCATTCAAGTATATCCTCTGAAAAAAATCACATGCTCACTTTTAACCTTTCTTCACCAAACATGCAGCTCTGTACTGATGACCCACATGACCAAACTAGACTGGATTTCCTACACCCACATCCTCCTTCACACTCTCGAATAAAGGCCACATAAAGGAGTAGACAAAGCCACATTAGTGAGCCACTGATACATTATGCTCACATTAGTGAGCCCTTGGACATCAAAAAGAAGCAACATGGATCACCTCTATTTATCATGAAATTCCTCTACAATTATATCCTAAATATGAAGGCTTACAAGGTGTAAGGGTTTGTGTCATTTGGCTACTTAGTTCCAGTTAAGAGTCGTACTGCTGGCTGATACAAAATGCTTTTTTCCATTAATAAAACTGAGAAACAGGATACCAATTCAGAGCACTTGTACAAACACAGGGAACAGGACTGCTTTCCTTACATCACTTTTTCAGTCCAGCTTTATACAACATAACTCAATCTCCTGAATAAGAAACACCACATTTAGACCATTTTGTTAGTTTATTCTCTGTTAGGGAATAATGTTGTATCAGCTGACAGCAGATTTTACATATGCAATCATCAGCACAATTTATTTTAAGTAAACCCAAACAGACTTTTGTCTCTCAGATAAAAGATAATTTTTAATCATATGAAATCTCAGATGCCACTACCAATTATCATAGAACCATAGACTCACAGAATCATGGAATGGTTTAGGTTGGAAGGGACCTCAAAGATCACTGAGTTCCAACCCCCTGCCATAGGCAGGAACACCTCCAACTAGAATAGTTTGCTCATGGCCTCATCCAGCCTAGCCTTGAACACCTCCATAGACGGAGCAGCCACAACCTCCCTGAGCAACCTGTGCCACTGTCTCACCACCCTCACTGTAAAGAACTTGCTTCTAACATCCCATTCAAATCTCCCCTCTGTCAGTTTAAACCCATTCCCCCTTGTCATTACAAGACCTTGTCAATAGTCCCTCCCCAGCCCTCCTGTAGGCCCCTTTCAGATCCTGGAAGGCTACTACAAGGTCTCCTCAAAGCCTTCTCTTCTCCAGGCTGAAAAGCCCCAACTCTCTCAGCCTGTCCTCATAGCAGAGGTGCTCCAGCCCTCTGATCATCTTCGTGGCCCTCCTCTGGACTCACTTCAACAGTTCCACAACCTTCTTGTGTTGGGGGCTCCAGAACTGTACACAGTAAAAACCCTGTATGGTCAGAATGGTTCCCTGATCACTTACCACTGGCTCATTAGATCTCTCTCTTCACATAACAGTACTTTAGAACCACCAGTCACAATCTGCACTACTTATAATCAGTGCAGCCCAACTGGACCTTTTCTAGCTTATCTGCTATTCTGCCCAGAAGGCTCTGCCTTGTTTTTTATTTCTTCCTGTTTGTTTTTTATTTTTTCCTGTTTCTATAGTTGATCATCAATTTATAGAAGATTTTTTTCACCATTTTGCACTGCCGCATTTGGGTTTATTTCCTCTTTTTAAAAATAAGGCAATAGACAGAACTGAGTTCTCTTTTCTCTAACTGAATGGGGCAGTAACTCACAGAACAATATTAAGTTTTAGTAGTATTACCCTTACGGCAGAAGAAAGTTCAAGTAAGACACTTACGAACAATAAACTGATTTCCTCAAGGGAGCATTTTCCACCCAGGGTAACAGTATGAATGGAATCTTGAGCCACACATATTTGGCCTGTCACACAGATAAATAAATTAATCTATATGCATAAATATAAATCATTATCAGTACAATCCCAGGGTTTATGTACATACAAGGGAAGAAACCAGTCACATTAAACAAAACAAACAAACAAAAAAAGTTTATGTCAAAGATGTCTGCTAAAAGTCCTTCCCAAAGGAACAAAACCTTCTTATACTATAAAAAGTTCTAAGCCATTTTGCTTGGTATTTGTCCAACTGGTTAGTACAAAGAGGAGAGGCAGACAAGGCAAGCCATGCTCATTCCTGAGTGGAACTACTGTAGAAGGATATGCAACGGATGTTTTCTGGCTCTGCACTTCCCTAAGTTTTGTAAGTCTTTCTATAAAAATAGGCTTCATGTTGCCATCTGACACTAGGCAGAAGGGATGACTGGTCATAAAGAATAAACATATTTAAAAGACCCAGAACTCGCCAAGACTTTTAAAAATAAACAGATTTTGCATAGTTCGTAAGTGGAAGGCAAAGTAAAATGAATGCCACAGTCTCTTAATATTGTAAGATGCTCGAAAAGAAAGACCAAAGCAGAACATTTGTTAGTTGTAATGTAGCCTCGCACAGTATCTGCTTTTACTATAATCGCGTTAATTAAACGGTCGTATTTCACAACCAAAGACAGCACAACAAATTGAGTTAATCACAGTTCCTTAGTCTCCCATACAAAAGGGGCGGAAGATAAGATTTAAAAGCCAGGACTACCGGCTCGTCTTTGCGGCGCCGGGCAGGCGCAGCCGGTCCGCTGATGCGCTGGACAGCGCGGCGCTGCCCTCAGAACTGCCCGCGGAGCTGGGAGGCAGCGGGGAAAGGGGTTCTGCCTGTGGGAGGCGAAGCCCGAGCGCGGCGCGGCGCGTCCCTACCCCGTCCTCCCGGTGCGCGGCAGCAAGATGGACACCGTTCGCTCCTCTCGCAGAGCGGGCAGCCGGCGGCTTTTGTTGCCCCGCTGTTCCCTGCTCCCAGAGCAACAGGCAGCCCAGCCAGATGAAGCAACGCTGAACCCACAGCCACCGCCGTCTCACCATCCTTGAGGCTGCCCCGGTGGGAAACGGCGGAGGAGGCGGGTAGGGGTCCGGGAAAGGTGTGTCTGTCCTGCACTGCCGTCAGCGGGCACAGGTCCGCTTCTCGTCAGGGGAAGGCTTTAGTAGCAAAAACTCTTCCTAGCTTGCCCTGACGCCTCAGCTGTCAGCGGGACACGAGGATCACAACAGCGGGGTCCACGTTGCATCCCCCCTCCTCTCTCGCCAAAGAGAGGGGAATAAAAGGGTGGTGGGGTGATGGAAACGTTGTTTGGGATTTTGTTTTCCCTCTCCGAAAAAGGAATTCTAGCAGGAACACACTGAATTTACTGGGGGGAAGCCGACAAACAAACCACTCCCAAAGAACATAAACCCCAAGAACAAGATGCTAATTAACAGTAACCGCTTCCGAAGAAATTTGCCGAGAGAGACTGATGGGGAGGCACCCTCTACACCCCTCCCCAAGTCCAAGGGGCGCTTTTGCAGCTGGCTGGCGCGGCGGCAGACGCTGGCAGTCGGTAGAGGTCCCGGGCGAAGGGGTGCGAGGCTCCCCAAGGTCGAGGGTAGTGGTGGCGCTACCGCCGCCGGCCCGGGCCGAGCGGGTACAACTCCGGCCGTACACGCGGGAATGCAGCGGGTCTAGGGAGAGGGGCGGCAGGGGAGGGGCAAGGAGGCAGGAGTCTGCCCGAGAGCCACCGGGCGCGTAGCACATGGCGGCAGAGCGGAGCCGGCAGAGCCGGCCCGAAAGGGAATTTTGCGCTTCCCTTTGGCTCCTCCATCGTTCCCAAAGCTCTGAGTACGGTACCGTGGTATGTTCACGGTCCCTCTTTTGCGGAGAGACCCCTCCCTCAAAATGCACCGGGGACTCGTGGCAGAAGTCCAGGTCTATACTGCAGCATGAGCCGCAGCATGAGCCCCAGCAAGGCCTAGGCAAAACCTAGGACGGACCCTCCTCTGAACGTCACGGAGGCTTGGATTCGGCGCGCAGAAGGAGACCGGCAACCCGCCCCCGCCCTGTGCGTTTGCGGGGAGCTGGGACCCGACAGCGAAACGCCCGGGAGGGGCGTCACGTGGGTGACCTGTCACCATCGGCCTCGTGCAGTGGTGCTTTTGACACCAAGCTGACAGATTGCATCGCAACACTAGAAAAGCACCGAGAGTGGCTCAGGCTTTAACCTAGTTTTTCAAGTGCACACCTTAGAATTTTACTGGTTTTCCTCTTGCCATTTATTTCTACATAAGCAAATTAAAATCTATAACTTTGCTTTTTAAGGCCAGCTGTGCTGAATAGCCACCAGCAAAAAGCAAACAAAAGCAATGAAGACACATCAAGGTTCCACGAGTGCTCCCAGTGGGTCTTGTCATCTGTGGAGATTAGTCACTTTGGGTTACAGCTATGCAGTTGAGCACCTCACCATACATGCCACGACATACAGTGACAACCTAGACATTTTTCCCCCTGCTTTACACCAAAAAAGATGTAGCAGCTTCTATTAGCCTTGTCTGCATATTATCTGGCACTTTTAATACTGGAACAAGAAGCAGGAACTCAACTCCCAGTCCTAATGCAACGTTCCAGTAGTTCTAACCAGAGCTCAGTTTACAGATCTGTATTCTGATGGATCAGAACCTGATTTATTTAGATTTGGAATTTTTGGAAAAACTAGTTTGCATGGGAGGAACTTGAGAAATTACAAGAAGTATTTAATGAGAGAACTACTTAATTAAAACTGTTGGATAGAAGAATTCAGGGACCTCATAAATACAGCTGAAGTTTGGAATGTCTTGAAAACAAAATCTGTTAATCTTTGCATGAATGGGATTCACCTAAGAAGGCCAGGCTGAGGGACCTGAGTCTTTTTAGTCTGGAGAACAGAAGACTGAGAAGGGATTTAATAAATATTTATAAGTATCTGAGGGTTGGGGATCAGAAGTTGGGGCACAGGGTCTGCTCACTTGCTCCCTGGGATAGAACAAGGAATAATGGATGTAAGCTTCGGCACAGGAGGTTCCAGCTCAACACAAGGGGGAACTTCTTTCCTGTAATGGTCACAGAGCACTGGAACAGGCTCCCCAGAGGGGTTGTGGAGTCTCTTTCTCTGGAGACTTTCAAGGCCTGCCTGCATGCGGTCCTCTGTGATCTGAGCTAGATTGTATGGTCCTGCTCTGGCAGGGAAGTTGGACTTGATGATTTCTTTGGGTCCCTTCCAACCTCTGACATCCTGTGCTGCCTCTTTGTGTGAAAAATTGTATCAAGAAAAAATAAGAGTAAGCAGGCAAGCTGCAAGGCATAAAAGGGAAAGAGCTAATCTGAGATAAGCTTAAAACCTTGGATATCAGGAAGCACAGAGATAGAAAAGTGCTTCCCAGAAGTTAGAGCTAAATCTTGGAAAAGGCAACACAAGAAAAGAGGAAGAAAAGATACTCAAGGATTGCATACAAAGGATCATGAGCAATGCATCAATGTCCAGATGGAGATCACTAATGAATGGTGTCCTTCAAGGGTCTGTACTGTCACCAATGCTGTTTAATATCTTCATCAGTGATACAGGCAGCAAGACTTGCAGAAAATTTGCAGATGAGACCAAGCTTTTAGTGTTGCAGTTGATAAAACTGAAGGATGGGATGCCACCCAGAGTGGCCTGGACAGGCTGGAGAGATGGGCTGAGAAAAATCTCCTGAGATTCAGCAAGACAAAGTGTAAAGTCCTGAGCCTAGGTTGGGGCAATCTTGATAGCAGTACAGGCTTTGAAGAGAAACTGAGAGCAGTCCTGCAGAAAAGGACTTGGGGGTACTAGTGGACAGGAAGCTGGACTTGGGCCAACAATATGTGCTTGCAGCCTAGGAGCCCAGGAGCCTCTTGTGATGCATCAAAAGAAGTGTGGCCAGCAGGTTGAGAGAGGTGATTCTGTCACTGTGCTCTCATGAGACCTCACCTGGAGTAATGTTTTCAGCTCTGGACACAAGAAAGACATGGACCTGCTAGAATGAGTCCAGAGGAGGAGCCACAGAGATGACCAGAGGGCTGGAGCACCTCCTCTGCGAAGACAGGCTGAAAGAATTTGGGCTGTTCAGCCTAAAGAGGAAAAGGATCTGGGGAGCTCTTACAGCTGCATTTTAACATCTGAAGGGGAGCTACAGGAAGACTGGGGAAGGACTGTTTAGAGTGGCTGGAGGCAGTAGGACAAGGGGTGATGATTTTAAACTGGAACAGGGTAAATTTAGGTTAGACATAAGGAGGAAGTTCTTTACAATGAGTGGTAAAACACTGGAACAGGTTGCTCAGGGATGTGGTTAAGACCTCATCCCTGGAGACATAAAAGATCAGAGTTGGTGTGGACCTAGGCAGCCTAATCTAGTTGGAGATGTCCCTGGTCACTGCATGGAGGGTGGACAAGATGACCTTTAAGAGTCCCTTCCAACCTGATGCAATCTGTGAATGTGCGAATCTGTGAAAGCAACAGCAAAAAAAGAAAATCAGTTGTGCAGCAGCAACGGGCTAAGTTATGGTTCAAAGCCAAGAGTCTGTTTGTTTGACTTTGGAGCTGTAGATACTGAGCACAGGAACACGGTCAGCTGTGGAGAGTTTTATAGAAGAATGGTTAAAGGAGAGAGGACATGATTGCATTGAGCTGGTTGAGAAATAGCATGGGCACTGTGCAGGCAGGCAGTAACCTTGGGGGAGAAATCATACAATAACAGGATGCAGGTGCAAAAACTAACTCGTGCAAAACAGAATCTAACTAGCCACAGGAATGTAAGATATGCTGTGAGAAGGACAAGGGCGAGAGATAATAAAGAGCCAATCATGAGCTCCGCTTTTGCAATATGTATGAGCTTCATTAACACGGCTATATAACTGTGAGCTTCTTATGAATAAACTTGAGGCTTGTTGATCATCATCGGGTGTGCTTGTCTCCTGTCATTTTCCCACAGTCAGCAGCTACGAGAAATTTCTAAGGTGACTTCCAAGACTCAAGAGATCCTGATTCATTCAAATAAGAAGAGAACTAAGTAGTACCTTTCTAGAATTTTAAAATGAGCTAGTAAACAAAACTACAAAACATGTAATACCAAGGAGCTATTCAGATTGTGGTAAAAATGGCCCATTAGTAGAGGTAGCATTAATATTTTTTATGAGTACAAGACACTGGCTAGACATCATCTAAACTGAAGATCCTGTTTGCATCATTCACAGTGTTAAAACTGGGATACTTGTACACAAAATGCCAGTAGTATGGTCAAGGGAGGAAAAGCACTGTTGAAGGTTTTGGGTCCTTTAGCTAAAGGTTTCTCTTAATGGAAGAGACAACAGTATTGGGCCCATCTGTTTACTCAAGGCCATATATTGAAAGCATAAACCACAGTATTGGGCCCACCTGTTTACTCAAGGCCATATATTGAAAGCATAAATCACCTAAATTGTAACACATACTTGGGGTTTTCAGTAGGATAAAACCTTTTTGTTTGTTTGCTATAGGTTTTCTGCTTGGTTGGCTTTTGTTGTTTTGGTTTATGGTTAAGATGTTGCAGTAAAAATGCTACCATTACAAACTTGTCTGGTTTTGCTTCTGTACCTTTCAGGAAAGCAATGCTGACATGCCAGACACCAGTTTTAAGACGTATGGTATAGTACAGAGCCACCAGCTGACAGATGTAAGCACTTGGATATATACAAGTACATGATGCAGTTTACTGTCTGCATATGGGATATACTGGTAACTGGATGTATCTGACAGTCTGGCTTCACCAAGTATGACAGGAAGCATTCATCTTTGGGGTATCATGAGCAAAGATTCCTGTGCCATCCACAGAAAAAGTACTTGAATAATCCTTTTGAGGTTGTCTCAGGAAAAAAAATCTTTATTGTAAGGGTCATAGATCACTGGAATAGGTCTCCAGAGAGGTTGTGGAGACGTCTATCATCTGCCTGGAGGCATTCCTGTGCAACCTGCACTAGATTATATAGTCCTGCTCTGGCAGGGGGGTTGGACTTATCTCGAGAGGTCCCTTCCAACCCCTAGCATCCTGTGATCTGTGATCCTGTGACTTAAGTTATAAAAATTGGTTGAAATGGACCAGGATAGACTAAAAAGGAAAAAGTCAAGAACATGTAAATATTTTGCTTTTTCTTTCTTATTTTCTAGTTACCTCTCAAGTTCCACCTGCACAACTGTAAAAACAAGTGTGTCTAAAGCCAAGTTTCTTACTTGTTGAACATGCTCATCTTTTCAATATAATTTCAGTATACCCTATTTTAACAAGAAGGCAAGTGTTCTCACTTGACTTCTTACCACCATTATTTTGACCATTTCAAAGAACTTTTTAAAAATGTGACAGACTGTATTGATAAATAGGAAAAAATATGGAAAATGGTAAATTGTGAAGTTATAAATGTGTTGAATGGAATGCCTGAGAAGAGCAGTTTGCTCTTTCCTCTTTTTGTTCTACTTTTATCAACAAAAATACCAGTTGATTCCAGTAGACCCTGAACTCACACACACACTGAAACCTGTTGGTACTGGGCCACAGTAGAATTCCTGCTTCTGTAAGAACAGAGGCATCTGAGTGAAGTCTTACCTGTGTGATTATGAGTCATCAACACCACTCATTTCTGATAACCTTTTATCCTTCAGCCAGCCTAACATGTCAACCTCTTTCTGACATCTTCATGTGAATGCTTAGCTGTTGTGTTATACTAAACATTGCAAAAATAGTTTTTGTACTTGTTATCTTAAGTCAGTCCTCCTCTTCCTGTATTAAAAAAAACCCCACAACATAAATCTTGTAAGCTTTCTGTTGCTCAATTTTATGACTTCCTTATCATACCTTACTATATGTTGTCTCCTCAGAAGTATACATTTAATCTGCAATGTCTGCCCAAATAAAAAACTAATTCCATATGTCTGATTTTGCACTTTATTTATTTCAGTGTCCTTCTCCCTGATCTTACCTTACACTGCACTTGTTTCAGATTACTGTTGATGGAAATACCTCTAAGTATAGAAGCATTCTTCCTGTGGCACATCCCAGCTGTTCCCTCTTCCCAGCTGGATCTAGCACATGCTCCTTGGACAAATCTTCACCTGGTTTCCTTTTTTGGTGTCTTCCCCACAGAAACATCTGAAAAAGTATTTCTGGAAAAGACCTTGGAAAGTCATCTGTAGTAAAGCATAAAACCCAATCCCAACAATAACTTGTATTCTACAAATCTGCCGTTTAACTTGTGCCTCTGATACAGAGATTTTCTAGGGCTGCAGAGGCGATCTACTGCAGATACCATTGATTTAACACTGAAACATTTTCCAAACATCCTGTACCATGTTTGATTTGCTCCTGGCAGAGTTTCGGTAGCATGGGAGAGGGTGTTGGTGCAAGCTTCTGTAAGCAGCTTTGAGACACTTCTCCAGCCTCAACTCAGACCTGGCTCTGGGCAAGGCTGAGCCAGAGACATGGGATGTGAGGAAGTAAACCATGTGGAAACTCAAGGTCAGTAACAAAGAGGGAAACAGGCATGCCAAAGCAGCTATTCCTTTTCAGCCCATAGCAAAATGATAGGCTGAGTATGGCCCTTAGAGAGCAATGGGGGTCAGAATCACATTTGCAGCCCTTGGAGGCCCTCTTGCCAGAGCAGGGCACTCCTCCTGAAGAAATGCCTAGCTCTGAAGGATGCCTATACTGGAGCAATTTGTCACTGGGAGAACTGCTGCCTGTGGAAGCCACCCACACTAGCTGGAGAAGTTCACAGAAGGCTGTCTCCTGTGGGAGGGACACCATGTTGCAGCAAGGGCAAACTGTGAGGAATTTTCCCTCTGAAGATGAAAAAGCATCAGAAATAACATGGAATTCGGTTGTATTTATAACTGCCCTCTCTAATTCAGTTGCTTTTGGTTTTGTTTAAATTAAAAGGATTTTGTTTCCCAGGTTGAAGTTGTCTTTTGCCTGTGACTGTAGCTGGTGAGTGACCTTCCCTGACTTTGTCATGACCATTAAGATTGTTGTTGTATTTTCTCCTCCCCATACCACCTGAGAGGGGTAGAACTGAGCAGGTGGCTGTGTGGTGTTTTGTTGATGACAGGGTGGGCTTAAGCCCCAACAAAGAGGAATCATACTTTGCATATTTTAAACAACTCCCCCCCATTCACTTGGGTTTTCTAGTGATTTTTTACAGGCTTCATATCTAAAGAATGCCATTCTGTTCTTCTCTGACTAAATCAGTGTGTTTGTTTTCAGGCTTTATGTATCTTCACTCATGCTTCTTCCTTTGGTTAATTTTTCTGGACCAACCTCCTTCTTGCTCTGAGCTCAAGACAATTTCCTAGCCAAGGTTGAATCCTAGCTGGTCAGACAGGAGAGAGTAATTCCTTTATCCTACAGACTAAAATAAATACTATTTCTAGACAACAGAGCACCTGTATTTTTTCAAAGCAATACTGATGTTACTGCTCAGTTTGTCTTACAGTATTCTGCAATAGTCCAGTCTTCTACAAGAGTGCTACCTTAAGAGCAAAACCACTTGGATTTCAATTTAGTGCACTGCACACACTTTTTATACATGTATGTACATCTTTTCTTTTACCTTTTAGATACTTATATAGTTTATCATACCATTTTGAAGACTAATCCTGTCCTCCAGTGTAGTTTGGCTTCCTCAAGGTTGTCATTAATAGAGAAGTTGAATACATTTTCTGTCATCTTGCAGATGACACCAGCTAGGTAGGAAAATTTTACAGCAGGATCTGGACAGGTTAGGTCAACGGACCAAGGCTAATTGTGTGAAGTTCAACAAGGCCAAGTGCCAGGTCCTCCACCTAGGTCACATCAACCCCATGGTAAGCAAGAGACCTGGGAATATGTGGTTGGAAAGCTGCAGCTTGGAGAGGGACCTGGGGATATTGGTTGACAGTCCACTGAACATGAGTCAGCATGGCCAAGAAAGCCAATGGCAGCCTGGCTTGTGTTAGAAACAGTGGGGCCAACAGAAACAGTGACATGATCATCTCCCTCTGCTCAGCCACACCCCAAGCACTGTGTTTAGTTCTGGACTTTTCACTGTAGGAAGGACATTGAGCTGCTGGAGCATGTCCAAAGAAAGGCAACAAGGCTCATGGGGGGTCTGGAGCACACAACCTATGAGGAACATCTGAGGGAATATGAGTTGTTCAAGTCTAGAGAAGAGAAGACCAAGGAGAAACCTCATCACCCTCTACAACTACTTGAAATGAGGTTGGAGCAAGGAGGGAGCCAGCCACTTCTTGATGACAAGCAACAGGACTAGAGGAAATAGTTTCAAGCTGCATCAAGGGATGTTTAGGCTGGTTGTTAAGGAACACTTGACTGAAAGAATTATCAAACATTGCAGTGGAGTCACCTTTCCTGGGGGCGTTCAGGCAGTGCGTGGACCTGGCACTTACGAACCTGGCATTTAGTGTTGACCCTTCAGTGCTGGGTTGAGGGTTGAACTGGATGATCTTTGAGGTTTCTCCTAACCAGACAGATTATGTGATTCTGTGGTCTGTTCCTCAAAATATATTGAAAAGTAATGAGTCAGAGGTTGTCCAAAATTGACACATAGTAATTGGCTCCTCCATAATAAAGTATTGATAAGTGCTCTGTGTTTTCTTTAACCAATTGTTATCTTCTTGATGTAATTTAATCCATACTGAATCTAGTTTCTTACTTGTTTAGGAGAATGTCAGTTGAGGTTGTTTCAAAAGCATAACTAAAATCTTGCAGACAACATCTGTTATTTTTGCTTCTGTTCATGTGCCCTGCTACCTGCCTGTGGCCTGCTTGCTTTTCACAAGCGTCTTTGGGTTGTATTTGACGTTCTTGTTTTCACATGGAAACGTGAATTACTTCTTTTTTAGCATTATTTCATGCCAGGAAGTTGGATTAATTATCTAAAGTTCCTCTTCCCTCTCTTTAAATAAATGCACTGATTTGGTGTATGCCCAGAATTCAGTAAACAACAAGTACAAGCCAGTAAGCAAAAGAAACCCTCACTTATCCCAACTCGGAATTTATTTTCTATAAAAAAGAAAATAGTTACAGTCTCTTCCACATTTGTGCTCATCTGCAAAATACCAATACATATACAAAGGACATTGCAACCATTTGAGAAGGTATCTTGCCTCATATTTTTGACTAGTTCACTTATAGTTGCTCTGCAGTTAGGACCTAGGATATCATTATTCCATTTACACTTGCAACATCGAGATTAATATCCCACAGAGTTCCAGGCTTGTAATTTATACAATT
>VWZI01015438.1:0-10327 GCA_013396835.1 Psilopogon haemacephalus
TTTGCTACTACAAATATGAGAAGTAGAAGTCTATCACACTGCTTAATTAGTGCTTAAATAATTGAAGAATTTTTGGAAGATTTTGGAGCCAACAGTGTGCACATGCAGCCCAGAGAGCCGACTGTGTCCTGGGCTGCATTAAGAGCAGCATGGCCAGCAGGGCAAGGGGGAGGTGATTCTTCCCCTTTACTCTGCTATCGTCAGACTCCACCTGGAGTACTGTTTGCAGTTCTGGAGCCCCCAGCACAGGAAGGACATGGAACTGCTGGAGAGAGTCCAGAGGAGGGCCAGGAAGATGATCAGAGGGCTGGAGCACCTCTGCTATGAGGATAGGCTGAAAGAGTTGGGGTTTTTCAGCCTGGAGAAGAGAAGGCTTCGGGGAGACCTTATAATAACCTTCCAGTATCTGAAGGGGGCCTATAGGAGGGCTGGGGAGGGACTATTCACAAGGTCTTGTAATGACAGGACAAGGGGTAATGGGTTTAAACTGGTGGAGGGGAGATTTAAACCGGATATTAGTAGGAAGTTCTTTACAGTGAGGGTGGTGAGACAGTGGAATGGGTTGTCCAGGGAGGTTGTGTCTGCTCTCTCCCTGGAGATGTTGAAGCCCAGGCCAAATGAGGCCTTGAGTGACCTGATCTAGTGGGAGGTGTCCCTGTATATGGCACGAGATTGGAACTGGATGATCTTTGACGTCTCTTCCAACCTAAATAATTCTATGATTCTAAACAGGGATCATTTTCGCACTCTCCTTCATTGGAGAAGGTCATACATGCCTCTTTTGGAGCAGCCAGTTCTTAACAGACTTTCTTGTACACTAGCAGTTACTAGGTGGCCATCTCCACCTTCAGCATCTACAGCCACTAGTCTCTAAACATCCCACACACTCAGCTAATCATGCAGCATTGTAGCAATGATAATTGACAAAGAAAGGAAAACAATAAAAACTCAAACAAGATGAAGTGGATGCTGTGCAGGCCATCATCAGTGAGTATTCCTCTAGTGAATGCTGTAAAGAGTATTAAAAAGCACCAGTCATTCTGCTGGTGGTGACTAGATACTTATCATAGAAAAGGTACTGACAAACAACCCAGGACTCTTGAATCCATTGTAAATGTTGACATCATTTTCTTCGTTGCTATGTAACTGAAAACTGAACATAATTTTCCAGCACTTTTTCTCTGTCTTTTGTGCTTCAGATTGTCACAGCATCTTCTCAGTTGCCAGAGTTTGGAGCTGCCATGTTCAAGGCAGCTGAGCACCAGCCACAGGCAGACCTCAGTTTTGGGGAGGAGTGATTTTGAGTAAATCTGTAACATGTATATTATCAGGCCAGTACTGAAACTTCTCTCTAGGTGTCTGTGGTCTTCCAGCCGTATCCATTTCAGACTCAAATGAAAAGAAAAGCTCATTATTTCCATTTAACTCCAGCAAACTGTCACCTTACTAACCACTTTCATCAGTTTGCAGAGGAGGCAACAGCACTTACCTGTTCTGTGATTAATACAACAGAGTGCCCATCTCATTTACCTTACTGGATTACACTAGAAAGCCTTTCTCCCAGTCAGCGTAGGGAAAAACTAAATGTAAAAGGAAATAAATTTTTTCTGTGTTTTAAATTAAAGCCCACTTGCAATTCCACTTGTTTCTGTCAGACACAAATCGAGACAGTAACAAAAGCACTGCTGTGTTACAAAAAACAAATCCCCCAGTGCTTGGCTCTCAGCTTTGAGAATCCCATGAAGGTGTTAACATCATTGTAGTCATGGAAACACACTATTGTTCTTATTTAAAGGCATTAATCTGCCTCGGTTTTAAAGAAGATAATTAATATCTGTTTCAAGGAATTGATAAAACTTCTTAGGAAGAACAAACAACTCAGGCCCAGCAGAACATGTTAAGAAGTCAGCCAGCTAAGGATGAGTCAATTGTTTACTAATTATATTTGTATCATGCGACATTCCTGACAACACAGTTGACACAAAATGTATTGTACTTTGTACCAATCATCTTTCCACATATAGACAACTATGATGCATGCAACTGCTAACATCATGCTGAAGATGTTAAAAGCAATAAAGATCTAGAAGTATTGCTTGGCTAGCAAATTGAGCAAGACTGCATCAGCTTTTAAAAGACTCAGACAGGGAAATGCTTTTGAAATCTTTCAACAGGGAAAGGCATATCCATTGTTAGGAAAACATTTCTCTACTATCCATCAGGAAACAGAACACCTAAGAACAAAATAAAAACTGGTGCCCCATTAAGTTAATAAGACTCCATTTAATCATGTTACAATGATTTTTCAGTACTGTTATTTATGTGGAATCAACAACAAGAGTAGAGAAATATATTTGAGACTACAGGATTTTAAAGTAAAATGCCTTCTTCCAAATAATGAAACTCAGACAGAACATCAAAATAAACTTTTTGTAAGTATTTTTTGAAGATTAATCACTTTTAAAAATTTTCATTATATCCTATGACTCTTAGTAACCTTTTTCCTAGGATATTTACACAAGTACTACAGTGTGTAGGAAAGATACAATTTTGTGGTTGTCACTCAAAACCAAATGCTGTAAAATGCACACACCAACATGTATTCTGGATGATCTGTTGATACACAGAGCCTTCAAGAGCATCTGCCCACTGCGAGTTAACTCTGCCTCAGTGCTTTGAGATCAGTGGCTAGCAGAGGGAGAAGACAGGGGGAAAGAGCTCTGTATCCATTCTCAGCTGCTCTTCCCCACGACTTAGCCAAGGGTTGCCTCAACAGCTTCTGGACCTTCGCAAAAGCAGTTGCTGAGTCATTGAACAGCCCATTGTGCAGACTAGAGAAGTAATTAACATCCTTTACCTTGGGAAAGGCAATAAAACAAAGAATTCCACTGCATGTAATTTTTGTACTGCCCAGTCTAACTTTCCTTGGAAAAGAACAAACAAACAAATACCTCCAGAAAATAATTAGATCAATAGAAAAAAGAGAGGGAAATACATTTATCCAAGACTTCAGGCTTTCCTCCTTTTGTTCTATTATGTTTGTTCTAAAATACTCTAATTTTGTTTCCTTATCTAGTACTGCTACTGTAAAGATAAGACTACAGTAATTTAAGTTACCTCTACTTTCTTCTTGAACTAGATAAGAAAGTTAGAATAGCTACACTGAATAAGAGTAAAGACCCAACTAGTCCCTTTCCTTGAAAGTGGGTACCTGGAGAAGTTTACTAGAAAAGAACAAATTCATTTCTCTCAGACTCCAGTGCTCTTCATGCAGTACTATCTTTGATAGTAGTCAGTGGACTGATATTCCAAACAACAAAAGCAAGAGTTCTCTTCCTTTGCAAATCACCTTAACCCAGCATCCTGATCTTGCAAAATACCTGGAATATTTATTCTCACACAACATTCCAGGGGTTTCATACTTCCATTTATTCTACACATTCTTTTAAAAAATCATTTCTATAAACACTTTCATTTCTATGAACACTGTGTAAAAACTGAGCCACACATGAAGAGGGGAAAAGAAAGGGGGGAAAAAAGAAAGGCTTCAAATTCAGTGCCAATGTATGACATTGTGGTGGGCTGGCCCATCTAACAGCTAAGCACCCACACAGCCTCTTACTCACTCCCCCCAAGTAGGAAAGGGAGAAAATAGGAAGAGTAGGAACAAATAACCCCATAGGATTTAGCATCATAGGCAAGAGTCTCAACACTAGGAATTCAGGGTCATTAAAACATATAATTACTGGGTTGAGTATTGAGAAGCAAAAAGGACAAGCATTTTAGTACCCAAGAAAAACAATTTTCCTCCACCTTTTTTCAGGCTCAGCTTCACTTCAGACCCCCATTCTAGGTCTCTGTATCACAGATTCTGAGATTTACAGACTGCATCAGTTGGAAGGAAAGGACACTCAAAGTTTATCTTGTCCAACCCCTCTGCAGTTTGATAAGGCGGTAGTCAGTGTAGGAGGCTGGGGTTGGAGCACAACAGTTTCTATCTGCCTATTCTTATTTCTCATTCTTTTTTCTGCAGCTCCTTCTTTCTTACTAATTTCTTCATTCCAGCACTAGTCCTTCACAGGTAAGAGTTCATTCAGGTGTGCCTGCTGCACCATGGGACACCTTCCTTTCCTCTGGTCTTGCTATTCCTTTCTCCCTGTGCTTGTCACTGTATCTTAAACGAGCTTTCAAAAAGACACCACATGCTTGGCTATGTCCTGTGGTGGATCTGCTTTGAGGTCAGATGGAACTATTTTTGTCAGAAAACACAATGTCCTGGAGAAAGAACATTCCAAAAATAACCACCAATTTTTTTTTTTCATTATTGAGTCAACTGCCCACAGCAGAATATAGATGATGTTATCATTACTATGCACTATAAATCTACCAGATTCTTTTTTTTTACTATATATTTTCAGTAACTTTTCTTTGTTTTTTTAATGACAAACTTGAAACCACAGGGAGGTTGAGACTGGAAAGAACCTCTGAAGTGCATGTGGTTCAGCTTGCCTGCTCAAAGCAGGGTCACATGGAGCAGATTGCCCATGATCATGTCCAGATAGCTTTTAAGTAAATCCAAGGATGAAGACTGTACCATCTCTCTGAGCAACCTGTTCCATCTTCCAGATTGTTCACACATAACTGGTTTAGTTCTCCATATAAAACCTAGAATTTTAATATACTATTTTACATAGTAGAATTTCACTGTAATCATAGAACGGTTTAGGTTGGAAAGGACCTAAAAGATCATTCAGTTCCAACCCCCCACCATAGGCAGGGACACCTCCCACTAAATCAGGTCGCTCAAGACCTCATCTAGCCTGGCCTTGAACACATCCAGGGAGGGAGCAGACACAACTTCCCTGGGCAACCTGTTCCAGTGTCTCACCACCCTCACTGTGAAGAACTTTCTCCTAACATCCCGTTCGAATCTCCCCTCTGCCAGTTTAAACCCATTACNAGAGGTGCTCCAGCCCTCTTATCATTTTCTTGGCCCTCCTCTGGACTCTCTCCAACAGTTCCATGTCCTTCCTGTGCTGGTGGCTCCAGAACTGCAAACAGTACTCCAGGTGGAGTCTGACGATAGCAGAGTAAAGGGGAAGAATCACCTCCCCCTTGCCCTGCTGGCCATGCTGCTCTTAATGCAGCCCAGGACACAGTCGGCTCTCTGGGCTGCATGTGCACACTGTTGGCTCCAAAATCTTCCAAAAATTCTTCAATTATTTAAGCACTAATTAAGCAGTGTGATAGACTTCTACTTCTCATATTTGTAGTAGCAAAAATTTTCAGCTTCACAGCCCAGAGCCTGCATTTCTGTAAGCCAAAAATAAGTGTATGCTTCTAGCCACTTGTTCTTTTCCTTCTCCTCTCATTCTATCAAACAACCTGAAAGAATACACTTCTGGTGGTGCTTTGAAGGTCTGTTTGAAGTGTCCTGACCTCTATGGAACGTGCATTAGCAGATTCTTTCTAAGCATATTATGTTTTTTAACTTTCAACAGACCACTACCTAACAACAAAAAGAGGTGGGTGAATCATCTGTTTTCTACCATTCATAAGCCTCTGAAGAGGTTTGGGATCAATGATATGTCTCCTGTTCCTACATAGCATTTAGCACTTGGACTGTCATCAAAATTATTAAATGTTTCTGTGCATCTTTCATTTATAACATCTGTTCATGATCACTACTTTTTGACCTTTGCTGAAAGTAAGATTGAAGTGTGTACTGGTGGAACTAGTACTATCAGAACTAAATTGTGTGGTCAGTAGGATGAGGGAAGTGAGTGTCCCTCAGTATTTGAGGCTGTACTTTGAAGAGTCTGTTTAGTTTTGGAACACTGACTGCAAGACATTGAGCTACTGGCATGTGTCCAGAGAAGAGCAACAGATCTGGTGAAGGATCTAGAGCACAAGTCTTTTGAGGAATGGCTGAAGGAACCGCAATATTTATTCTGGAGAAAAGGAGGCTTAGGGAAGACCTTATCACTTTCTTCAACTACCTGAAAAGAGGTTTTACTGAGGTGGAACTTAGTCATTTCTCCCAATTAACAAGTGATAGGATGAGAGGAAATGGCCTCGAGTTGCACCAGAGGAAGTTTGGATCAGATATTAGGACAAATATCTTCACCAAAAAAAAATTATTAATCACTTGAACAGGCTTCCCAGAGAAGTAGTGGTGTCACTATCTTTGGAGGCATTGAACATGTGTGGATGCAGTGCTTATAGATACGGTTTAATGGTGGACTTTACAATGCTGGCTTTACAGCCAAGACCAAAGAGCCTAAATTATTTGATGACTCCCTGATTCTATGAATGCTGGCTTTTTTCTGGTGCATAGCAATGATGCTAGTTATATTGACTGACTGTCAGATTCCCAACTTACAAGCTTCCCACTCTAGACTCGAAGAAGTGAAGGGAAAGATGCTATTTTGTAACTTGATATTTCTTGGATCTTTGAAATTAATTTCATCATACTAACAGTCCCTCTTATCAGCTCAGATTACTAAACAGAAAACATATCAATTTATTTCATGTGTTATAAACATCTGCCCTGTTAACAGATAATTTCAAACGCAAGCAGTCTTGATCTCGGAACCTATGGAATGAATTACTGAAGGTTCATCTTACACTCTAAAGTTGAGGAGCAGTACTTTGAAGAGTGTTTTGATACTCTTCAACATGATAAAAACACGCATCACAGTTGCTTTTGAAGGAACTGGATGGTTATTACTGAAAGATCACTGTAGTTCAGTGTTCATTTATATCGTGGCATCTTTACTTGTCCTGATAATTGGTAGATAACAGGTATTTGCATGAGTCAGTGTAGAATCTTTAGATATTAACTGTTTTTATGGGGTTTTTTCACCCTCTCCTTATTTCTTGGGGGAAATGCAGCCTGTTGCAAAACCTCTCCCCTCGGAGGTGATTCATCTTTTGAAGTAAAAAGCTGAATAGAATGTTATCAACATATATACCATATATTCTAGTATGTTGTTATACTCTGGGATATCTATTGGATTATTTTAATAATTTCTTAACCTGTACAGATCAGAATTGAGGTCAAATTGACTACATTGTTACAGCAGAAGGCAGCTTTGGCTTAAAACAACCCAGTACTTGCATCTTCCTAAGAATGCAATGCAATGTATTACCTGTTTTAAACAAAGCAATTACTGTCCTAGTAGTACATGTTAATCCTAGTGTCAGCATATGCAAAATTTGCCACCAGCAGATAATATTATTGTAAGAATATTAAAAATACATATGGTAAGAAAATGAAAAGACAGACTGCTACTATTTCCTTTTACATTTTAAAAGTTAAAATACTGGACTTAAATTCACTGATTGACCATAAAACTTTTAATTGTCTATGAACATTTGAACACTGTTGTGAGAGTGATTTCCCTTTTCCTGAAGCAAATTTTCCCAGCCTGATAAATAATTTAACAAGTCTTAGCAGCACTAGACATACAAAGCCAGGAGGTATTTATGGCTTGTAAGATGCTCACTTTGGTGGAATTATATAAATATTAATGAGGGAAAAAAAATTAGTTGTATTTGTATTATTGCAAAACTAACAAATTACAAAATAAAAAATAAATCAGTCTAAAATAATTGTTGTAAAATTACCTATTCATCACCAGGAAATTCCTTAACATCATTTAGCATGCAAAATCTCATGATATGCAGAGGCTGTCTTTAAAAAAATTATAGAACATATGCAATTTTGAATCCTGCAGTTGTCACCATAGAAACATACCAATCTTTACAGCAGTCNAGTGTGAAACCAAACATTATTTTGGCTACGTGCATCTTTGCCTTGAAGAAATATGAGTTGTTTTTAGAGCATAGCAGTGATCATTACGTATATGTTGCACTGGGAACACTGAGGACATTTGCAGGCTTGCGTCTTTGGCCAGCACTTTCCCATAGTTTAAAGACTGATTAGAAGGAAAGCAGCTATTCTTCCCCTGCTCCAAGAAAAAGCATAACAACGTTTAAGCATATACTTAATATAAAGTTCAAAACAAGATTCAAATCTTCCGTCTAATGTTTCCGTGGGCCCTTGTTCATCATGATTTGCTTTCAGACAAAGCCAGAGTTGATAAAACAAAGCCTTGCTCAGTGAGCCCAACAAAGCAGTGCACAAGACACCTAAATCCAGAGGCCTAAGGAATAGAGAGCTGAAAAGGAAATCTAAGTAACATAGGACAATGCAGTAAAAATGAGATGGTTTACTTCTAAAAATAAGTAGCAGACACATCAGCCTCTCAGAGCAAAAAATACCCTTCCACCAGCCTCTGCCATAAATTACAATACACTTCAATCTCTTGGATTAATTTATTCTGCATCACATTCCTTCATAACTCCACCCAGTTAAAAAGGACAGGAATCACAGAATCACAAAATTACAAAATACATCTGGTTGGAAGAGACCTCCATGATCATCCAATCCAAGCTTCAACCCAGTATTAAACCATGTCCCCAGACACCAGGTCCACAGTCTGCTTAAACATCCCCAGGGATGATGACTCCACAATTGCCCTGGGCAGCCTGTTCTAATGTTTGACAACCCTTTCAGTGAAGAAATATTTCCTAGCATCCAGCCTGAACATCCCATGGTGCAGCTTGTAACCATTTCCTCTAGTCCTGTCATTTGCCACAAAGAAGAAGCGACTGGTCTTCTCCTCACTCCAGCCTCCCTTCAGGTAGTTAGTTGTAGAGAGTGATGAGGTCTCCCCTCAGCCCGCTCTTCTCCAGACTGAGCAATCCCAGCTGCCTCAGATGCTCCCCATAATCCATTCAGGCCAAGATCCAATCTCAAATTGTGCATTTAAAGGACAAATGTGTTTTGGATCAGAAGGGCTTTTTTGTTTTGTTTTGAACATTTTGCTGTTTTGCTCAACCACAAATATTTAAAAAAAAAAAGTACGTGCTTCTTGTTTTATTTTAAGTTATAAAAGGAATCTGAAAAGCAAAATTTAAAACTAGGTCAAGAGGAACAAAACAGAATATTTGAGACCAAAAGAAAAGAATTTTTTCATTTTGAAAGTACTTGAACTATCCTTTTAGATAAATAAAATTTAGAGACTTGTACAGGAGCAGATATTTAGATATATAATCTATATAATTTAGTTGATACATTTTGAGGGGTTTGGCCCAATTGTTGTATTTTTCTATTTATTTTATCTGAAAGATATTAACTACCACATTTTAATTATGTTTCCATTTCAACACACACTAGTTCTAAATCACAGAAGGCCCAGAACATTAGAGGTTGGAAGAGACATTGAAAGATCCAAACCCCCTGTCATAGGGGATCACCTAGAGTAGGTCACAAAGGAACACATTCAGGTGAGTTTCAAATATCTCCATAGAAGTTGATTCCACCACATCTCCGGGTAGCCTGTTCCAGTGTTCCACCACCCTCACAGTGGGCAAGCAGAACTTCTGCTGCTCCAGTTTTCACACATTGACCTTTAGATACCATTGAGAATAGTCTGCTTCCATCCTCCTGACACTTGTCCTTTATATAAATCTTAATGAGCGCCCCCCCCGCCTCAGTTTCCTCCAAGGTAAAGAGAACCAGCTCCGTCTGCCCAGTTCCAGTGTCTTCAGCATCTTTGTGGTTATTGATGGACTCTTTCTAGCAGTTCACTGTCGGCCCCAAAACTGGACACAGTATTTCAGATGTGGCCTTACCAGGGCAGAGTACAGGGAGAGGGGAACCTCTCTCAACCTACTATCCTTACCCCTTCTAATACACCCCAAGACAAACCATTGCCCTTCTTGGCCTCAAGGCCACAATGCTGGCTCACCCTTCTGTCCAGCAAGACTCCAAGTCTCTCTCCTCTGCACTGCTCTCCAGCAGATCTGCCCAAGCCTGTAGTGGCCCATGGGGTTTTTCTTTCCCAGATGCAAGACTCTTTACTTGTCCTTGTTGTATTTCATTAAGTTTCTCTCCAACTCTCCATCCTGTCTAGGTCTCACTGAATGTAGCACAGCCTTCAGGTGTGTCAGGTGTGTCAGCCACTCTGCCCAATTTTGTGTCATTAGCAAGCTTGCTGACAGTGCTCCCAGTTCCCTTGTCCAGATGTGTGAGAGCTCTTTCACAATGTCTTTTTTTCATCAAGTGCTTAAATCTTTATTTAGAACAAATTTTAAAAGGACATCCTAAACAGGCTGAAAAAGCATTTCCTTCTCTTCTTTTTTTTTACTAGGTTTGCCATGTCAAGCTATCAATGTCTAATTCTATACCAGCTTGCTAACTCTCAGATATATTTCTACATAGAATAGAATAGAATAGAATAGAATAGAATAGAATAGA
>VWZI01015440.1:0-17527 GCA_013396835.1 Psilopogon haemacephalus
AGCTAATTCAGAGTAAAATTACTAACTCCTTCCTGCCACAAATCTCTCTGGCCGATCTTCAGCGTATCTGCAGCATCAACTGGTGGTGAGATAAGACTGGTTAAGGGGGGAAAAGTGGTAGGGGGGGGTTAGGTCACCCTCTCTTGGGGATTTTGGTCTCTGGGAGGGGTGTGGTGTCTGTATTACCTTTTCACTGTATATATCTGTAAATATCTGATATATCTTGTAAATATTTGCTTATATATTGTGCATTGCTGTAAATATAAAGCTTCATTTATTAACTTCCAGTGTTTTTTCTGAGTTTTAGCCGGGGTTTATAAAGATGGAGGGGCAGGAAACTGCAAACCCACTACACATGGGCAGTGGCACTGAGACACCCTCAGCAAGTTTGATGACTGCTGGGGTGAGATAGTGAGAAAGTCTGACCTTGGTTCTCACGGGCTGAGGAAGGTGGCCTGGCACAGGCCTCTGGCTTTCTCATAACATGGTACTTACCTTTCACAGGAGTAAGCAAGAGAGAAACATTTGGGTTAGGAATAACAAGTTTTCATGAATATTAATGAATGGGATTGTGCTTAATTATACCAACCAGTTAGTATGCTTCTGGTTAGGATGGACAAGGTACTGCAGAACTTATGTGGCTGAATCAGAATTGGACACGTTTGCCTTGGCTGGTAAGCTTAACAGTATAAGAGAATGATTCTGTCTCTAATAAATATTTGACCTAGTATTCACCAAATTGGCGTTGTCTGCATTGTTTCTGGCTTGCATGAGATAAATCAAAACCCAACATATTGGCGAAGCCCAACATGATTCTGAAAAAGAAGGATCTGACCCAGTTTATCGGAGAATGTAGGAGGTCCTACCAGCCAGCAGGAGGTAAGATGGGCTGCCCAAGAGAGGGGGCAGGATTGGCAGGATGGGATTGCTGCATTAGCGGTGGAAAAGTCTGCAGGAAGGGATTTTAAGCAGCTGGCACAGAAAAAAAAAGTTAATTTGAAAAGAAAGAGAATTAGTGAAACTTTTGATTTGGAGTCAGAAAACGGTGTATTTGCAGAATGTTAAGGATGTGTGTTGGTTTGAGCTAATTGGAGAGTTTGAGTGAGAAATTAGACTATTGGCTGAGAGAGATTTAAACATACAGTGTCACTTCACCAAGTTTCACTGAGAGAAGAAAAAAAAAAATTTGTTTTAAGAGATGTTCCCAAAACAAAACGAGATTAGTAGAGGGCCAGTCTGGCTTGGGTCTATGCTGGCTCCGGCAGCTTTTTCCTTTGTCTCTTGGTCTTGCTGGCTGAATTCAGAGTTAAATCGCTAAAACGACTAACTCCTGCTCCTATTACTAATCTCCCTGATCTTCAGCTTATCTGCAGCATCATCAAGAGGTGAGATAAGGCTGGGGAAGGGGGGAAAGGTGGGAGGGGGTTTGGTTACCCTCTTCTGGGGATTTTGGTCTCCGGGAGGGGTGTGGTGTGTTTATTACCTTTTTTACTGTATATTTCTGTAAATATCTGTTATATCTTGTAAATATTTGCTTGTATATTTGCATTGCTGTAAATATAAAGCTTCATTTATTAACTTCCAGTGTGTTTTTTCTGAGTTTTAGCCAGGGTTTATAAAGGTGGGGGGGCAGGTCACTGCAAACCCACTACAGGATGTTTGGAAAGCTTATTGGTACTGATTTATGGGAAGTAGTTACAGTTGGAAATGAGGAGACAAGAGAGACTGCCCTGACTTGGCGGATGGTAAAATTATTGATGGAGAGCGATCAAGAGAATTCTAGAGACATGTTTTAAAATTCCTGAGACCGAGGGGCAGAGTATGGGATGAGAGACTTGAGAATCTGGTGACTTATGGAAGACAAGTGCTTTGTGAAAGATTCTCTTGTATGTTCTCTCTATGAGAGGTGTTTAATATGCAGACTGGAATCTTTTACCCCTGACTTTATGAAGAAATTAGAAGAAATCAGTGAAAAATGCAAAAAAAAAGAACTGTAAGAATTAGTTTTTAATGTGATGCATGGCTTGCCTATAAAAAGCGGTGTTTGAAGACTTGCATTCCTAAGGCTGGCAAAAGATAAGAATTGTTAATGAATTGCTAGATGGGACACTGATTTATCATGCCCTGTGAGGCTGTGGGAGGTCACAAATTTGCCTGTTTCAGGACTCAGAGATCACGGGTGCTGCTGAATCGGAAAGTAGTTTTCCCAAAATCAGTCATGCAATATGGACATAAAAATAAATATATTAGATCGTTATTGAAAATATTTTTCAACAATCAAGAGCTTCTGCCTGTGAATATCTGTGCCCTGATGGAACTGTTGCAAACTTCTTTAGCACTGATGATTCTCAAAGATAAATGGCAGGAGAAATGTGAGATAGCCACCACAAACAATTTGAAGGTGACAAGTTCTGCACCATGAGGATAGTGGAACACTGGAACAAGTTGCCCAAGGAGGTGGTTGAGGCCCTATCCCTGGAGATATAGGTGAGATAGGGCTGTGGGCAACCTGATCTAGTTGAGGATGTCCCTGCTGAGTACGGAGGCGGTTGGACTGGATGAGCTTTGGAGTTCCCTTTCAACTCAGACTACTCCATGATTATATGATTCTATTTTTCAGAAAATCACCAACAAGAATAGGAAAAGCAATTTGTCAAACAGAAAGTTCAAACTTTAGCTGCATGTGAAGGTATCTAAGACAGACATCTGATAAAACAGTAAGATAAAATAAACCTTTCCTACAAGTGTAGAAGTTGTGGTGCTAATCCAAGTCAAATTAAGATACTGAACTATGTCTGTGACTTTAGTTCCTCTTGGAATAAACCAGAAAGAATTATTTATTCTTCATATTTACAGTAAAAAGAAAATTCCTATCAACTTCAGCAGAGCCAGGATTCATAGTCAAATGAAAGCAGAGGTTTCCCATCTGAGGACATACTATGTTCTGTCCTGTGCTGGTTTGAACTAATTGGAGGATTTGAATGAGAAATTAGACTATAGGCCGAGAGAGTAAAAGACTGATGGTGCTACTTCACTCATAGCTTTAGTGGGAAAGAAAAAGAATTGTTTAAGAGCTGTAACCCAAATATAAGTCAGATGGTTTCAGACCAGTTTGGGCTGTGGCTGCTCCTGCTCCTGCAGGGCTTTCTCCTTTTGTAGCTGAATCTGAATAATTCCACTAACTTCTTTCCTGCTGCTAATTCCCCTGGCTGATCTACCTTTGCCTATCTGCTGCATAAACAGATGGTGAGATAAGACTGGGGAAGGGGGAAGGTGGTAGGGGTGGTTAGAGACCCNATTCCTTAACGTCCAGCTGATGGAGTCCTAGCCTGGGTTATTTCAAAGTTGGGGGGGGGAGGGGGGGGGGGGTGGATAACTGCTAAACCACCACATGTCCTATTCACAGGGACTCTGTTTTGGATAACAGGCAATAATGATTAAATTTATCTAGGAGTGCATGTGGATTATGGGAATTGTTCAGCATGTGATTTCTGAAGGACAGTTTTGATGAAATTAGTGACAACCATTTACCATTTTGAGACTTGAGAACGTTTAATTTAATAATAAATATAACACAGTATAAGCCAGGTGCTGCAATTTGCTATTCTCTTAAAATCCACTGTAATTTTTTGAATGAGTCCTTTTCCAACCTCAAGACACAACGAAATTAAATTGGAATAGGAAAAAGGTTGCTCTCTAGAAAGATATGAAAGATTCCAGGACAAATTTATATGAAATTCTCAAAGATGAAACTTTTTCACATTTACAAATACATTAATATTTAATGTGAACCTAAACCCTCTTGTCAAAACCATACTGGTAGGAATTGGCGGAAATAACAACAATAACTAATCATCCATAATCAATAATAGCTTCTTTACTTTTTATAAAAATGTATTGACTGAACAGAAGAACTCAAAGAAAGATGAAAAAGAAAACAATGAAGAACATTGCTAAAACCAAGTCAACAGGTGAAATCCCTCCCACACTGCCATTAAAGGTGAAGATTGTACATCTCCCACTGTGTCCTTTCTAAGAGACATGAAACCAGATGAACAGTGCACTCCCACATGTGACTCTGGCTTGCCTGAAAGGGTTCTGTTATTTGTCGAAATGATAATTTGAAACTTCTGTTCTACTTCACAAAAATAGTGCCCTTATGTTGTGGAAGGCCAAAATAGGCCAAATTAGGCCTAAAGATGTCCTGGCTTGTGCAAGACATGTTTTCTGCTCTCCTTCTCTCTGCTCTTGGGAGAAGCAACTGTGGGAAAGGAGGACAAAAGCCTCTGAGTCTCCTCCATGCCCTTTCCAACTTGTAAACAGGGTACCCACGCATGTTTATACACTTGTTTGTGTTCTGCCCTAAAAAGGTAAAAGCAAGCCCTGACTTTACCCAACATGGTTAAGCTTGGCAAACTGCCATTCTGATTGCGTAAGCTCTGTGGCCAAGGAGCCATTAGTCTTGGGCTACATTGATAAAAAGAGATGAACAGGAAGACGACATGCTCTGCCTTATTGTGCTTCTGCCTCACTGTTGTTGCATCCTGACATGCTCTGCTAAACTGTGAGCTAGCTCTGCTACACAATAACAAGCCCTGATACTTTGCGTTTGCTGATCTGGAAACTTACGATGTCTGAAGTTTGCCAGGGGAAGGCATTAAGTACCTCACACATTAGGCTTGCTTAGCCAGCACGACATTGTGCCTGTCTGCACATCCGCAAGACATCCTGCCTGCACACCTACAAGTCTTCTGCTAAGACTGGGAGCACTGGAAGGGACACAGATCGTCAAGGAGGAACCAAGATCAGGTCAGAGATCATCTGCCTCTCTCCCAGCACCTTGTTAGATCTGGGGAAGAGCTAGAAGCCTCAATGGCTGACAAGACATGAATAGAACTTCCTGCAAGTGTTTCAGTACTGTCTAGGAATTGTAGTTAGCCCTGGGAATCCAGAGATAATGTTTGTGAGTAAATATTCAAAAGCCTCTTTGCAAAACTCTGTAAGAAATTCTCTAATTGAATTCATCAAGTGCCTTCTGCCGTAAGCAGAAAAGAGTTCTCGAGTCCCTCTAGTGGGCAAGTGGTATAATTGACTGCAAGGACCTCTTTCCAATTCTAATAGTTTAATGTTTGTATTATTGCTAGCTCTTCCTTAAGTGTTCTAGACCTTCTGTTCTCATCTGTGCAATGTTTTCATGACCATTGCCAAGAACTTATTAAAAACACTGAGTGGGGGCAAGAGTCCTGAATATAAAAATTAATAAACAATATTTATTTTGAAAAATAAAATCTCACATCATATCTGACATTACACCTTAACAGCAAATATCCTTTGATAGCAGCTGTAAAATTAGTAGAGCTTACTCAGTGTGCTTGTTGATGAAAATTTTTCTAAGGACAAATTTTTCTAAACTGAATAACAACAGAGAGACCAAATGTCTAATTTTGAAAACAGACTGAAAACAAATACTAATATTTAATTTTAAAAATAGATTTACCTAATTTCCAGTCTTATGGCATCTTGCCTAACACTGCACTTAAATGCAGATGTTGTATCTATTGGTTCATCCTCTTCCAGTAAAAGAACGTATTTGCCCCCTTGTGCTAAGCTGTTTGAATAAAGATGGGAACCAAGCTATAATTAGCAACAATAAAGGCCTCATAAATTTACTCTAAATCAAGACACATTTTGGAAGCAATGATATGCTAATGGCAGCTATTTAGAAGCCACCACATCCTCATGAATAAACCTAACTTATGAATAATAAGAGCAAGTATGAGAAAGTGCAAGCACCCTAAATAATTCTCTGACATCCATGGTGGGGGCAGTAACATCTGTGGATATCCAGACATTACAGAATAATAGAAAACATCTGGTTGGAAGAGACCTCCAACTTCATCCAGTCCAACCCTTGACCCAGCACTGAAGGGAAAACACCAAGACATGTCCCTAAGCACCAGATCCACAGGCTGCTTAAACACCTCCAGGGGTGGGAAATCCCGCACTACCCTGGGCAGACCATTCCAGTGGCTGAGAACCCTCTCTGGGAAGAAATATTTCCTAGGATCCAGCCTGAACATCCCCTGGGGCAGCTTGGAATCATTTCCTCTTCTGTCTCCTGTCACCAAGGAGCAAAGGCTGCCCCCTCTTTGCTCCAACCTCCCTTCAGGGAGCTGTAGAAAGCAATGAGGTCTCTTCTCAGTCTCCTCTTCTCCAGCCTGAACACATCCAGTTCCCTCAGCCCCTTCTTGTAGCTCAGGTGCTCCAGGTCCTCGAGCCTCATTGCCCTTGTCTGGACATGCTGCAGCAACTTGATGCCTTTTCTGCAGCGAGTGGTCCAGAATTGAACACAACAATTGAGATATGTCCTCACCAGTGCTGAGCACATGAGGGCAATCCCTTCCTGTCCCTGGTGCCCTTCCTGTTTCTGATCCCAGACAGGATGCCACTGGCTTTCTTGGCCACCTGGGCACTGCTGGCTCACATTTAGCTGACTGATTAGAAGATATAACAAATAGTCCACATTTTGCATTTCTGCCATCTGCAGTCTTCGCCTTCTCTTCAGGCTTTGGGTCAGTAGCTTGATTTTCTGTGAGCTAGAGTTTGTGACTGAGAGAGAAATGGTATTTCATCTTCTTAAGTTCTGGCACTTTGGGGAAAGTACCATCAGTCAAAGCAACCTGGAGTAAAAAAATATTGTTTCTGGCTCATTTGTTTCCTTCCTTGATTCACACAGTTTGCAGGATCTTTGCCTCTTAGCTGAGTAAAATCAAAAGAACCTTGATTTACAGTGTAGTTCACACTTGGTTTTGTCTAGAATTCCACTGACCAGCCATGCAAAGCTCTACAATTTTAAGGGAGTAAAGGAAGTTTTATGCTATAAAGCCAACATGAATCATTTGCATCTTCCCCACATATTGCCTCCAGTGCACATTCTACACAGAACAAATTCCATTGGAAGAGGGTGTTTGTACATTTTAACAAAGCAGAGTTCAGACTAATCATGTTCTTCATTGGTTAAGACTGCATGTGGTCAGCCAGCTGTGCTTTGAAGATGTCCAGAAAACCAAATGGCTTTTATGTGCTCACATGAGGCAGCACAGGGAGGACTAAAGTGAGGAGACAGAACCACCATGAGTTCTGAGATAAACTGCCTTCTATTTTTGTTGTTAATATAGAATCTTATCAGTATGACTAATAAATTATCTGTATTTTTGCAAGTTGTTGAAAGAAGAATGCTTTCTGGCAGGCTAACTAAAATAACTGAGCATGAAATCAGAGGAATAGGGTAGGGAGAGAGGGAGAGGGAGGAGAAGGAGAGAGGCAGAGTGGCTGAATGCCTTATTTGCTTCAGTCTTTACACCTAAGGCTGAACTCCCCTATGTACTCCAGACCCTGGATGAAGGAGAGGAAGCCTGGAGAAGGAAATGCTCCACACGGGTCACTGCAAACTGGGTTAGGGACCAGTTGCATAAATTGAACATTCACAAGTCCATGGGCCTGGATGAGATGCACCCAAGGGTGCTGAGATAACTGGCTGATGTTATTACTCTGCCATTCTCCATCATTTTAGCCATTTTGTGGCAGACAGGAGAGATGCCTGAGGATGGGAGGAGAGCCAATGTCACTCCAGTCTTCAAAAAGAGCAAGAAAGAGGTTCCAGGGAACTATTGAGCAGTCTCCCTCACCTCTATCCCTGTAAAAATGATGAAGCAGCTCATTCTGGAGGGCATCTCAAGGCACTTGGAAGAGAAGAAGGTTATCAGCAGTAGTCAGCATGGATTTACCAAGGGGAAATCATGCTTGACTCACCTGATAGCATTCTATAAGGACATAACTGAATGGGTAGACTCAGAGAGGCCAGTGGATGTAGTCTACCTTGACCTTAGCAAGTTCTTTGACACCATCTCCATTACACCCTAGTGAGCAAGCTCAGGAAGTGTGGGATGGAAGAGCAGACAGTGAGGTGGATTAGGAACTGGTTACATGATAGAATTCAGAGTGATCAATGGTGCTAGGTCTAGCTGGAAAGCTGTAGCCAGTGGAGTCCCCCAAGGGTCAGTGCTGGGTCCAGTGCTGTTCAACATCTTAATCAATGACACCGATGAGGGCACAGATAGACACATAGACACCAAACTGGGAGGCTTGGTTGATACAGCTGAAGGCTGTGTGGCCATCCAGCAAGACTCGAAGAAACTGGAGAGCTGGGCAGAGAGGAACCAGATGAAGTTCAACAAGTGCAGAGTCCTGCATCTGGGGAAGAATAATAAACTGCACCAGTACAGGTTGGGAAGTGATCTGCTGGAGAGCAGCCCTGTGGAGAGGGACCTGGGAGTGCTGATGGGAGTTATCCATGGGACAGCAATGTGCCCTGGTGGCTAAGAAGGCCAATGGGATTCTGGGGTGTAATAAGAAGAGTGTCCAGCAGATCAAGGGAGGTTCTCCTCCCTCTCTACTCTGCACTGGTGAGACCTCATCTTGAGTACTCTGTTCAGTTTTGGGCTCTCCAGTTTAAGAGGGACAGGCATCTGCAGGAGAGGTTCCAGCAGAGGGCTACAAGGATGCTGAAGGGACTGGTGAGGAGAGGCTGGACTACCTGATGAGGAGAGGCTGAGGGACCTGGGGCTTCTTAGTCTGAAGAAGAGAAAACTGAGAGAGGATTTAACTTTTTAATAAATTTTTATTAATATTTGAGGGCTGGATCTCAGGAGGGAGGGGACAGGCCCTGCTCACTTGTTCCCTGTGATAGGACAAGGAGCAATGGGTGTAAGTTGCAGCACAAGATGTTGCACCTCAACACAAGCGGGAACTTTACTGTAAGGGTCACAGAGCACTGGAACAGACTCCTCAGAGAGGTTGTGGAGTTTCCTTCTCTAGAGACTTTCATGGCCTGTCTGGATGCATTCCTATGTGACCTGAGCTAGATTATGGTCCTGTTCTGGCAGGTGGGTTGGACTCAAAGATCTCTTTGGGTCCCTTCCAACCCCTGACATCCTATGATCCTGTGAAGAACAAGAATCACAAAATTAACCAGGTTGGAAAAGACCCAAGATTATTGAGTTCAACTTATCACCTAACCATTCTAATTAATGAAACCACGGCACGAAGTGCCTCATCCAGTATCCTTTTAAACACCTCCAGGGATGGGGACTTCACCATCTTCCCGGGTAGCCCATTCCAATGCCAATCACTCTTGCTGTGAAGAACTTCTTCCTAAAATCCAGCCTAAACCTGCTCTGGTGCAATTAGAGGCTATGTCCTCTTGTCCTGTCCCTGGTTGCCTGGCAGAAGAGACCAACCCCACCTACAACACCATTCAGGTAGAAATAAGGAAAGAAAGAAATTCAGGATTCCAAATTGAGTTTATTTTGCTAGACAACATCCATTTTTGGCAATAGAAAATTATACTCAGTCAATTAGTGTGAGTATTAGGCAAAACATAAAGACCAGATCCTGTTACCATACTACTACTTTGATGAACATGAATTCAGGTGAAAACAAACACCAAAACACTTTGTGTTCTATGTGCTCATCCTGCTTACCGGGTTGGAGGATTTTGTTTTGTAGAAGTTCTTTCCTGTATTAAGAGGTAGAACAGGCTGGAAGCCCTGACAGATGATGTCTTTTTTGAAATCCATAAAATAATGGGAGGGGTACAAAAGTGCTCTGTCTGCAGCACTAGCATGCTCGGGTAATTTCACTTTCCTCTCCTTATTGAGCCTCTTCCTTTATCATGCAATGTCAACAGTGCAAACTGTGGAAGCCACTTTTACCTTGAACTTTATAAGCAAGCAGTCAGGCACTCAAATGCTGAATTGGCAATGAAGAACATGACTAGAGAGAGTAGCTCAATAGAAAATTTACGGTTCTGCAGTTCTGGTTCACCTCTGTCCTAAGAGGCCTACGCATCTCACATTTGCTTCTTTTTCCTTCTTTCTTGCTCTTTTTCTACTCTAACAACCTCTACTCAATCAGCCGAAGTTAATGACACAGAACATACCTACTTGTTATCATTGAATACCTTCCTATTCTGCTAGATATTGCCTGATCTTTTTTTAAAACAACTTTGCAGAAGCTGCTTAATGCAAGGTGTCCAAACAGGGGAAGAACTTGGTCAAGGAGGATCTGGGGTGGGGGGGCAGCAGATATTTCACTGAACTAACATTACTCAGTCTAAGATGACCTTGATTTTTTTTTCTGACCAGAACAAATTGTGTCCGACAGCACTCTGTTTGGCAAGGTGATTAGAAGGCAGCTACATCTTAGGAATAATTTAGAGTTTGAATTGGTAACTGTGGCTAACACGGCACTTGAAGTCACCCTTTGTGAGTTGATATGGCTGTGTTAACTAGTAATGTCTGTCCATGGAGAAATGGGTTTTAATATGTTCATTCTGAAATGAATTGTGCTGATAAATAAGTTTATTTTGTGGAAAATTCTCCATTGCTTTGTCATTGGCAAGCTGAACTTGGTTGATGAAAAGCTTAATGGGAGTTGGCAGTGTGCATGCAGTTGGCAGTGTCCTGGGCTGCAGCAACAGCTGTGTGGCTGGCAGGGCAAGGGAGGGGATTCTCCCCCTTTGCTCTGCTCTCATCAGACCCCATCTGGAGTACTGTGTACATTTCTGGAGCATTCAACACAAGAAGGACATGGAACTGTTGGAACAAGTCCAGAAGAGGCCACGAAGATGCTCAGAGGGCTGGAGAAGATCTGCTATGAGGACAGGCTATGAGATTTAGGTCTCTGCAGCCTGGAGAAGAGAAGGCTTCCAGAAGACCTTATAGTTAGCCTTCCGGTATCTGAAGGGGGCCTACAGGAGGGACTGTTCACAAGGTCTTGTAGTGACAGGATAAGGAGGAATGGGTTTAAACTGCCAGAGGGAAGATTTAAACTAGATGTTAGGAAGAAGCTCTTTCCAGTGAGGGTGGTGAAACACAGGCACAGGTTGCTCAGGGAGGTTGTGGCTGCACCCTCCCTGGAGATATTCAAGGCCAGGTTAGATGAGGCTTTGAGCAACCTGTTCTAGTGGGAGGTGTCCCTGCATATGGTGGGGAGTTGGAACTGGATGATCTTCGAGGTCTCTTCCAACCTAAACCATTCTATGAGTCTATGACTAAGTTCTTGGTAAGATGGTGTACTTACTGAAAACATGAAGCAAGAGGAAAACACACACTGGAGGAGGATTTGCTTACCAGCACAGTCACCACGCGCAGAACCACCCCTCGCATATTGTTCTCCAACTTTCTGTCTGTTAGTGACCCATTAAGACCAGTGATGGGATTCCAGCAGCCAAGCTGAAAGAGAAATCAGAAATAATTTCCTCGTTGCCCATAAAACTTTGCCAGGCATACTTCATAGGTGACTTCAAACAGGAATGCATTAAATAAACCAAACCCTTTCTGAATCAATGACATGGAAAGTCAGGGAAGGGCTTGTGCACAGAAAAATCTTTAAATTACATATGAAGCAATTAGGGATACCAGGTTGTGCTTTTCAATACCATTGTACAGAGCCTGGGGATACATCTGTTGCATTAGAGTAGCTCAGGAAGGAGATCTCTATTAATGAAAAACATTGAAAAAGTAGTATAGCTGTAAAAATAGTTCAACTTTTCTTTAAGTAATATTTACATTAGAAAAAAAAAAAAGTAGGCACCAGAGTTTTAGCACACTGTCTGCTCCAGCTCATCTTTCCTATCAGAACTTTGGAGGTGTGTTGGTTTGAACTAATTGGAGGACTTGAGTGAGAAAAATAGACTATAGGCTGAGAGATGAAAACACATGATGTCACTTCACTCACAGCTTTACTGAGCAAGAAAAAGAAATTGTTTTAAGAGTTGTAACCAAAATATAGATAAGCCACAGTGCTCCAGATCTCTCTGGGCTGTGGCTGCTTCTTGCATGGCTCCTTTTCCCCTGCCTTTTGTAGCTGATTTTCAATAATTCCACTAACTTCTTTTCCTACTGCTAATGCTCCGGACGATCTACCTTTGCCTATCTGCTTCATCAACTGATGGTGAGATAAGATTGGGGAAGGGGAGAAAGGTGGTAGGGGTGGTTAGAAACCCCTCTTAGGGATTTTGATTTCTGGGAGGGGTGTGGTGTTTCTGTATTACCTTTTCACTGTATATATCTGTAAATATCTGTTATACATTGCAAATATCTGTTTGTATATTGAGCATTGCTGTAAATATAAAGTTTCATTTATCAACTTCCAGCTGTTCTGTGTCCTTGCCTGGGTTATATCAAAGGGTGGGAGAGCACGTAACAGCTAAACCACCACAGGGTTGTTTCTTCATTGTTGCTGGGAGTTTTTTTGTTGGTTTTGGTTGTGGTAGGTTGTTTTTTGTTTTGTTTTGTTTTGTTTTTAATTAAAGCTATTTTTAATTAATGCTTATAGTGCTCACTGAGAATGAAACTTTTACCCAGGTTAAAGGTCACACTGAAACATGATTAAGGAAAGAAACACTAGGTAGGCACATCATAGGGTGCAGAAAGGAGTGCAACAGATAATGAAATAAAAATAATTCATCTATGAGATGCTTTGCATGGATGCTGTTGTATTTCTTTGCTTCTGTTGACAAAAGCTGTTTCTCAGGGTTCTCTGTAGGACTTGTCTCCTTCCAATCTGAACTTAGTAGATACTGACCTCTAATTTAGCTTCTTTGAAAATGTATCTTGCCTACAATTTTACCTGATGGTAGATGCTTACCTTCAGTATAGAGCAGCAGACCAACCAATCACTCATACCTTAGCACCACATACAAACACTATGGTTTTCATTTTTGGAATTCATTACCATGTTCATCTGGTCTGTACAATTGCCAGTGTTAGATCCCGAACTTAACAGATGGACCGAGTTTAGAAGACTCTGGAGCAGAGTCTCATTTATAGCATGTAAACTCAATGCCTAGGTAAACCTGTTATATGGTCAAAGTGGTAGGCATGTGCAGATGTCAGTTCTCACTCTGAAATGCCTTCTTGGGGTCACAGAAATACTCAGGTTGGGAAAGATCCTCAGGATCATCAAGTCCAACCAAAAATCCTACTCCACAAGGGTCATCCTAAACCGTACCCCCAGGCACCGCATCCAAATGACCTTTAAACACTTCCAGGGTTGGTGACTCCACCACCTCCCTGGGCAGCACTCCTGCTGGGAAAAAATTCTTCCTAATGTCCAGTCTAAGCCTGTCCTGCTGCAGCTGGACGCCATTCCCTCCTATTCTATGGCTAATAGAGACTAGCACCAAACTCTCCACAAAGTCCTTTCAGGTAGCTGTCACGAGGTCTGCCCTCAGCTTCCTCTTTTTCAAACTTACCATCCTCAGCTCCTTCAATTGGTCATCGCAAGATTTATTCCCCAAGCCCTTCAGCAGCTTCATTGTGCTCCTCTTCTCCATACACTGTGTGTGAAATCTGTAGAGTGATGCTCATCCTCTGGCTTGGTTAACTAACTTAAGCCTCTAAATTCAGGTAGTTTTCATGGCCTTATTTGAAGGTACAAATGTTTTTACACTGACAAAATCAAGATTAACTTCAATGAGTCACTGCCGGACCCAGTGGCCTCTGTCTCTCAGAGAATTCAGCTGTAGAATCTGTGACACGTATAAGCTGTAAAAGACTTCACTGTAACTGCCTGGACCAGCTACCTGGACCAGCTGCAGGGCTATGTGAAAGCAGAGGAGTACCTTTGCTTACCATGACTAAACACAAATTTACAGAAAGCATTATGTCCAATCCTTCATGGGAATAGCTTTTTTATATGTGTTTGTCCTGGTAGGACATAAATCCTGCCAAATTAGTTCAAAGCCCTGCTCTCCTCTTCCTGTAGCAAGGTCTGGGGGTTGACAGGTGTGAGTAGAAGAATGGAGGGCTTGGCCCAAAAAAGCCCTGAAGGCTAAGTGCATGGCACCTGACCAAGTCAGGTGTCTTGTGCTGCCCCTTAACTGCCAGGGTGGACACCTAGGCACAGAATTTTGAATTCATTGGCCAAAACAATGGATGCTAGTGCCTACTGGCAAGTTTTGCCTTCAAAACAGTTGCCATTGCCCCTTATTTTCCTGTTGCCTTTCACTGGGACTAGAGGTCTAGTCACACCTCTTTCATTCTCCCAATTAAAAAAACATTAATGATTAAAACATTAATATTCATTAAAATAATAATAATTCATAACAAGTAATTAATATTCATAATAGTGTTTCATACTTCTTCCGAAATGAAAAAAAAACTCTGAGTAGATAAATGTAACAGTTTAAGAAGTGGGCCATTTGAAATATTTGTCTTCTTCATTACACACACTAGGGTATTTTTAGAGCAACTTCTAAGCGATTTCATTTCAACATATCCATATCAATTCTTTGAAGATGCCTCCCTAAAAGCTGTCCAGCTCAAAAAATAGAAAACCAAACATTTTCTGTGATGATACAGAGGTTAGGTTTCACTCAATGATCTTTTACACCCTAAACAATTCTATGATTCTGTGTCCCAATAGAAGATGACCTTAAAAACATGTAATAATTTCACTCTGCTATTTTCAAAAGTGGTCACAGTTGTTATAGAATCATAGAATGGTCTGGGCTCCAAACCCCTTGCGGTGGTTTGAACTAATTGGAGGATTTGAATTAGAAATAGGACTATAGGCTGAGAGGAAAGCACTGACAATGCTACTCCACTCATAGCCTTATTGAGAAAGAAAAAAAAAAAATTAAGAGTTGTAAGACAGATATAGATAAGTCAGATGGTTTCAGACCTCTCTGGGCTGTGACTGGCTCCTTGCATGGCTCCTTTCTCCCTGCCTTTTGTAGCTGAATCTGAATAATTCCACTAACTTCTTTCCTGCTGCTAACCTCCCCAGCCAATCTACCTTTGCCTATCTGCTGCATAAACAGATGGTGACATAAGATTGGGGAAGGGGGGAAGGTGGTAGGGGTGGCTGATTATCCCTCTTGGGGATTTTGATCTCTAGGAGGGCTGTGGTATTTCTGTATTACCTTTTTCACTGTATATATCTGTAAATATCTGTTATACATTGTAAATATCTGCTTGTATATTGTGCAAAGCTGTAAATATAAAGCTTCATTTATCAACTTCCAGCCAACTGAGTCCTAGCCTGGGTTATTTCAAAGTGTGTGTGTGGGGGGGCTGCTAATTGCTAAACCAACACATAATTTTGAATTGGCTTACTCAACGTAGAGCTCAAGGTTTAATTACATTTGTTTGATTGTTAATTAATCCTGGAAGTTAAAAAAATGAAGCTGGCCTGGCTGTTATACTTGGTAATTCATTCTGTGACGATGTGGTTTTTACATAGATGGCTTGTGGCCAAAACTGGTATTGTTCTCTGGGATTTGGCATGGAAGAGGTTTGAAAAAATTGTATGGGATTATGGCAACTATTTTCTAGGTTACATTGGCTTAAATATAACTGAGATAGCCTCAAATGCTGTTTTTGATGCTTTTAATAAGTCAGAAAATACTAGTAATCAAATGGCTACTCTACAGCATTGGTACATGTGATTATCCCAAAAAGTAGTATTCCTGACCCCTGCCAAAACTTTTATTTAAAGACCATGGTGACAGATTTTATGTGTTTTATCGTTTTCTTATTAATAATAATTTTATTCTTAATTTCTGCTCTGAGTCTGGAAAAGTCTGCTGTCACTTTATAAACACCAGATAGATCATGCCAGGAAATGAAAGCAAAATAATGTCTCCATCCAAACAGAGTCTGGCTGTACGCCCAGACAATGTGCTGTAATCAAATTAGATACCGGTGCAGATGTTTATGAACATGGAGTAAAAACAACTGATAAGGCTGCAGAAGTTTTTCTGCTTCTAGTTCAAATTCTCAGGCAGTAATTTCTAATTCCAATTCTGATTCTAATGTGCCAGCAGCTCAGGTTCCCAAAAAAGCAGATCCATTACAAGCTCCATCTTCTGTTAAACTGGCCCCTGCCAAAATGAAAAAAATGTGTCAAAACACAGTACCTTAGGGACAGGTACTTCTGATGTCGAGGAAGAAGAGGAGAAATATAGTCTTAAAATTTTGACTGGTTTACTGAGAGCTAAATATGAGGACAATGTAGGAGTAGCTACCAGGACAGAAGATAGCTCTCTGGAGATTAGGAATGCTGTTAGGAGAGTTTTATTTGGCCAGGCACCAACAGACCAGCAAGAAGAGGAGGAGAAGGATGACATCCAGGGCTCTAATGATCCCCTCAGAGAGGTCAGGGAAGTTAGAAAGGACTATACAAGGGAATCAGCTGGCTGGTGAGATGCTGTACTAATGATGCGAATGCTCTTCAGGTAGGATACAAGTCTACAAAGCAGCTAGGCCCACTTGCAAAGGAGAGTGGAGTGGGCAAACACCTGGCAACCAATCATGGTGTGGTTAGCTTGTGGACACATCTGCTGGCTGTGGGTATGGGATATGCCTACCAAGATGACTTGCCATGGGTAGCTAGGAAGCGGAACAGAGTTGAACAGCTAATTAAGCTTCTGAAGGAGTTTGCTGTGAAGGAAGTGCTTTACGGAGATCATACCATACATGAGCCTCATAACATTTCTCTTGGGATAAGTCTCATGAAGAAGATTATTAAACTTGTTCCTTCATCCTATACTAACATCTTGGCTAGCAAGTTTCTGTCAAAGGGTAATAATGGAAGGCTCACTGTTGATGAGTTCACTGAGCAACTGAGGCAGATAGTGGCCAGCTTGTCACATACTATCCTAGTGTCTGCCACAAAAACTATGACTACAGAGCAAAAACATAGCTTTAAAGATGGCATGAGAGAACTGAAGGAGGAACTCAAAACCTCCATGTTCAATCTGGCAAAGGATACCATTCCTTCATCATTTGAATGGGTGCATGTTTCTGCTAGCAGGAAGGTACACCCACCTCCTGCAAGGCAATTCTGGCCCAGGAGACAAATTCCACCTAGACACCAGCAATCACATGCATCAGTCTGGATAATCCTGTGTGACCAATCTGGTGAGAATATGAACAAGTGGGATGGTCAGCCTACTTCAATTCTTTCAAAGAGAGTCAGGGATCTGCAGAGTGGCAGAAACAGAGGCAACAACATCAGAAAGGTAGCTGTCACTTCTTCAGCTCCTCAGAGCATTTGCAATTATTCTAATAATTGTAATTCCTCTCAGAACAACACCAATCACTGTGTACACCCTACACATTAAGTTCAGCATTAGGGGTGCCCTTCCTCCAGACAGGAGGACGAAAGGGATAGCAGAGAAAATGGAATCTATTGGAATGTACTCATTAGGTGGCCTGGCAGTTCAAAAGTTCGGAAATACAGGGCTTTAGTTGATACAGGTGCTCAGTGTACTTTGTTGCCATCAAATTGCAAAGGGACGGAGGCTATAACTATTTCTGGAATCACTGGTGGATCTCAAGAGTTAAGTAAGTTCCAGGCTGAAATAAGTGTAACTGGTAAGGAGTGGAAAAAGCAGACTATTGTAACCCTATTAGCCTTCTTGGCCACCAGGGCACATTGCTGTCCCATGCAGAACTTG
>VWZI01015441.1:0-26384 GCA_013396835.1 Psilopogon haemacephalus
AAGTCTGCTCTTCTGAAGTCCAGAGAAGTGAGTTTACTGTGTACCTTCCTTGATGCCTTGAGTATCTTAAACTACCATTTCATGGTCATTGCATCCAAGGCTACCCTTCAGCTTCACTTCACTCACCAGCCCCTCTTTGTTGTTGAGGACTAGTCCAGAACAGCACCTTTTCTTGTGGCTTCCTCTACCACTTGAAACAGGAAGTTATCATCAATACATTCCAGGAACCTCTTAGATTGCTGGTGCTGTGCTGTGCTGTCCTTCCAACAGATGTCAGAGTGGTTGAAGTCCCCCATGAGTATCAGGGCCTGTGAGCGTGAAGCTTCTCCTATTTGTTTGTAAAGGGCCTCATCTGCTTCACCTTTCTGATCAGGAGGTCTGTAGCAGACTCCTACTATGATGTCCCCTTCCCGTGCCTTCTCTTTCACCTTCACCCATATGCTCTCCATTTTGGTGTTGGATATTCCTAGGTTGAGTTCCACGGATTCCAGTTTATCATTTAAGAGTCTATACCCATCTATCCCTACGCTCCAATCATGAGATCCATCCCACCATGTCTCAGTTATACCAATGACATCATAACCCTGGAGACTTGCAAATATTTGTAATTCCTCCTGTTTGTTCCCCANCACTATTCTGTCCCCAGGATGCTTCAGGGCAGCAGGTTGAAAACATCACCAAACCCCCATTGCTCCCGCACTGCTCTGTCCTCCCACACCTTACCACATGGAGGTCTGATTACTTTGTCCCCCTCCCCCTTCACATCCCGTTTAAAGCCCTGTCAACTAGCCCTGCTATCTCCTCTGCAAAGACCCTCTTCCCCCTTCAAGACAGGTGTTCCCTGTTTGGTGTCAGCAACCCTGGTGTTGTAGAGGTCATATTATTATCAAAGAATCCAAATTTATGGCGGTGACACCATCCACGCAGCCACATATTAAAAGACTGCACTCTGCTACTTATTCCAGTGTCTCTGCCATCAGCTGGAATCACAGAGGAGAAGACTATTTGTGCCCCCGAGTTCTGTATCACCCAACCCAAGGCTCTGAAGTATTTTTTAGTTTTTCTGGGGCTAGTAGTCATTATTTCCTCTCCTCCTACTTGAAAGATCAATAATGGGTAGTAGTCTGTAGAGTAGACTAGGTTAGGAATTTTCTTAACAACATCCCTAATCCGAGCCCCAGGTAGGCAGCACCTCCCTATGAGAGGGATCAGCCTGACATATCGGTCCTTCTGTTCCTCTCAGAAGTGAATCGCCTACAACTATGACTCTCCTTTTTTTCTTTGTTTCACTAGTCTTAATCTTGATTCTTGGGGGAGGCTGACACACCTTGGGCAACTCAGTATGTGGATTTTCCCCTCCATCCTCCTCTGCCTGATCCTCAGTTATTAGTGCCCTGTATCTATTATGCAAGGGGAGCTGGTAAGACCGAGAAGATTGAGAGGGGGCTCTCCTGCCTCTGTGAGGAGGGACCTGCCTCCACTCCCCCTCATCTCTGTTTTAGCAGGGGAATGAGAGGGAACTGAATCTTCTCCTACTTGTGCAGTCTTCACCTGCTGCCCCTCCCTCAGGTATGGTATAGTCTATCTCTGCCGGTCAATTTCCCCTTTAAAATCACATAGAGATCTTAGTCTCTCAACTTTCTCCTTAAGCCCAGCCACCATGCTGAGCAGATCACTCACCTGCTCACACCTCACACAACTTTCATGCACGTCATCTTCCATTCCAATTAGGCTCAGACATTCACTGCAGCCAGGGGTCTGGACCCCCACAGATTTGCATGAGGCACCAGTCTGGGTGCCTACAGTTCTCCTAGCTCTGGTATTCACCCGGGTTACAACCATGGCTTAAGCTTTGGTGTGTGTTTTTTGTTAGTTTGGTTGGGTGGGGGTGTTTTTTGTCTGTTTTTTGGGTTTCTTTCATTCACTTGGCACCTGTTGTGATCCAAACAGTCAGGAGGAGCTGTAGGTATTTTTTACAGTTTTGTTTTCTTTTTTTTTCCATTCCCCAAAGTTATGCATCTGTATATGCCCTTTATCTATACAGATTTTCTGACCTGAAAGCAAAAAGTGCCTTCTACTGGGGATAAGATCAATTCCTCTTTCTTTCCCCACCGACCTCCATACTAGTGCAGGTTTTCACCTGGTGATAGATTGTGGACTCGTTGCTTTCTGGTCCAGTGAATGCTGGAAACTTATTCATGTAAAGCCTAACTTGTTCTCCTACTTAATCTTTTGTCTTGAGGTGGAGGTTGTCCTTATTCTTTCCAATGTGTTTCTAGCCCAGCAACCCATATTCCACTTAAGTCTGGAGCTCCAAAGATTTCATTGTAGTGAGAGTAGTTAATTTTACATTAACGGTATATATCTCTCACCAGATGCTGCGTTTCAGATGCACTGTAAGATTTCTCTGTGTGACTATAATTTTAAAAAATGTTTTAAACAAGATACTACTCATGCTTAGTGATTTCCTTTTCAGATTATTATGGTGTCTCTTCTCAAACTACATTCACTTCATGCCTAGTCTGACAGTAGAACTAACCCACAATATAACTAATAACCAAGAAGTTCAGGTCTTGGAAATTTTAACCTGCAGTGAAAAGTAATTTCAAATTCTGCTTCATTTCACACTGCGTTGTCTTCCCTTGTCTGCTAAAAGTTGCACCCTTAATATTAATTGTGTAACACTATGCCTTTTTCCAACTTAGATTAAAATTTTCCACACGGCTGGGTGGCCTTTACAGTGAAACTGGGATGGTTGGGCTGGCAAGGCAGCGGAGGACCAAACCCTGAGACCACACTGTGGTGTACCCCGTCCCTGTGGGTAGGGGTGCTCTGGCACCAAGGGTACTGGGACCCAATCTGCGTTTAAGTTTCTTGACTTTGGTTTATTGATAAATAAATAGAGCTAAATGCTTTATTACTCTGATATAAAAACAACCCTCTAAAATACAGCTGTAAAGAAGTTTTGCCCACATGCAGTGGTCTTCCTTAGCAATAAAGAAAAATGAAAACATCTGAAGCAGATGATAAAAACACACAAATCTGGCACTGCCAACACAGCGATTTCTAAGGCAAACTTTCAGTTTGATGTTCAAAATGTTAAGGCTATCCTGTCACTTGAAACCCTTTATCTATGGTTGTATGAAATGGAAAGAGAATTAAAATCCTCTGTCCCATGTGTTCGTCCCACAAAGCCTTTGAAGCTCTTATGTTAACTATTCGAGGTTCAAAAACAGAAGGAAAATTTCAAGATAATATAAACAGCTCTGAGGAGAAAATATCTTTAATTCATGACTAAACAAGCAAATGTGTACTTTCTGTTTCAAAAAGATGACTGAACTTCTTTGTGCCAGGAAAAATAAATCCATCTGATTTTGCTTTAAGCTGTCTTCTTTTTTTCAAACACAGTGAGGGGCTCCAGTTCCTTCAGATGATGTAATTCAACTGTTCTGCTTGAATTCTGCTCCCCGTTGATGTCATGTCGCCGCTAGCCAACTATTCAAAGAGAAAAGTAACTTCTAGTTTAGACTAGAGCATGAGGAGGCTGAGGTTTATAACAACCCAACATCCCAGGATGCCAGTTTAGATCCTCCCAGGCAGAGCTCAGCGCTAAGAGGAGCTGGGGCTCCCTCGGCGGGGCAGCCTCCTGCCCGCGGGTTGGTGGCACCCCGGAGCAGCCGGTGACGGCAGCGCTGTGAAGGCAGGTATGTGGTGGGCTAGAGGGAGGGGTTGTCTGTGCCTGACGGTGCTAAGCTGGAGCCCTTCGGGGAGAGAAGTGTTAGGGTGTTTAGGGACACGGTTCAGCTGAGAGGCCTCTGAAAGCAGGAAAGCTGTGCAGACTAACAGCTGGAGGTCTCCATGCCCCTCTTAAGCTGCTTTTGACTAACTCCCCAAGTTTTCTTCAGCCTTAGCACCACAAATGAACGAACAGCTTCTACCTGCTGCTCTCTGGATCTGAAGCATAGCTCCTCTGTGCCAAAATGAGGTCTAAGACTTGCTGTAATTCAAGTTGTTAGGAAATACTCTGGGAGCGTGGCTCGTCTCATCTGTGTCCACACCACCTTGATACGGCTGAACATCAGCTGCTTGCTGGATCTGGGGAGGGCTACCTGTGGGACCCAGGCTGCTGTCTCGTTTCTGTGCTTATTTGGCACACTGGGTTGCCACTCTCATTGGCCATGAGAGGAGGCTGCCTTCTGATTCCAGAGAGTCAAGGCCCAGGTGTGTGTTGTTTCGAAGCAACACGGCTGGAGACACAGGGTGAGGGTGAAGGGCTGAGCTGTCATGCACATGTTTGCACTTAACATGTTTCCTTTGAGATTTGGGGAATCTTCTCCTTATCAATGATCAGATGGGATTTTCGTGTGCCTTCATGACTGTGTGTAGGGCAAGCATATATAATGAAGGCTGATGAGCTGTGCCAAACCTTTCAGCTAAGCCCTGTGAATAAGCACAGTCCTCTGTAAGAGCTGGCATGAGTTTGGCTGCAGGGCTTTTAAACTGGATCTGGTCTGGCTCAGCAGCAGCTCAGAGCACAGATGTAGCAGCTTGGTCTAGTGAAGGGCTTATTTAGTTGCAGGGCTCTCAGCTGTGAATGGCCTTATATAGAGGAACTTTGGCACGTGAAGGCATCTGCACTGGTTTGTGCCAATGTATTCCCCTCTGGCAGACTTCTCCATCCCAGTGGGGAAGGCCCCAGTATATTTCCCTCTAGCAAATTCCTCCATCCCAGTAGGCAAGGCCAATGACAGGGGGAAGCCAGTGTGGCTTGCCTGAAAAGCAGGGCCAGCAAGGCCTCCACAGCATTAGGTCTCTGCCCTTCCAAAAAGAAAGTTCATGGCCGTCAGCCATCACTCAGATCAAAGATGGGAATGACAGCAGCAAATTCCACATCAGCAACCTTATGTCAGTCCTGTGACTGTCACTTTCTTGCTTTTTGTGACAAGAGAAGTAAATATTTCTTCTCATTTTAGAGAGGAGCTGGGAGCTCATGTACATGTTATGGAAGGAAGAGAATAACTGTATTGAGGGGAAAAAAAAACCAAACCAAAGAAAAACAACAAACCAAGAAACAAAAAGAAAACACTACTGCCATAGTAGAAAACCAGTTCAGACTGAAAGCAGGGCAAGGGAAGGGTGCCCATATTAGCTTGGAGATGTGGATTGGTTTGGGAGAGTTTTTCTTCGGGATTTTTGTGTGTTTTGTTTGTTTTTTCCCAGTCCCTCCAAAATTCTGAACACAAATAGTTTTGCCCTTCCCCTTATCAAGATATAAACAACTGAAGAACTGTCTTTATTAATCAGTATCACATAAATGTCCACCATTTTAACTTTAAACTGTAGGCAGATACTGCAAATGGGGATAGATATTCAGGAGTGAGTGACATTTTTATACCAGATCTTTTATTGCCTTTTATCATCATATAAAGCACAGCCAGTGTTTCATACATTTAATTGTTTAGCTAATAACTAACTTGCAGTAGGGAGAAAGGGCTGCACCCAGGGTCAAATCACTTACTGATCTTTTGCCTTCTGTTTGATGGGAGCAGAAAGATTTTCTCAACGCACACGAACTAGCCAACTTGTATCAGACTTAAGCCAACAGCCTATAACACTACCCGTAGAAGACTGTAGGTAAAAATTATAAGCCAGAGAGAAAAAAGTGGAATTATAACCATTGAAAGAGCTTACAGAAGACACGCAGTTGCTCAATTTATATCACTTTTGTTTTGTCATCTTATTCCCATTTACTGATCATTAAAAACTCCATTGTATTAACTGTCTGGTGAACACTAGTCCAGAAATGTAAAGGGAGTATTTTCAGTGCTACCTATAACATCTGTATTCAGCTTTTCATTTTTTGCTGTCATATGTGTCAGTATGTATGATATTTTTCAACTTGTGTGTATGAAGGTACTGGTTTTGTTGATCAAGTTTTACCTGAATTGAGTTTTGGGCAGTTTATTCATTTATTCTTATGTATTTCCACTCATCAGTTTTGGATGCTAAATAAACTACACTTGCCAGAAGGGAAAAGACTACTATTCCCTTACCTCATGTCTGAGCTGGGCGTCTTCACTTAGAACTTCTGATTCAGAAGGCAGACGCCTGCCTGTTTCCTGGCAGTGATACCAAGTCAATGCGTCCTGTGCTTGCAAGTGACAGAAGGGACTCACTGCTATGTAAGTTAACAGAATTGTTTCTCTCTCTCTCTCTTTTTTTTTTTTTTTTTTTTGAGAATTCCATCAATATTAAACTTTGGAAACTGCTGTCACTGCCAGCAGCAGGTATCTGTGCACATGAGCTTCCTCAAAGCAATGACTAGCGAATTCCTAATGCTTCCTGATTTCACCTCCTGGTTTGCTGTATCCTGATTTAACCACTCAGGAATTGTTCTGATCTTTGTGTCCTCTGCTGTGCTTTTGTTTTCAGACTCCGTTGACAGGTTCAATTTCCCAGGTAAGAATTAGTTCAGAAAAGCAGACCGCGATCACTCAGAGCCTTCAGTGCAAGTGCAAGAGATGCTCTTTACTGAAGCATCAGCATGGTGGATGAAGTTTTCACTGCCTTATAGCAATTATGGTGCTGTTCATACAGTTTTGGGGTTTTTTTTAAACATAAGAATCAGGCAAGGCCTGAAGGTTATAACCTTTACTCATTGTATTTTGATGGATTACTTCCTTCAGATCAGATGAAAGGTTCATAGGTAGATCATAAATACTTGGTCTCTGTTCCTGAATTCAAAGGTCACTTTGCATGGAAACAGCAAACTGAACGTAGGAACAGGAGTGTGTCTACAGCTGAAAGCCATTCTCCAAAAGGGAGAACTGCTGATTGTCAGTACGGAGTTCCTCCAAACCTGAGTAAGTTCACTTTTTTTTCATGTTCTTTGATATTTTTTTCTGTAATGTAACATTATATCCCACTTTGACATTTGATACTGCCTTTGCATCCTGCAAATGCAGATAATCTATTACAAATCTGTCTTCTCTTCTACCAATACAGAGAGTATTTCTAATTTAAGTTAGTAAATCAGACAAGCCATTGTGTGAAGCAGTAGCCTTAAACCCCAAAGAAATCAGTTTGGTTATCATTCCAGGTTGCTGCAATGCTCAGATAAAAAGGCTTTTAAAAAAACAGCATCCACGGTCATTTTGAGAGCCATTTGACAAAATCAGAAGTGGCATTATGATATGGGTTTACTCTGAGTTTATTGTATGGCAGTGAGTTAATGTCACACCTCTGGCAGGGAAAGGCAATTCTTTGAATAACTGCTCTTCAGATGGAGAAAGTGAGAGATGCTTAACAAGACCAATAAGTAAGTAAATGTTATCAGGATCCTATCTGTAGTTCTATTTCAAACTTTCTAAATCTGTCATTTCATAAGGCTGTCATCTGTGGTCACGATCCTTCCCTATGCTGCTGCTGAGCTGCCAGGCTCCAATGTTTTCCCTATCTGGCAGAAATCAAGCACTGCTGGTTCAGAAACATCTGGAGGGGAAAAAAATGCAGTAAGAAATCATAATTTCTGCACTTCCCATATTTCTGTCTCTAGTAAAATGGCAACGTTCTTCATATTTATTAGAACACGGAAAAGTACCAGGCAAGCAACCTCCCATACGCAGTGGCTGCTGTCGCTAATTTCCTGCTGTTGCTGTCTTCTCACTCTAGGACACTTAATATGTTCTTTTTCACCATTTCATTTTATTGATTAGAAGGGCCCATTTAGTTCAGAACTGGGCCTTCACAGAGTCTGCACAGAGCATTTGGGAGGCAGAGCATGTGGCTCCACATCTCTGCATTTCTCTGATATACTTTGTCAGAGGCTTTAATGTTTCATTCCCTTCTCTCTTTGCAGTGGGTTGACAGCTGCAGACACCTCTTTCCTCTTCCACCACTACTACAGATTTCTTGAAACTAGGCTGATATCTAGATAATGCTTTTAATTATGGCAGTAGTCCAAGTAGATGATATGTAGTCATTAATTATGTCTGTAGCTATGGATCCTACAGTGACTTTTTTTTTTTTTTTTTAAGTGATTCTTTTACCTTCTTAACAATAAGGTCACTCCTGCCATAGATCTACACTGTAAGCCAAATGACTGTTCAGAGATGCTGAAATCCAGTTTATTATGTTACAGATTCCTGGATGTTCAGCTTGTATACTGTGGTGAATTACAAGCCTGATTTTTCACTGATTTGGATGAAGCAGGCAAAACTGTGAAAGTATGGGGAAGACGAATAGTGCTTTCACCCAGTCTAGGACATGTCCATGTGATTATGGAGCTGTGTCACCATCCTTACTGTGATAGATATGTGAAAACTGCACTTATGAGAGGATAGAACCAACATGATACCATTTCTGTTAGAAATACTGTAGTCTAAAAGCTGACAGCAGCACCTCAACCACTCTTCAGAAAACAAAACACACTTTTAGGCACTGCATTGGAAGTAATTTGCAGATCCTTCTTTCTTACAGGGTCTAAGATTAGCTCTCTGTCATATGCTTCCAGCACTGATGGCTTTCAGGTCATGGTGCTTCTCATGGGTTGAAGTGATAAGGGAGAAACCGAAGGACAGAAAGTAAAACTGCGTAGGTATATGTCACAGTTTCATCACTAAACTAGAGCTGGATCTTGAAAGGGAGAACTCAAATGAGTTAAAAATAAAACTAAGTGAAATTAAAGTGCAAAGTACAAGCAGAAAGAAATGAAGGCATTATATACTGGGTGTGGTCTTGTATCTTGTACTTATTGGGGCTGCATTCCCCACGTATATTGGATCTGTGCTGCTTTCGTCTGTAGCTGGCCAGACAGCTATCTTCAGCACTAAGCCACCTCACTGGTGTTTTTGTCTTCCTAGGTGACCATGGAGAGCGAATTTGAAAAAGATCATATCAAAAAGCTGCAGGAGCAGCGAATGTCCATGCAAAAGAAAACGTTCACCAACTGGATGAACAATGTCTTCTACAGGAGTAATGTAGGTAGCTTGTTCAGTTTCAGAATTCTTCCTGGGTTTTATTTTATTTCACCCACTTTATTCTTTTTTCTGGTTGGTTGGTTTTGTTCAGTGGTTGTTGTTGGTTGGTCAGTTGGGTTTTGTTTTTTTTTTTAATTTTTAAATGCTTTTTTCTTTCTCTGTGTGCTGTAAAAACACTTAGATACAAAGAAGCCTTTGTCTAATCAGAGTGCTCCAATCTGTCTTCACTGATCCTGTTACCAGGCTCCCCTGAAATCAAGGTTCACTTATATATAGTATGTAATTCTGTGACATTGTGACGTCCACTGTGATCCATCGGTGAACACCTCAGAGGAAGATCTTCATGTTATCTTCTTTTTCTACAAGTATTTGCAAATATTTGCAATGCTCAATTCTTAATTGCCTGGCCAATATTTAGGACTTCCTACTTTGTCTCCTCAGTCCAGCTTGAGTTGTTGCTCAGTGCTTCTAAAGAGGTTGTCTATCAATGTCACGCAAGTACAGACCAAGTCAAACTGCAAGTACAGTAGGTTCCACGCTTCCAAAAATCTTCAGTGCTAAGTTACAGTTGATTTGTGTATGTGAGGTAACTCCAACATATTCCAAAAGTATCCAGACTTACTAACAAGAGAAACTCATTTCAGACACAAATGATTGTAGTTGTGTCACAGCAGGGAATTACATCATCTAAAACCAGCTCTCTTTTCTAGAGTCTGTAGTTGATATTAATGGAAATGGACCTTGGAAGCACTGTCCAGGACCAGGACTCTTGGTTCCATTCTAGCTCATCACTATTATATAATATTTTCGTACTAGATGAACTGTTTTAAATGTGATATTTTAAATTGGTGATTGTTGGAAAGGCAGCCTCAGAGCACAACAAACTTCTAAATTTGTTTTTCTTATTGTGAGAGAACTGCAAAACATATTTTTATAGGTATTTAGGCTATCTAGTTTCTCATTTGAAAAAAAAAAATATCTTCAAGTTCAAAGATTAAAATGTCAGTCTTAACTTCCTGCACAGTACTTGTTCATAGATCATAAAAGCATGTGGGAAACAGCCTGTGAGTGCTGTACAAACCATATATGGTAAGAAATGGTGCAGAGATGGACAGCTTATCTAGTTCTTCTCAGCAGCGTAGTCTCAGCTTTTCAGCACACACTTGAACATAACTGAGTCAACTACAGGACGCTGTAGTGCTCTCAGCTGCATTGCTGACTATTCCAAGTCCAGCACTAATGATGCAGCTAGACTGAATTTAATGTTAAGCAACCTGTATTATCGAGAGGAATACAACCCAACAAAGCTGTTTAAAACTATTGCTGGGTGGGTCATGGAACAGATATATGAAGACTATCTTTATGAATTTAAATGTAACTGTCATAGAACATAGTAATTGTAAGGCTTTTTTTATGGTAATATATCATAAGCAGAATTTTAAGTTTATTCAAAAAGAAAAAAGAAATAAAATTGGCAACTGAACAGGGAGATAATCAGTTAGACAAAGTTGTGAATTTTTGTTCCGCACACAGTACAGACTTAAGGTCTCTCTCTGCATTGCTTTTACAATTTCTTCTTTCTCTGGAGGAAAAAAATCTGTTGAACTGATTGAGAACTGGTCAGGAATGGAAAAGATTATTATCTGAATTATGAAGGCTACTACTTAACTTCAGATTTAATTTTTTTTTCCCTCCTCAAGATCAAAGGAGTATATACTGAGATTTTAGAATCACAGTAAATTATTGTTGTGTTATCGTTTTAATGTCACTTCTTGTTGGATAGTGGCATAATGCCAGAAGGCAACACCCAAGGCAAGTTCTTGTTAGGTCAGAGTACACACTGTGTCATGTTGTATCACCTAAGCACTGGGTGACTACTGGCACCTGCACTACTGCACTACTGGCAGCAATGAAGCACATTTTTGTGACTTGCTTATAGTGTGAGACTCTGGCTAAAAAGGTGGAGATTGGGGTGGCAGCGTGGATCTAAGGTGGGTGTGACAGAATTTGTTGAGTCTATGGAGTGAAAACTGAGACATTGAATGGGATTATCAAAACGATTTAAAAATTAAACGCATTGCTTCAATACGAAGTTGAAAATATTAAATTAAATGGAAATTACAATGTCTAATGTTGTATGTTTTATTTAGTTTTTTTTTAATATATATATATTGTTATTTGTCAGAATTTCCTGGGTTTTTTTCTTTATTTGCTCAGTCATGGGTTGATTTGTATTTTACTTCACCCTACTTTTATAAATAAGGTCAGCCCCCCTGAAAATAATTTTTTGTGAATTAAAGTTCGCAACTTTTGGCACATATGCACTGATGCACAGAAGACTCAGTGAAACAGCAAGCAGGTGTTCTTTTTTTTCAATAAAGGGTTCTGTGATGATATTTCTGAAACAAATATGATGCAACAAAGCTGCTGTTGTAATTTGAGGCTATGAGCTTCCCAGGGCTGGACAACAGGAGTGATTCTCACTCCTCTTAGAGAGTAATAATTAAGATACTGCACACTGATTGGAAGTTTAAGAGAGATTCTATTTACAGCTGCATATATGCAAAAGGCAATCAGGTAGAATAGATACATCCACAAGCTAAGCCAAGTCTATTGGACTGAATCCATCTAGAATCTTCCACTCCTTCCACCCTCAGCAGGCCTGAGAGTAAGTGATAACTTCTCTCCCCCCATCTTAGGCCTACAAAGCCTCAGCAGGCTGCATGTCATAGATCAAAACTCTGTGCAGCTAGAAGCTATCTCCCCCGCATAAACCATGAGATAAGAAGTAATGCACTCTGCCCAGGGAGAGGTGTGAAGGGAAGCAGAGAAGGGAAAAGAGAGTGACGTTGGCCAGGCACTGACTTAATAATCTGTGATACTGGAAAATGTAATGGAATAACAATATTATAATATCCTGGGATGCCCAGATCCACCTCCTGGGATGCCCAGATCCATTCCCTGGGATGCGTCTTGGTCTCTGTAGTTTTCTTAGGGGAACCTGGGACCCTTCACACTATGATAGCTGGTTATTGTTGGGTGAGGCACAGAGCAGATATATGAAGACTGTCTCTGCAAATCTAAACTGAACCAAGTGTTCTATTTAAATGGAACAAACTGTGGCCCAAATGTTCAGCCAGAGTCTGCATTATCTGAGTGGTCTTTGCAGGTAAGAATCAAGATAGAAGATATTTACACTGACTTGAAGGATGGCATCTCTCTCATGAAACTCCTGGAGCTGCTCTCTGGAGAAGCTTTGCCCAAACCGAACCGGGGAAAGATGAGAGTGCATTTTCTAGAGAACAACAGCAAAGCCATCACATTTCTGAAATCCAAGGTATATTAATACTGATGCTAGAGATTGCAACAGATTATATATCTTACTAATTATAGCATTGTGCTCATTATTTGCTATTATTCAACTTCATGGGGTTCAACAAGGCCAATTACAAGATACTGCACTTGGGTCTGGGTAGCCCTTGGTATTAATTCAGGCCTGAGAATGAAGAGATTGAGAGTATCCTTGAGGAGAAGGACCTGGTGGTACTGATGAATGAACAGCTGCACATGAGCTGGCAATATGCACTCGCAGCCCAGAAGGCTAACCACACTCTGGGCTCCATGAGAAATGTGGCCAACAGTTTGAGGGAGATAATTTTGCAGTAGATGTGGAAAAGTAGCTAACATCTGGATTTTTGCTAATTACAAAACAAATCAATACAGCATAGGGCTCCAGTTAATACAGCCTTGCTAAGGTTATACACAGTTTAAGACCTAGTGGTGTGTGCACACCCAGACTCTGGCAGCTGCACTAGACAACCATTACTCAACACGAGTCCAGCCTCCAGAGTGGGCATCATGCAGACAGCAGGTGCCGGTATGGCACGCTCAGGCTCTACTGCCCTTTTGGCATGAACTACAACCCTACTTGCTGTACAAGTAATAGTGGAGAAGGCATCTGTAGCTTGTTTAATAGGATGTTTGTATTGCTTGGTGAGCCCAGGAGCTGACTAGCTAGCTGGAGAACGGAGAGAGGAGATGGTCTCTGATAGAGCTCTGCTGTCTCTCCCTTGGAGGAAAGGAACACCAAATAGGGTTTTTTTCCTCTTCATTGCTACCAGTTTTCAGAAGCCTTATAGGAACTTTAAATCTGTGAGACTGCTATTCTTTTGCAAGGCTTTTGCTGAAAATTATTCTTAGTGCACATGAGAGCTAGGGTGTAAACATGGGAGCTCACACATGTGTAAGGAAGCAAAGATATCACGTAAAATCTCTTTCTTTAAGAAAGCAGCCTGAACGTTCTCCTCAGCAAAAACTTGTTACAGATATCTCCTTCAGAGAACTGGACATGAGTGTTTGTACACTGAGTGGATGTGGATATTGATTTATTAGCAGGTACAAGTAAAAGTGATTGGTCCTGAGAATATTGTGGATGGTGACAGAACCTTAATCCTGGGACTTATCTGGATCATTATACTTCGATTTCAGATTTCATCTATCAAACTTGATAAGGTAAACCTTGCCTGTTTCAATTTTTAAAAGCAATTTAATCAATTTCCTGCTTTTTCAAGGAGGCAGAAAGCAGTAATTTGGAGATAGAAGGGATATTCATGTTCCTCACTCTCTTTCATGAACCTTTACTGGCTTTTGACCTTAAAAAATTCTCTGATGAGAGCTCTCTACATCTGTATTACCTGATGCTCCCTCGCTAGTAGAAGTACTCTTTTAAAATCATTTAACATGCACTCTAAGTACACAGAAAATAAGATTCTATAAAAGTATTAAGAAATTAAAGTTAATAATTTCTAACATTAGGCCTGGATACTTTGTTTCTGAGTTTTGGTTCACAGCTTAAGAAACATACAAGCTGAGCTTTGCTTTTCACTTAATTTCTACAAACCTTGAAGAAAAGAAACATTTTGAAACATTCTACTACCTACATTATGTGGTAGAATTTCTGAGTACATTCAGAACTCATTTACTTTAGTAGAAAACTTCTACTTTCACGTTACATCATTCTGCAAGTTCTGAAGCCATAAATATGAGGAAACTTGTGGATAAGACAAGTAATACAAAATTACTTGTATAAACCCACTGATGCTACTTCCATATATTGTTTACACTCATTTTTCATTTCTCTGCTATCTTCTCAGGAAGAATTTGGAGGCAGAGCTGATATTCTGTTTGCAAATGAAGCCTTGCTACTGTGGTGTCAGCACAAAACTGCCAGCTATTCCAATGTGAATGTGAAAGACTTCTCCAAAAGCTGGAGTGATGGACTTGCCTTCAATGCCCTCATACACGCTCACAGGTAAGATATGATAAATCAGTTAAGGAGTCATTACTCATTGCTATTTCTAGCTCTGACACAAGTTGTTGCAGGGTGTGAATTGCAAATATTCATCAAGAAATTGTCAAATTCTCTCTTTTTACCCTTTGTCATTGAAGACTTGCCTTTCTTAAATGGATATCCTCTCTCTGAGTAAAGATGGATCAAAACCTCCTGCTGGGTAGTTCCTTTAGTTGGGCAAAAAAAAGTGAATTTCCAAGGGACTGTCACATCTCCGAACAATGGTGCCTGTTATTTATTTGGTCTTAGTCCATTGGTCATGTTCCCATTGCTCTTCTTCAAAAGTTTTATTATTTTAGAGGCGGGTTTCATTGTGTGAACTTTGTGACCATGTACACCTGCTGGTTTAATAGTAATAGAGTAAATCAACCTCTCAGTCTCCCCCTTTCTTCTGGCTCTTTGAAAAAGTGCAAAGGGAACAGTTCAAGAAGAGAGAAATCACCTTTGAGAACCTTAACATTTCTTCTTGTTAACTTCTGTCAGAATACCATGGTAGGATCTTAGAACTACCCCTACTGGCTGTCACCTTCTTTTTCAGAGTTGCTTCCCTTGGTTTTCACCCATCAGTAGAGAGGAGAAACCAATGAAGGACAAAGACTTTCTGGGAGTGGTATTTCAATTTCATAAGGGACAATCTTCTTCCTGTTATACAGGCAAGAGGCAATGCTCTTGAATAAAGCTCAGGGTCAGAGAGCAATTTCTGATGTTAATGTCACATTCCTTAGTCTGATAAAAAGTTTATGGTTTGTAATCTGAAAGAACATAGGATAAACACAAATCTTCCTTCACCTTCACACCCTTTTCTTCTTCCAGGCCTGATCTTATCCACTACAGCTCACTGCGACAGGACCAGCCCATCAAAAACCTAAACAATGCCTTTGATGTCGCTGAGAAAGAGCTGGGAATCAGCAAACTGCTTGATGCTGAGGATGTGGCAGTACCCTACCCAGATGAGCGATCCATTATGACTTATGTGTCACTCTACTACCACTACTTCTCCAGACTGAAGCAAGGCCAGACAATACAAAAGCGACTGAACAAAGTAAGTGCATTGATGGTGACAAGGTGAAAACCTTTTGTAAAGCAGGGTTTGCTCAGCTGACAAAATGATCTGAGGCTAGAAGAAAATAATCCTGAGGCATGTATCAGTAACAGTGATGTTCCCTGAAGAGAAGCATTAGATAAAAGCAGGACTTGGAATCTGATCGAAGATCAACAAGGGCAGTGGACAGTAGGATTTGACTGGCATACACATGAGTCACTGGAGACATTTTTCTTATTATAAACCTGAAATAGTCCTTGAGTCACCAAGCATATGCAAGTGGAACTGTAAAGATCAAATAGACCATAACTTCTGTATCATGGGGAAAAAAAACAAAAGGAGCATTTTTTACTCTGTCTTTCTTCAGTACTTTTTGTGCTTCACCGTTGTCGTCCATTCCACCCCCCCATCCCCACCCCCGTTTCTTAGAGGTGTATTCATTCTTTATTTTCCTTCTTTCTTTCTGCTTACCTATTGTAGTGGGTTAGCAGTTACCTGCCCCCCCACCTTAATAAACCCCGGCTAAAACTCACAAAACACTGGAAGTTAATAAATGAAGCTTTATATTTACAGCAATGCACATTATACAAGCAAATATTTACAGGGTATTACAGATATTTACAGATATATACAATGAAAAGGTAATGCAGACACCACACCCCTCCCAGAGACCAAAATCCCCAAGAGAGAGTAACCAAACCCCCCCTACCACCTATCCCCCCTTCCCCAGTCTTATCTCACCACCTGTTGATGCTGCAGATAAGCTGAAATAGATTGGCCAGGTGGGTTAGTAATAGGAAAGAGTTAGTAGTTTTACTCTGAATTTGCTACCAAGACAGAGACAAAGGGGAGCAGCCGCAGCCAGCCCAAACAGAAGCCCTCTGCTAATCTGGTTGTTTTGAGAACAGTTCTTAAAACAACTTTTTTTTCTTTCCTCAGTAAAACTCGGTGAAGTGACACACTGTGTTTATTTCTCTCTCAGCCAATAGTCTAATTTCTCACTCAAATTCTCCAATTAACTCAAACCAACACACCTATTCATTTTTCTTTCTTTGCCTCCTTCTCTATTCTTAGCTGGTCTCTAATATTGTGTTCCTGTCTTCCTGCCTTTCTGACACACACAAACATTCACAAGGAGAAACAGTAGTTAATCCTTCTGTGTCCTTAGTCCTCTCAAATAGGCAGCTCTGACTTTACTAATAGGATTGGAGAGGGAAGCCTGAATGTGTCAAGGAAACCTTTGAGTTCAGACTGAGTGTGTGACCAGGATGGCAGAGAGAATCAGCTCTGGGAGGTAAATCTCCTTTCCTCCTCCCATGTGAGGTGACCATGCATTTGCTAGGATCTTTCAGTGAGAACTGGGTACGATGGCAAAAGAAACAGAAGGGAGCCCTGATGTCATGGGCTGCTTTTCCTACACTAAAGGTTGGTGCTGCTTTACTCCTCTTCCAGCACTGTGATGCTTATTCATCACCATGTGTGCTTTCTGGTAGGTACAAACAGATTACCACTTTCAGGGACTGGATCTTTGCTCAGTGCCATCTCCCTTGCTAATCTGCCTGGCTGGAGCTCAGGGTAGAGGTAGACAACTTTGTTCAGCATTAAACCTGCCATCTGCAGGAGGGCTGCTAAGCTAGGGAGAGGAAACAAAGTAAAATGACAAAGATGGGGAAAAATTAAGATGGAATGAAATAATTATTCCATTCTATCACTTTTTATTTTGTTATGGATTTAATTCTAAACACGTTTATCTGAACTGAAAATAAAGGCATATCAGACCACAAATTAAATTACTTGGGAAATTAGTACTGAATCAGAGTTAACATCCTTACCAAATTCCTGCTGGGTTATGAGACATTCTCCAATAATTTCTATAAAGCAATACACTTTCAATAGAAGAGACCGGGAGGAGACTGTTTGACCACAGTTTACTGTGGGCATGTGAAAGGGTCAGGTTCTTGCCAGACGATCTCCTAACAGCCTAAGGTGGTGAAGCTAAGAGGATGTAAATCCATATTAGATGAGATGGAATTGTTTAATTTTAGGAATCAAAACAATATTGTCTCTTTTTATTTTTATTTTTTTTTACATTCTGAAACAAATCTGAATCTTTAGTTTGGGATTCTTGCTTTCTAGTCAGCTCACATAGGAACTGCTGACAGTTTCCACATGCATGTGCTTACTCCAAATTTAACATTTCCTTCATTAGAAACTTGAGTGAGACATTAAATAATTTTAATTTATTTATGTTCTATGGAAGGTTATTCTATTATTTCACCTGGCCTCAGATGTATAAGTATAAAGATGTATTGGTATAAAAATCTGGTAATTTTCATAACCTGCTTGTAAAATACTTTTTTTCCCCCGACATTAACTGTTTGAATCCTAAGCTTGGTTTATCGTGTTCTTTTCTATTCATCCACTTTTCTTTATTCTGCTTCTTATGTGGCTTTTAACTTCATATTCCCATCACAGATCATATTCTTCCTGAAGGAGATTGATGACTTGACACTTCTATATGAGCAGATGGTCTCTGATCTCCTGAAATGGATTAAACAGAAGGTGTTGGAACTGGACGATCGTCATTTCCCCAACTCTCTTCAGGAAATGTGGCTGCTCATGGCCAACTTCAAGACTTTCCGCACTGTGGAGAAACCCCCCAAATATCAAGAGAAAGGCATGATTGAAGCTCATCTCTTCAACATCAGGACAAAGCAGAGAGCCAACAATCAACGGCCATACTTGCCCCCAGAGGGGAGGACCCTGCAGGACGTGGAAAAGCACTGGGTTATTCTGGAAAAGGCAGAGCACAACCGAGGAAAAGCACTGCAGAAGGAGATGCTGAGGCTAGAGAGGCTAGAACAGCTAGCCCAGAGGTTCATGAAGAAGGCAGTCTTGCGTGAGTCCTACTTGGAAGACATGAAGAAAGTGATTGGGAAGCAGGACTTCTGGCCAGAGAATGTAGACAGGATGGAGGCTGCCAATAAGAAACTGGAAGCCATTGTGGCAGATGTACTGCCCAGGAGGGAACGCTTTGCAGCTTTGGATGAAATGGCCACAGTTATCAGCCAGGAGAACTATCATGGCAAAGATCAAATTGTGCAGAAGTGAGTGTGACAGTTGTGACATCTGTAGTAGTGGAGGCTGAAATTAGTTGAAATTCTATGCTGTGGTGGAAGGAAGTGAATGCTAGCTATGAATCATAGCTCTGCTCCTCATAGAATGGATTAGGTTGGAAGGGATCTCAAAGATCATCCAGTTCCAACCCCCCACCATAGACAGGGACATCTCCCACTAGAACAGGTTGCTCAAGGCCTCATCCAATCTGGCCTTGAACACCTCCAGAGAGGGAGCATCTACAACGTCCCTGGGCAACCTGTTCCAGTGTATCACCACCCTCACTGTAAAGAACTTCTTCCTGACATCTAGTTTAAATTTCCCCTCTTCCAAGTAGAACTGGCAGAAATTTCTTCTTCTTGTAAAGAGTTTCAGGAGATAAAGAAGATTAAGTACTTTTCTTACAGTTTTAAGATTTTCCTTGAATGATCAAACCCTCAAACTGATTTCTGGTCCAAAATAGTTTTAAGCTATATTCATTATATATGAAAATACTTGTTCTGACAAAATTTCTGTCCCCTATCCAAAATGTTTAGAGGAATATTTTTTCCCAAAAGCAACACATTTCTTTTTCAGTGTGGAGTTTAGAGAGGTACACATAGTTAAGACACAAAGTCTTCTAAGACTGGCTCCAGTTTAGAGTAATTCTAGCAGAATTATGACTTCTCTGACTGTCAATACAGCCTTATTTGAGAATGACTAAGAATGCTGTACAAACAAATTATCTGACAGATTCAAAGAATGGTTTGGGTTGACAGGAACCTTAAAGATCATCTAGTTCCAGCCCCCCTGCCATGGGCAGGGGCATCTTCCGCTAGACTAAGCTGCTCAGTGTGCCATCCAACCTGGCCTTGAACATTTCCAGGGACAAGGCATCCACAACATCCCTGAGCAATCTGTTCCTGCATCTCACCACTCTCACTGGAAAGAATTTCTTTCTACTGTCTAGCCTAAATCTGTCCTCCTCAATTGTATATTCATTCTTCCTCATCCTATCATGAAAAACATTCTCTTGTGGTATTTCAATACTTTTGTAAGTTCAGATAAAATCAGAACTCTGTGGGGGAAACTAAGGAAAACCTGTTACAAAAGAGTAAAGTAAATTCTTTAAGAGATCAGGTTATGACTCAATATGGCTTAGATGACTGCTTAAAGTAAAAAAAAAAATTAAAAAAAAATTACTCAGTTTTTTTCCCAAGCCTTTCCATTGTATCAAATAAAAACAATATCGGATGTCAGTTATGATGATCCATTAGAAAACCCCAACCAATGTCTAAATTTTGAAAAAGTTAATGGCAGCTGATGTACTAGTCAAAATTCCTCACTGTGATCACACTGATTAGACAACAAAATTGCTTCAACCTGTTTTGTGACCATGGCCCATCCTCTTACACTGGTGGCGAGAGTTGTGTGTGTTCATTTAGCTCTCCTAACACTGCAAGCACTGAAAATCTCCCAGTGCTGCCCAATGTCTCTGTTCCAACTTGATCATTTCCCTCTCTTTCTAGGCAAAACAGCATTTCAAAGCAATGGCAGGATCTTCTGGATCAGCTTCAGAGACGGCAACGATCTCTGGGTACAATGCAGGAAATTCTGGGCTTCCTGAGGGATATTGATGCCATTACAGAGGAACTGAAAGAGCTGCAGGCAAGTCTATCAGTTTTATTTAGAGGCATAACTGTACATCCATTCATCATTGCAGGTAACTACATGTGAAAAACCAGGCTTTGCTGCAGGGGCTCTCCCTAATCAGAAAAACAGATATGGTACTACAGGTTCAAGTAATATAGTAAAATATAGATATGAAATAATGAACACCTAAGTTTACAAGTGTAGTAACAGAAATGGAATAAACCAGTATATTGTTACTATTCTACATGATTTCTTATGGATTACCTCATGGGAGTACCTGCAGGTATCCCCAAGCTAGTCCCCATCTATGCTCAGCCATATGTCTGACTTGCAGATATCTAAACCTGTAAGACAGAAATGTTCCCCTGTAAATGCACAGTAATTGCTTTTTAGCAAGAATTTCCAAGTGTTACCAGAGTGAGTGGGCCAAAAGCCTTCCTTTTAGCACAGGAAATAGCTGGTTTCATATTGATTTTGTAATATCAGGAAATGTCTTTACATTCTTTAGTCTTCCCTTGTATTAGTCAAAGACAGAAAAGTCCTTAGGACTACAGTTTGGCTTGTACCTAAGGTGAGATGTTGCATGAGAGCTGTCTGTAAGCTATTATTATTTTTTCTTGCTCTTAATAAGCAAAAAGCACTGAATGGTAATGATGTTGTTTGAACCACGATAGCCTTGAGGGTATGGGAGAAGACTGGTGAGGCAATATCCTACAATAGGATTAAGAATTGTATGCTTAGATAGAGGACAAACCTTTAATCAGTTGGTACTTCATCAACTATCACTTAAATGCTATGAAGTATTGATTTTCATTATTTAGTTAACAAAGGCAAGTTCTTCAAACTGAAAAACATTACAGTCAAAACATACCGTGGAAGTGGATATTGCATAATTCTCCAAATACAGGCTGTGAATCAGTCTGCCTACAGAGAGATTGCATAGCATAGGGCTATCCCTTGTACCCACAGATTCTGAGACCCTGAATGCTGAGTCAATAGAAGTAACCCAGGTGTGAAAACAAACACTTATTTGAAGAGGCCATTACCTGCAGTAGATAGAAACCCTGGGATATTGCCATTAACTTGTGAGATTGAAAGAGAAATATGACTTGTCTATGAAGCAGCTTTTCAGCTTAGCCTGGCTGACACCACTCTTTTACATTTAGAATCTCTGAGAGTCAAGAGGAACCTTTGAACCAGTTTCTTTGAATCAAGCCCTTCGATGCACTTTGCCAGTGCCTTTTGTTTCTGACTTTGTTTGCAGGTGTTAGTGAATTCCCAGGACTATGGCAAGCAGCTCCTTGAAGTAGTAGATCTGCTGCAGAAGCACAATTTGGTTGACTCACAGATCTCTTCCTACGATGACAGACTGACACACATCTCCCAGAGGACAGCAGAAATCAGCAAGGACAGCACAGTTAAACCTGAAGTGCTCTATGCAAAAGTTCAGATGCTTCGTCAGCTGTATCAGAACCTTACAGCTCTGAGCAAGTCACGGTAGGGCTGTGCCTAGAAGCTCCAGTCTTCCTGATTAGGAAGGCAAATTGCTCCTTTAATCAGAAGACAGCTTCCCAGCATTTTGAAATTTCTCTATCTATAAAGCGTACCATAAACGCCTTGACTGTCTTGGTTGCAGCTGACCGAAACAAGGTCACTTGCTTTCAGAACTGAAGAATAGCTTCATTCTCAGCATTTATTATGACTTGCTTTCTGTGAAGCCTAAATAACATGTGATTATCTCCTAGAGGAAGCAAGAAATGTAATTTGTTTTCCTTTGTCTTCTTCCATCAATAAATTAATTTATGGCAAAGAGGATTTAAAAGCACTCAAATTCTGGATTTTCTAAATTCTTCTTTGATTATTGTCTCCAATAATTTGATTATTGGGGATCCAAGTTCTTACTGAGATACACTGTTTGCTTCTTTGTTTCAGAAAGTCTCAGCTAGAAGAGTCTTTGAAGCTTTTTGAATTCTTCCGCGACTGCAAAGAGGAAGAATCGTGGATCTCTGAGAAATGGAAGCTAGCAAGAACAACAACATTAGGGAAAGATGTCAGCCAGATTACAGCCTCTATTCAGAAGCACAAGGTATCTTTCTTAGTTGGTGGTGCCTTGTCTTTGTATGCCTGGATGCATTCTTAGGTAAACTACCCTAGGTGAACCTGCCTTGGCAGGTGGACTGGACTTGATGATCTCTGGAGTCCTTTCCAATCTCTAAGGTTCTGTGATTCAGTTTAGTCCATGCAGAACTTGACTTAGCTGTCAAGTCACTCATTGTCTCACGTGTCACAAACAGGGTTTGGATTTTTTTTAAAAAATGTATAGGATAGGGATTTCCCCACAAAAGCAGAAAGAAAAGGTAGAGAAGGAATGTGTGCCATACTCTACTAGAAGTGTGGCTTCTAGTGAAGCCACTGCTCTCTATATTGGCTTACTTTGGATGGGAAAGGGAAAAAAAATGACCATTTTTGTTTCTCCTACTCATGTTGTCTGGCTAGGAGAGATATGGAGAAAGAAAGAGATGGTAAAAATAAGGCAACTATCAGCAGGAAGGATGAATAACGCTGTGTGAGCTTACAAATCTGTTACCTCTTTCCCTAAGAGCTTGCTGTGGGCTGATATAAAAAGTTTTGCTGTATGAGCTACTGCCTTTTTACAGCACAGAATCTGTGAACAGGTGAAGAGACCTGTCAGCTTCAGAACTTGCATGACAAAACTGAAATAGGAGCCTCTGCTGTAGCTCTGGTATGTGTTTGTGTGCATCTGTTTTGTCTTATGGTTGCCCTGGAAAACACAGGACAGCTGAATTGGTGGCCAGTAAACAATTATCTACTTCAATGAAGACTGCACAGCAAGCTTCACATCAAAGGCAAAAAGTAAGACATTAACTAGTGTCAGGCAGTGATCACCTCAGGGCTCAGAGAAAAGTCATCAACACAGATATGATATGAGGATCTTGGAAACATGCTACAAAGCAGAGAACAGAACCTGTCTTCGCTCTCAGGTGGTGGGCAGTGAGTTGTGCTAACAAGTCTCCTGTCCTCCTGCTAGGCTCTTGAGGCAGAATGCAGTTCCCACAGGGCCTTATGTGCAGAAGTAATGAAGAGGGGCTGGGACCTGAGTCAGAAGAACCCTGCACACCAGGAGGACATTCTGAGGCAGACAGACAACCTCCAGATGTTGTGGCAGCAGCTCCAAGATGAGGTTGCTGATCGCAAAAGCCGCCTGCAGGCAGCAGCTCTCATCAAACAGGTAAGGAGGGCTCTGCTGTGGTGTGTGATATGAAGGATATACATCTGGTTCAGTTCTGCCCCATGTCTCTGCATGCAGGGCAAGAATGGAAAGAAGCCTCCAGCTCAATCCTGCAAGCCAGTCAGGCAGGAGATTTGAGCTGCTGGAAGTTGTTCTAAGTTGATAATGTTATAGAAATGGCTCACATAGTAGTGTTGATGCAGAGGGTGATTTTGTAAGTGGGATCTGGGTAGTTGTTGACATTTTTTAACATGAACTAAACAAATAAACCAAAAAATCAACAGAAAAAGGAATGTGGCATAAGACTTGGGTCAGTCATGAATTTTCTAAAGCCTTGTGAAATGTATGACCCTTCCATTCTGATCTTACTTACTCTTACACCTACAGACATTCAGACATCTGCGCATAAAGAATATTTACAAATCATACAGTGTTACCTCAGATAATCTTATTCCCTCTTTCCCGAGTGTTTGTCTCAGTCTTTTGCTCCCATGAGATGCTAGAATGCAACTTTACAACTTTGCTCTTGACAAAGTCAAAATCCTCTGTTTTGTCTAGTGTGTTTAGTATCATTATGATGTTTTAGTTCTTTCTTTTTCCTTCACAACTATGTTGCTGTTTTTTCCTCTGTTGTACCGTATTTTACCTATCTCAGAATCTTGTTTTGCTATTTTACAACCATAACCAGGCAGACTGCAAACTCTGGGCAGGGAAAAAAAAAAAAAAGAAGCTTTTGTTGTAGACCAATTTCATTGTTTGATGTTGGAATCTTCCTTACAATTTTTAGAAAATGTCTGTTGGAGTTAGGCAGTGTCTATCAGTATTGTACACTGTGGATTCCTCTTCCTGCAACTATTAAGCACGGCAAGTTCCAGTTAGTTTTGAGTTACATAGGCAAACTTTGAATATCTTTACTGATATCTTGACTGTGATTTTGTGAATTGTCTGGTTGGTGTGATTATGAAATACATAACAGAGTTAGAGACAGCTTATATTAAAAGCTTTCTTAACACCTGGAATTAACCTGATAGCTACAGACCTAACAGCATTTCTTCTTATTCACCATTTTCAAAAGAGGAAACATTCTGGGTCTTACTATTTCAGAACAAAACCAAAAGTTTTCTTCCCTGTGTTCCTTCAGTACTTTGCTGACGTCGATGAAGCAAATTCATGGTTGCGAGAAAAGCAACCCCTTCTGGCTAGCAAGGACTATGGAAAAGACGAATCAAGTGCTGAAGCACTGCTACATCGGCACTTGCGTCTGGAGAAGGAGATTGCAGCCTATTCCTCTGAGATGAGGCGCCTGAAAGAGCAGGCTGACGTTGCAGCACAGCAAGCTCCAACTGCAGTAAGTAAATGAGTGTTTGTGTCACAGTACATTCAAAACTGTAAATGAAACTTCTTTACAGTGACAAAGCACTGGAACAGGTTGTGGAGTCTCCTTCTCTAGAGACTTTCAAAACTCACCTGGATGCGTTCTTGAGGGAACTACCCTAGGGGATCATCCTGCCTTGGCAGGGAGGTTGGACTTGATGATCTCTGGAGGTCCCTTCCAACCTCTAAGGTTCTGTGATTCCATGAAGGTTCTCTGAAATGGGTTTTAATTGTGTAAAATATTTTGATTTTGCCAGAATATTCCAAGTTACACAAACAAGTGTTGTTTTTTTTATTTAGATTTTTTTTTTAATTAGAATTGTGGCAGAATTTTAAATTACAAAGAAATCTATTGGGCACTCACAGGCCATCTAATTAGGGTTATATGGAATGCTACAAATATGCTCATCTCAATTAGATCCCTCTACTGGCCCTTGCAGGTAAGGTCTCACTGTTTCTTCATAACATTATTCATTTCAATCAGCTTCAAAAAACACAGTGAAGCTAAACATCTTTACAAATTCTTTCTGTATCCTAATGTAGTGATAAACCATTCTACAGTTCTAGAAGCAATTCATGCCATCCCAGGATAGATGTTTAAACCACATGGGATGAAGTCAACCTCTGCAGATGCCCCTCTTTCTCATTGACTAGAAAGGAAACTTTTGACCTGAGGTCAGCTCATCTGACAGAAGAATTCAGGGGAGATGAATGACACATTTCATATTTTACTCCTTTAAGACTTCTGTGATCACTCAGTATTTAGCCAAACTAGTTTGAGAGCTATGAGTACCACTTTGGGCCTTTCTTTTACCTCATCATTTCAATACTATTCTTTATTAGAGTAAAAATTGTATTGCTTCACATGAAAGAACATGATGGTATCAATGTGCAAGTGAAAGCATTTACCCACTTCTGCACTCACAGGCTTTGAAACTGGAAATGCTTAGGTACTAAAAACATCATCACAAACAGAACTGTGAGCACAGTTTCCTGACTTATTTGCAATTTTTTTTTTCTTTTTAAAAAAAAACTCCAAAGAGGAAACAATCTCAATGCAGGCAGAAAATGAGAGTTTTTACTGGCTCAATATATTTTAAAGTAAGCTAAGTGAAACTTCTTCTGTAAACAAAACTAAATGTTTTCTAGTCATTCAGTTCTATTTTTTTCCAGAATGAAATTGAAATGTTTATCCACAGCAAAAATATTCATCCAATGAATTTGTTAAATTTTGCTTAACAGGTGGTGAAGACAGGAGCCCCAGATAACCTAAATCAAAAAACTAAGCTATCATTCAGTCGAACCTTGATAACACCTGAAACGACATTCCCTGGAACCTCCAGTCCAGATGTTCATTTTCTTCCAGAGAATATCTGGAAGACCCAAGATGAAATAGATTCACTTTATGAAAATCTCCAGAGCATGGCTGAGGTATAGTATCCCCTCCAGTACTTCGCAGTTCTCAAAAAAAAACTCAAGCCCAGAGTGTGAGGTTCAGTGCTGTGCTAGCTTCTGACTTTCAGCTTAATAATGTGTTTCAATCCTGTGGGACTTCAAACCTTGAGATTACCATTAAAGTTTGAAGTTTTGTATCAAAACACGTTTTATATTTGCAAAATTCCTTTTTACCTTCTTTTTTTT
>VWZI01015441.1:26447-39885 GCA_013396835.1 Psilopogon haemacephalus
GTAATTTTTTTTTTTTTTTTTTTTCCTTCCTAATGCTTGCTTGCTCACTTTCTCGCTCCAGCTCCTACATCTTTGGACTGCCTTACCCAGTACCAAAAAATAAACAACTGTAATCTACATTCTCCACTTATTACTTTTGCTCCTGCCTACCAAAATCTTGTCCTAAGTACCAACAAAAACATCTTACTGAGGTAAATCTTCAATCAGCAAGCTGTCCAGTGGCCTTGGTGCCTTTCAGGGACCGAGCACTCTCCAACTGCTTCTCTTTTGCTGCTTTTAAACCACTGTTGTTCTGGAAAGAAGTATTGGGATCTTAAGGTAATGTGTTCTATTCTTTTGGCAGTGTCTGGCAAAACTACTAAGCTACTACCTGTGTGTTGTACTGAAAAGCAAGGATTTTTTTTTTTTTTCTTTCCCCTTCAAACAGCAGAGAGTTATTCCAGCAATACTTAAGTCTCCAAATATTTTACAGGACAGAAAAAAGGCTCTGGAAGAGATGATTGGATATTACCGCTTCTGTAGCTCTTGTGAAGAATTTCAGTCATGGATGAAAGAAAAAGAGAACATTTTCCGGACTCTTCAGCCTCAAGCAGACAATGTGGAAGTCATGCAGCAGAAATACCAGGTACTCCTTTTCCCTGCTTATGCGTGACACCTTTTAAATCAGATTCACCTTGGAAGAACAGATAAAGTTGAGAAATGACGTTTTGAGAGTCTTTGCATTCATTTCAACTTCTGAAGTCATGCATGGATCAGATTTTTTTTTTGCGTAGACTATGTAAAGTTTATTGAACTGCGTCCCTTTAACTTCTCCTGTAGAAATATAATGATACAGAAAGAATATTTTTGTGGTTTGTCTTACGCCACTTGGTGAAAAACACCAAATGAAGAAAAAGCCCAGCAGTGGAGTGGCACATGCATGCACAGGTGTGGTGGGTTCACCAAGGGAAGTCAGGAGGGCTATAGGTGAGGTATGTGCACAGGTGTGTATGGTGTAAGCAGAAAGGTAAGTGGAAAAATTAACTGGGAAAGTGGACATGGTGAGTTACTGAGGATTGTGTCCTGAGAAATGGAAAACTTGAAAGTTCTGCATTCTCATATATTTTCTGTTCTAGAGCTTTTTAACGGAACTGGCTGCAGGCAAAGGCCAGCTGGGAGATATTGAAAACTTAGCTATTAAGTATGGAAAGATCAGTCCCAGAAAATACGCTGAGGTCCAGATTTGGCTGGAAGAGATCAAGAGCAGGTAAAGATGCTACCGATGAAACAGGATTGTCTCAGGGCATCAGTTAGAAAGGAGTCCTTTCACACCTGATCTAGGCTACACTGTGAGAATAACTGTCTGGTAGTCTTCTAAGAACTGACCTGAAGAGAGAGGTTTTCCATGTGGCTGAGGTTTGCTGTATTCAGATGTGGCAGTTGCCACCAGACTGAGCCTGGAGCAAAGGGACAGGGGTTGCTCTCTGGGGCCTGGCCATAGCAGTCTCTGGGGACAGAACGTAGTCCCTGCAGCCTGCCTAGTCATGATGAGGAGACAGGATTGCAGCCTGGCTGAGAAAGATTTGTTTGCTGGGAGGCCTGGGAATCACAGAATGGTGGGGGTTGGAAGTGACCTCTGGAGATCATCAAGTTCAATTCCCGCTGAAGCATGTTCACCCAGAGCAGACTGCCCAAGATTGCATCTACGTGGTGCTATGGTTTTAAATCTCACCAGAGGAGGAGACTCCACAACCTCTCTGGGAAACCTGGTCCAGTCCCTTAGCAGAAAAAAAGGTTTTTCCATACATTTAGGTGGAAATTTCAATATTACAGTTTGTGTTCATTGCCTCTCATCCCATCCCTGAACATCACTGAAAGAAGTCAGCCCTCATCCTCTTGCCATCTGCCCTTTAGATATTCACAAGCATTGATAAGATCTCCTCTCAATCTTCTCCAAGCTAAACAGCCTTCTGTCTCTCAATCTGAGTCCCAATCCTTAGAGCTACCTGGCAACCTGTTCCCACTGTCACCAGTGGGAAGGGGATAGCCCTCAGCTGCACTGGCTCTAGGCTGGCCCCAAGCCTGATGTTATTCCTCCAGTGCTGGCAAGTGCTTCTACACTCTTTACACTGACAAAATTAAATTCAGTAATTTGTGTGTGTGTAAAGCCCAACATGAATCCATCAACAGGTGACAGCAATGGATGCAAGGCAGTTCTGTTCATGTTGCAATGCAGCAGCAGGTTTTTTTGCTTAAACATCAGGGTGATGGTGCTCTTTACAAATATTGAAAGGTATATTATATCCTCTTTGACTTCATCATATATGTTTATACTTGTTACATGTGAAAACCTGGCATGATGCCACCCAGCTTGAAGTGAGAGGCAGAGACAGGTCCTGATGTTGGCCACTGTTGCTTGCTGACATGGTGTCCAGCACGTTCTGGTCACCTGAGCAGTACCTCTTGCTTGAGATGGCACTAAGATGAACTTCAAGGTTAAAGTTCACCCCCTCAACCCACTTAAGTCCTGATGAAATCTTTATACCAGACTTTTTCTGAATGGGAAAAAGCGCTTGTGTATAACAAAGGCTGTAAACTGAATATGCTCCCCAGGTGAAGCTGAGTTTTGAAATCATGGCTGAGGCTAGATGCAAGTAACTGGTTGTCTCTCTCCAAGGTGGGAATCCATGGAAACTCTGAAGGAGGAGAAAGGCTCTGAGCTGATTGGAGTGGCTGATGTGAGGACATTCCTTCAGGATTGTCAGAGCATAGGAGTACTACTGCAAGACAAGATGATGCAACTCAGGGATCTGGAACCAGGGAACTCACCTGCTGGGCTGGAGTCAGACAAGCGTAAACTCTCTACAGTTGAGAGAGAAGTCCTGGTTATAGAGAGGAAAATTGAATACTTGAGAAGTGTTGCAAAGTCGTAAGGAATCTGCACTTGTTTCTATATTCTTTACTAATCCTCTAAGATCATGTTGTGAATTATGGCTATAAAGAGAATGAGCAGTTTGTAAAGTTTCTCATTCTATCAAACTGAAGAATTTTCCCTGATGGATTGAAGTAATCTCTCTTGTGTATGGCTCAGTGATTGTTGAAGTGATTGCTTTTGGACTTCAGTGTTATAGGAGGATAAATACCACACGATTGTGGTATTTATTGAAATATTTTTCCAGGACCACATTTAGGTCCTGGAAAAAAGGGTAACTGGAGAAAGCAATGATGGAGAGAGCAGAAAATTTTGCATAGGAGCTTGGACTAAAAATATAAATGTAAAGTTTTTTTACTTCTTCAAGCTTTCTGTACATTTACAATGGAAATGAATTCATTGAATCCTAAGTGTTACTAGAGTTGGAAATGAATCATTGAATCCTAAGTGTTACTAGCGTCTTTCACAGGGATGCGCTTTCTTCAATAGACCATATTCACACCAACATTTCTTTCTAGTGTGGAACATTTGTTGCCTTAGCTGACTTTGGTTTTTAATGAAAGAGTAAATATCCAAATCCATTCCTTTCAAAGAGTATTGTCTCAAGCTCTAAATTCCTGAAGTGTTTGTTCATCTAATTGGATGTATTTTATTTCCTCTTGTAGTATTAAGGACACTAACCCTGCAGAGAGCAGGGCCATCACCGAGCAGGTAGAAAACATGGAAAGGCTTCTGGCAAAGCTCAAGCTGGAGACCCAAAAGAAGCAGGATATTCTGCAGCAGGCTCAAAATCAACAATCCTTCCTGCAAGACAGTCGCAGGCTCCTGCTGTGGGCTGAAGGAATTCGGGAGAAGATGAGCAGTGAGGAAATGGGTGTGGATGTAGCTTCTGCAGAGCAATTGCTGAAAGAACATCAGGACCTGCTGAAAGAAATTAGATCTCAGAAAGAAAGGTAGGGACATTCTGTCAGTGTGGGCAGAGTGGGGTGAAGTGACAATACTGTAAAGATGGAAGGTCTAACATGTACATAAACTGCATATAAAATTAATGCTAAGAGTTTATACAAATGCTCTTGAAACTTAGTGGCAAAAAGAGATTGTGGAACACAAAAAGCAGTTAAGTTTAGCATACTTATTCTGATGAGTGATGGAGGGAGAAGGAGAGGCTGTATATTTGGAATAGTACTCTGTAAGCTCTTCTGACACTTATCTAGTGTCATCTGCACTTGTTCCAATTCCCCCAGTCCTTCTATTCTCAAGCTGTATTATTCCAGTTGCCATCATCTTCAGTTCTCCTTCTGCACTCTTAGGAAGTTCCAGTTACTCTTGCTTGAGAAGGAAAAGCTTTCCAACCCAAATGGGAGGGATATTACCTACTGCCTTCTCTATGTATCCCAGAGCAAATAAACAGCTGTGCACTTTGTGGTACACAACTATGGCTAGCAGGAGAAAAGTGAAAGAGGGGACTCTGTCAAGAAGGCAAAGAGCTGTGATGAAAGTGAATTCATATTTTCCTGTTCAGTGAGGTCTTGGTTTGGTTTTTGTGTTTTGTTTTTTTTTTTGGTTTTTTTTTTTTTTTGTGGTGGTTTTTNTGGAAGAGCTAGGACACAATGTAATCCATAAACAACCCAGTAATGGCAGGATCACAGATGTCCACCAAGCCATGGAGAGGCTTGCTAAGGAGAGCAAAGAGCTGGAGAAACTGTGGGAACAGCGACAGAAAAAGCTTCAGGATGGCCTGGAATTGCAGAAGTTCAATAGGGAAGGAGACCGTATCAATGCAGCCCTCTCTGGCCATGAAGCATTTCTCCGGGGAGATGACCTTGGGGTATGTACAGTAGCTGGGTTTTTTTTTATCCCACTTTGTCTCCCTATCCAGGGAGTGCCAACAATTTATTTAATTAGATAATTTCCTCATTCTTAAGGTCATGGCATTTAAATACTTGGAAACTAGACTTTCAAGTTCTTATTAGTGTTCTCTTGTTCACTCATTGTAGTAAGAATAAAGCTCACAGTCAAAAAATTTAACAGCTAGAGTTGTGATTTCTTGCTATGTTTGTACATGTCAGATTATTTCTATACAACCGATTTATGTGTTGCCTAATGAATAAGATTTCATCCTGCATAATTTTTTTTCTTGGTGAAGTACAAGCTTGACTTTAAAAAAAAAAAAAAAGGCTTTTTCATTTCATTGAGTGTTTTAAGAATATTAAAATAAATGAAAAGAGAAAACAAACATAGGCAGTATTGATTAGATCAGTCAAGGAGATTGTGGTATCTCACTATCTTTTATGCCTTCAGATGAAACTGAGACATCAATACCTTTGGATCAACTAAGTGGAATAAAGAATTACTTAGTTATGACCTCTTGAGTTGCACACACCTGCATTCAGAGTGCAGAAAAATGAGAATGCAACTACAACAGAAACATAAAGCAGAAGAACTAGATACGATCAAACCTAAATGCTTTTTCTTGTTTGTAGCCCTGAACATCCAAAGCACATGTGAAATGTACACTGTATCTCCTGCTGGAAATAAGGAGAAGGAAAATAAGGCCCACAATTCTTTTTTTATTGCTACAGAAGGAACATATGACCAAGAAAATCTTGACAAAATTTTCTTTCTCAAATGCAGGACCATGTAGATGCTGTTCGAAGCCTCCTGAAGCAACATCAGGAATTTGAACAGCTGTTGATGGTGCTGAAGAGACGAGTTGAAGCACTTAATGAAAATGGAACTAACCTAATAAAGAGCAGACACTTTGCATCTCGTGTGTAAGTCCAAACTCCTTCCTGTTCTATTTAACTTTAACACATAATGATTAAGGTGAGATGCCAAAGTTTCTCTGAGACAGGATTTCAAAGAATCATAGAAAATCATAGAAACATTCTGGTTGGAAAAGACCCTTGGGATCATCAAGTCGAATGGATAATCCTGCTCTACAAAGTTCGCCCTTAATCCATATCCCCAAGCACCATATCAAAGGACATTTAAACACATCCAGGGCTGGTGACATCCACCTCCCTGGGCAGCCTATTCCAATACTTGACCTCTCTTCTGTGAAAAAAAATTTCCTAATGTTTTGTTTAAGCCTATCCTGTTGCAACTTGAGGCTGTTTCCTCTTGTCCTATCTCAAATTACCTGTGAGAAGAGACCTCCAAGTTGTGATCTGCTGGATAAAGGGGGAGAAAATGAATATTTTCAATATATACATATGTCTGTGCTCTCAGGACAAATAAGCAAAATGCTTTAGGTTAGAAGTTGTATTTGACAGAATACTAGCCTAATTTGCCTTGCATGATAAATTTACATATACTGTTAAAATTTATTTAATGTTAACTCATTAAATGCCTACATAAACCAAAATGTCCTGCATTTACTTGTATCACAAATTAAAATTAATATTTCTTGTAAAAAAGTTACAGCAGACTTCATAAGGAAATAATTTCATGTTGTAGCTGAAACTGTGCTGTCATCAGATTCCTTTACCATGCTAGAGTCAGTACAGTCCAGCAAGGGGAACTGTACATATTAAAAAAAAAAAAAAAACACCCTAGAAAAGAGCTGTTGAATTCTGATTTCTTGCCTGCTCTATTAGCTCTAGAAGGCCATTCCAGAGCCTCATTGTACTTACATCACAGAGAAAATTACTAGCCAAGGTGGACTATTTGTGAAAAAGAAATGCTTAGGTGTTTTGGACAAACTTAAGTGACTCCAATTCACTTAAAGTAACACAGCCATATCAGAGGAAAGTTCAGATCATTTGCATGCTTTCCAGATAAGCCCAGCTTGGTCAGCATTCATCCTGTCAACAGGGACACTGAACTAGAGTCCATTTATGCCATAGCTCTGACTACAGTACAATGAAAGAGAACCAATATGACAAATACTTCACTGAATTTCTTTTTTCTTGGTAGTATTGAGGAGAGAATGGTCATCCTCCAGCGAAGATGGGAGCATCTGATACAAAGCAATGCCAAGAGAAGACAGTTGTTGATGGATTCCCTACAGCTCCAGGTAAAAGGACTGGTACTCCAGACTTGGCTAGGCTTGTATGAAGTAATTTACCCTGTGTCTTACTGTGGGACAAATCTCAAACTACTGAGCATTCCTACTGCAACTCACTTCTTCTTAGACTGTGAGACAGAGCTTCACTTTCCAGGAAGCAAGAAATACCTTGGTGATAAATCTCCCAAATCCATAACCATAGCAAATTACCAAAACAAAATCAGAGGTATTGATGAAAAAATATCAGCAGATGTGGTGGTTTGGCAGTTATCTGCCCCCCCACACTTTGAAATAACCCAGGCTAGGACTCAGTCGATTGGAAGTTAAAGAATGAAGCTTTATATTTACAGCTATGCACAATATACAAGCAGATATTTATAATGTACAACAGATATTTACAGATATGTACAGTAAAAAGATAACACAGAAACACCACACCCCTCCCAGAGATCAAAAATCCCTAAGAGGGGTAACCAACCACCCCTACCACCTTCCTGCTTTCCCAAATATTATCTCACCATCTGTTTTATGCAGCAGATAGGCGAAGGTAGATTGACCAAGGGGATTAGCAGCAGGAAAGAAGTTAGTGAAATTACTCAGATTCAGCTACGAAAAGCAAGGAGAAAGAGCCATGCAGGAACAGCCACAGCCCAGAGCAGTCTGAAACCATCTGACTTATCTATATTTGGGTTACAACTCTTAAAGCATTTTCTTTTTCTTAGTAAATCTATGAGTGAAGTAGGACCATCAGTGTTTTCCTTTCTCAGCCTATAATCTAATTTCTTACTCAAATCCTCCAATTAGTTCAAACCAGCACTGCAGAATATTTTGTTTGCTGGATAAGCTTATTCTGCTTATTACTTTCTATTGTTCTAACACTTGATAATTTGGCTCAGTTACTTACACTAACTGTACTTTTGGCACCAAATTTAGCTTCCAGTGCTGAGATGCAAAGTTATACTGGAGGGTTGGACCACCTATGGTTAAAATAATCTAGCAAATTTTAAAAGAGTCTAAGAAATACTACTCCAAGGGATTTTAAAAAATCATCAATGTTCCAAGATCGTAACTCTTCAGTTAAGAGATTATGTAGGACAATTTTGATAGAAAATATACCATATTTCCTCACTATTAAGAAAAAAGAATAAGGGCTTGATCCTAATAGCAAGGATGCATTGCAGATGCACACAGAATGAGAAGATACATCAGTTTAATCCTTTTTGTTACTGCAAGGAATTTAATCGTGATTCTGCTGAGCTTTTGCTATGGATGGAAGAGAAGTATAAGATTGCATCAGATGAATCCTACCGTGACCCAACAAATGTTCTGCGCAAACTGAAGTGGCATGAGGCTGCTGAGAAGGAAATGATGGCTAATGAGGAGCATTTTGCAACACTGATAAAGGTGAAGCCAATTTTGGAGAGAAGTCTTTCATCTTGTCCCAGACTGTGTACTTGCTGATCTATTTACTGAAAAAAGCCCCATGTGTTGTGTTTCTCCAGAAAGGCAATCAAATGATTCAAGACAACCATTATGCTTCAGATTCTATCCGGGAGAAGATGTCAGAGCTTCAAAAGAAGTGGAAAGAATTGTATGGCAAGATGATAGAGCGAGGCGACAAGCTGAGACAAGCTGGGCAGCAGGAACAGCTCATGGAACTACTCCAGGTCAGTAGATGACAGGGATTGAAGTGGGGTAGTGGCCTGGGAGCCAGGTTCCTCTATTAAGTGATCCTCATGTAAAAGAACAGAATACCACCCAGACAAAAGTGTATTTTTGAGGTGTCCATTTTGTCTACAGTCTCATGAGAGAAAATCCAATGCAACACTGACTAGGCTTATTCAAAATTATAAGCAGAGTAATAGCACCATCATAGCATCAAGACACAAAGCTGTTGAACTGAGGCTCACCACTGCATCTCTGTATGAAAACAATTAAAACTCTGTGTTTAGGCCAATGGTCTGCAAACATAACTGCTTGGTTGAAGTCAGTCTGGGGGCTGGAGATGTGGCAATCTGCCAAGTACATTGCCATCCCAGGCAAAAGGTGTAAAGGTGAACAATGTTCTGTGAAGCTGTTTTGAAAACAGTTAAAGTCATGCAAATGCTGTTCTGCTGTAGCTACAATCCAAAGCCGTTAAAGGTTTTGTACTACATTACTGAAGACAGTTCAAAGAGACTGCTTTTAAGGATGTGCTTCAGTGTCACAGAGGAGCATTCCAAAATAGTGTGCAAAACAATGTATTCCTAGGAGGTGCCTCTTTGAGAGACCTGGCCATCATGGTACCATGAAAGGACATGGGTTTAAAAATTGAGTCCAGGAAGCTGTCATGGGAGGGAATGAGTGAAAGAAAATGGTATTGATAGGTCAGTAAAAGCATGACATAATATTTTCCTGACAGGATGCCAAAAAGAAGATAGAGAAAATTGAGAAAGTTCTTCAGGAATCCGAGACAGGACACGATTTGCGCTCCAGCCGTGATCTACTCAAGCAACACAGACAGCTAGAAAATGAGACACGTGAGCTGGCAGAAAAAATGAACTCTATTGTATCTCATGCAAGGAAAATGGCCACCAATCACTTTGACTCCCAGAGGATTTTGGATGAAACACAGAAATATCTGAAAAGGTGAGGTGTCGCTTTCTTTTTATCTCCACTCCTTGTGACAATAACTTTATTTGCTCTACCTTTCAGAAAACGCCTTTGGCTTGATTAAGGTTAACCCATATTTGGGAGTGCTTTCTTCTCCCAGTTGCACAACTATGCTTTGATCTGCACCTACACAATTGCCTATTGTTCCACTTCAACATTTATTACTGAACTTCTTGCCAGCTGCACTCCTCCTCTAGTCCTTTGCATATCCATAGGTCATCCACCACTTTCTAAGAGGTACAGTGGTCTAACATGCAAGAGTGACATAAATAAAATTCAATAAAACATTGTGGGGCAAGCCTAGAACTTCAAAAGTGAAAACCACTTTTTCTCTACTTACATTTAGTGCTATCAAGTAAGACTACTGGCCAAAAGTAGCCTTTTGAAGGAGGGATTCTTGTATGTGCAGCCACCACTAACCACTGAAATTTGGCTGCAAAGAGTCCAGTGTTTTCTGATCTTCACAGGAGTATCATAGTGTAATTCCCTGGTCAGAATCAGGAAAAAGCTTTGTCTTCATGTGATTTTTTATGGATGATCCCCAGGTTTGAGTCTTTGCAAGCTCCTCTTGATGAGAGGCGTAAGGTGCTGGAAGCTGCAGTGGACCTCTATGAGTTCTATCATTACCATGACATGGAGATGACCTGGATTAATGAGAGATTGCCTATTGCCCATTCCACCAACTGTGGGAAGTCACTGGATGTGGCTCAAAGCCTGTTGCAAAAACACAAGGTAAATAATTTTATCAAGTGAATTATAGCACATCACATTTAACTTGTGACTGCAAACCAGCACCCGAGCAGTTATCCTTTAGAAGAAAGCCTGGATTTCAGGAAGGCTATTGGAAGCAAAATATATTGCCAACTTTCAATAAGTACATTCCCTGATTCCAGCACTAGCCCAGCTAAAACAGTTCCAGTGGATTGACACAAATCAGCAATACAGTGAATAATTTGTAGAGCAAACACAAAATTCCTGTGGGAACTGCAAAATTTGTCATATTTTGCAGTATTATTCTGAGAAATTTTGTAGCTCTTCCCATTAAAAGTGGATTAAAAGTTAATGTACTTCACATTAAATTAAAAAAAAAAATACTTGAAGTTTTTGCTTTGTGGGTTGACCCAGTTTGAATTTTTAACTCTTGTGTGCTCATCCTATTTTAGTTCTATGCTTATGCCTCATTATACATGCAATTTTGAGGTATAGGCATGCTAGATTCTCTAGCAGAGCAAGTAGCAGCCATTTAATGTTTTGTTTTGTTTTGTTTTTTTCAGTTCTGTACTTACTGTAAAATGGTTTGCACACGCCACAGTCAATATATTTATCAAGACAAGCTAACATTTATTTCTCAGAGTTCAATCCTTTGCAGCAGTTTAGGGGCTCTCCAGATGTTACTGCACCTGAATTGCAAATTACTTGAGAAAGATTGCAAGACCAGTGGGGAAGGAGGCTTGATGGATCAGGAGTCTAGTGGTTTTTGTGGTACTCCTGACAATGCTGATCCCCCAGACCATTCATGTTCTGGGATGTTTTATTTACCCATCAGTAGCTCAACACTCTTCTGAATCTCCCAGCTTTGTGTCTCATCCCTTGATCTGCTTCATCTCCTAAACCTTCCTGCCTGCTGGGCAGAGGAAGGGGTAGGTGCATGGCAAGGAGAAGAGGTAGAATGAGGCCAGAGCACCAGCCTGAGGAATTTGACCAGTAATGCCAAGGATGTAGAGAAGTTAAGGAATGTCTGCTGCCACCTTACTGGCTCTTATCTCCTCCCTTAATGAGAGCACAAGAGCAAAGCATTATACAAGTGAAGTTGGGACCAGCATCTGAGGCTGCAGCTGATGTAGACACAGAAAATCCTTGTGTTTGCTCACTGTACTCTGCCCGTCATTACCAGCCACCACTTTTGCTTAGGACTAAGAGCACATGGAATTTCTTTGTCCTTACATACCCTTCCTTTATTCTTGTTTTCTTCTTTTATCTGACTCCCAGGAACTACAGGCAGAAGTGAACGCCCACAAACAGCAAGTCCAGAGGGTCCTGGATAAAGGAAGGACAATGATTGTAGACCAGCACCCATCAGCTCAACAAATAAGTGTGAAATGTCAGGAGCTTGTGACTGCCTGGCAAGGCTTGGAGAAGGCCTGTGAGGAGAGGATGAAGCAGCTGCAGCACTCAGTTGGCTTCCAGGAGGTACAAATTACAGAAAAACATTCACACAGTAACTTCTTCAGACAAGCAAGAGGACCTAAGTTTTACAGTGAATAACAAACCAGCTTGATGGGACTGGTATTCATGTCAGCTGCTTGAGGCCAGACCCATGAGAATGGGGGGCTGGGGTGCAGCTGAATGTAGCCCTCTGTCTAGAGTTTCTGCTCTAGAGGTTTCCTTTGGACTCTATACTCACCCCTTACAGCTGTGTGTAAAACAGATTTCTTCCAGTGGTAGTTCCTTTCTCAGTATCTTTACATGGAGTCAGGTTTTGACTCAAGTAGTGTAGTGGATCCTGAAACAGCCCTTCATACTGGAAAATTATGACAAAGAAATCAGAAAAGAAAAGATATCTTGGGCCATCCAGTCTTTGCATCTTCCAGTCAGCAAAATGATAATGAGAAACTGATAGTTCTCTTTTGCTCGCAGAGAGAGTGAGGACTTTTGGTCTTATTATTTTTCAACAAAATATGAGACCTTTCTCTTTGGCCTGTTTAAAAAAAAAAAAAAAACAATTGCATGCAAATATTTGTCTCAATAATCCAAACTTTCTGTCACCAGTGGTTCATGTGGGAATGTAGTTATTCAGATAATATGTGTAGTTTTCAAAACATAAACTGCATTTACACCGAATTCACAGACCCATACAAACTACATTCTTGGGGACTTTGATTGTCTGGCTCTTATTTCCTCCACCTATAAAAATAGCTGTCCATACTGTAGGCTTTATGAAGTCTTATTTTTATAGGTGATTTGAACTTCTCAGAAAGGGAAAGGGGAAATATATCGCTGATATTATGCAGTTAGCCTTTACCCTAAATGAATAAGGGAAGGGAAAAGTCAAGTAAGGATAGTGATGTGAAGGAAAGACAACTGGAAAGGTACTGCCAAAGCTTTGATATCTGGAGAACACCTCAGTTATCCTGCACTGAAGCTTTCCATCTATGGCCTCCTTCACCTTCATATGATTTCACAGAAAAAAAAAAAAAAGTGTAGAATAGTATTTATTGAAATTAAATGTTCTTTATCTGTTGTTTAATGAACCGTCACTGTAAATGCTGCAGTGCACCCTCCATTTTAAATTTAGTAGGTCAAAAAGCATGACACTGAGTATTCTGAAAGTTGAGGTAGAAACTAATTGTTTTCTGTTTTAACCAATAGTATTTAATGAATACTTCAGACCTGGAGGCTTGGGTAGCAGAAAAATACCCACTTGTGACAAGCAAGGACTATGGGAAGGATGAAGATGGAACACTGAAACTCCTCAAGAAACATAAGGTATTTTTCTGCTTGAATTCTGCCTGCTAGCCTGATCTGGTCTGTCCACAGTTGTTACATTTTACTATCTCATTAGTACTTAATTGTCCAGCCTCTATAAGATGTTTTGCATTGATGTATGTTTACATGCCAATGGACTGTTACAAGAGGGCAATGCAGCTTAATAAGACTCGGAAAAGCATAGTTTGGAGGGAAAGGACGATGGTAGATAGTCTTATCCTCTTCTTCTGAGGTCAAAAATGGCTATGATCTGATATCTGCTTTTCAGTTTCAAAAGAGGTGTGCTGAACTCTTTTTTTTTTTTTCCCTAGAATCAAAAGTACAGATGGGGTATTATTCCAGGGATACTTTTTGCTGCCTGATATAATACATCAGGAATT
>VWZI01015441.1:39920-63298 GCA_013396835.1 Psilopogon haemacephalus
AAGAAAAGGAAAAAAAAAAAAGCTGCTACAAATTATCTAAAAGTGATCAAGTCTTGGAAATGTCACACAGTTTTAGAAAGATCTTCTTCTCCTTTAATATCTCATTAACATCTCATTAACTACACCATAGGCCAGGGCAAAAGTTCAAACAGTGGATATATTTGACAACTGTGTCTCAATTCACTCTTTTCTCTGGCAGATATTGGAGCATGAGATTACTATTTACCAAAGTTTGATGAAAGAACTGAGTGAAAGTGCCCAAACTCTTCCTCTTGCGGGCTCTATCCACTATGATGACATTGATGCACCAAAGGAACGAGTCCATTCAAAACTTGAGGATTTGCAGCAGCTAGCAGCAGCAAGGTATAAACTAGAACTTCCTCTTTTGATTTAAAGCCTACTGAAGCAAATAAAGGATATCTCCAGTTACCTCACTGGAATTTAGATAGTATCCACTGGAATTTAGATAGTATTGTAATCTGTTTTTTCAATTGTACTTACAAAATTGTTTGGTTGTGCATTAGAATCCTGTGCACTTATGAGCTTTTAATTATCGTGAAGCAAGAACTCTACATTTTATTTAGGGAGGCTTGCTACATTAAGGATTTGAAGCCCCCAAATTTCCTCTTTATCCTTCATCATCCTCCTATAAAGTGACTTGAAATGACAGATGCTAATTTAGCTTTGTGGTGTTTGGAATCTGCTACCAAAGAGGGGGGAAGAAGTGGTTTTAGAACATTTCCTTAAATGTTCCTTGAAAATTACTAAATTCATTACATAGCAGAAGAGAGACAATTAGAATTACTCTTATATTCATGGCCCGTGGCTATCCTAGTATAGGAAGGGTTTTAGTCTTAAATGAGTCATGTAGGTTTCATTTCACTTGCTCTCTGTTATCATTAGAGTAAGGTCTTTATAACAGGACAATTTGCCCGTTCACAGGGTTTAAAAACACTTCTAGTTTCTTGTCAGGAAGGAACAAATTTGTGAACAGTTTAAGGTTTTCCTCCACACAAAAAAAAAATTAAAAAAATTGAATTGTTTTCTTTTTTTACAAAGAAAAGAGTCTGCAAGTAGAATAACAAAAAAAAAAAAACCCCAACAAAAAAACAACCCATCCTGAATCCTAGAACAACTAAGCCTAAAGGAAATGCTGTATTTTACCTTTTAGTTTTTATTCTTGATTATGATTTTTAAAAGTAAAAGCACCAAGAGGAAATCCTGTGAATGAAAAGTTCAGAAAAATAAATACTCAATATAGAAATAGCAAAACACTTGTGTGTGCTGAACACAGAAATATTTTGTGGTCATACATGTTTAATGTATGAGTCTCTTGGTGCCTTATTGCTGATCTCAGTGATCAGAAATATGCACTGGGGTGCAACAATTTTGCTGAACAGACAATACAAACAGAATTGCCTAAAACAGTTTTAATAACATTTGCCTTCCTGATTGCATCATCCTCAGAAAGATTTCCTTCTCATTTTCACAAGTACTACAGTTATCTTCAGTTATCTTTAGTAAGATAGGTTAAGACAGATCTGCAAAAAAATAAGAAGAATATCCTCATGGGAAGGATGAAAAAACAAGCAAACAAACAAACAACAATAACAAAACACTCCAAACCCCAAAAGTGAAAATTAGAGAGAAAGCACTGAGCTAGGCTTTTCTGGGAAACCCAGGCAGTGAGTCTGTCTCTGGCTGACAGCTGTCATGCTAAAATATAATCTCCAATCTTGAGAAATAAGTTTAAGTCTTCGTGGTGAGAGGTTTAGGAGATTAATAGGAAGAATGCTGCTGATTTTCCTCCTCTTCTGTTTCCTTGATCTAATAATACTCTCTTGTGTCCTTTTCCTAACAGAGGCAAGAAGCTGGATGAGACTCTTGTCTTGTATGAGTTTCTACGAGAGTATGAAGATCTGCAAGACTGGATCAATCAGCAGAGACAAGCAGCCAGCTCTGAAGACTATGGGAATGATTATGAACATGTTTTGGTGAGATTTTTAAGTATCAGATTTTCATTGCTACGTTTACTGCTAGTCCATGTATTCAATATCTGCGGGTCCCAGTAACATCGAGGAGACAGGATTCATTGTCTTCATCATCCATGATAATGCCTTGGAAAAACAGGTCCTTGTCAGCATGATTGCTTTGGGTTTTTTTTGCCACCACATCAGAGACTGGCAGTGTGAGAGAGGAAAGGAGGGGCGAGAGTGAGCAAAGGGGAAAGAGAAAGAGAGCAAGAGGAGAGCAGAGAGACTGCAAAGATTCTCAGGTTGTCCTTGAAATACAACAGGATGAAAAATAAATATAAACAAATGGAAGATGGGAATAGAGAAGAAGGAATAGTGGACAGGAAGGATTGACTCATTATAGCAGGAAAGTTCCGTTGCCTACCTCCTGTTACTGTAGAGGCTCAGCTGCATGAAACACCTGCATGCTAAAACATCTGTGCCTTCAGAGAGCAGCTCCTCTGTATTTTTAATAACCAGATATTCCAATATGGTGTTCATTTAAGGAATTTTTTCACCACAAATGCTGTTGTCCGGACATCTACTGCTAAATCTCCTCACATGGTAGAGGATATAATCTAATATTAGCCTGTTAGAAATCAATTGCCAATCAGAATCCTCATTTTTACAGTTCATCTCAAAATGTCTTGTGTTCCAAATCTCAGAGTTGGACTACATTATTTATTTGTAGTACTGAATATGTGTGGTGGGCTAGGAACTTACACACACAATTGGAATTTACCACACTAGCTCAGACGGCTTGGAAGTAAGATGAAGCGAAGCAAAATTTGCAAGCATATATACACACAATACATTTACAACTACTTACAACAATATACAAATAAGTAATAATACAGAAATCCAAACTCCCTCGTGGACAAATAAAACTGCCCAGAAGGGCTCAAAGCTGCCTCTCTCTTTCTCCCTTTACTTACCCAGATAGACAAACAAGCAGCAAAGCTTACATTGCTTTCTGTCAGCCAAGATTAGTGAGGATGAAGTGAATAGATCCAGTGTCCCAGACTAGAGAGGGACAAATTGTTGACATTTTAGCTTTTTATCACTCTCAGCAAACCAGTGAATGACATGGACCTCATCATTGTTTTATTTTCACAACCAATCATCTAATTTCTCTCATTAAAATATTCCAATTAGCCTCAAACCAGCACAATACACATTTGTATTCATGAAGTGAAAACACATAATTTAATAGTTGAAATTCATTGTACAATAAATGTTTGCTTCTGTCCGCGGTGAGAATGTTTCTGCCACCCATCTGGATCACAAACCTCATGTTCATCTAGTAATTTGTAGCTCCTTGTGGCTTTTGGATGTAAAATGCAGTCATTCTCTGCAGTTTCTCCATTTCCAAATATGATCAGCTTACTACCTGTCTTTTGCCTGTGCTCTAATAGCTGAGCTGGGGAAAGAAAGCACTCAAATTGCACTTTTGTTGTTGTTCTTCCTTCAAAAGCAACTTCATGCCAAATACGACACGTCTCGGCACCAGTTGGAAGCTGCTGGGAAAAGAGTTGTGGCCTGCCAGCAGCTGGCAGACAACCTGCTGAGCCATGGCCATTCCAAGTCTCAGGAAATTCGGCAGAAACAGAAAGAGCTAAGGTAGGAAACTTGTGTTAGATGTTTCCAAGCTTTGTCCTCAGAATTCATTCTCAAGCAGGAGGAAGTGAAAAAGATAAGGCGTGTCCTCCCACTTCTCTAATTGCAAAATATGTGGTTTGCTCACTGATACAGAGCTGCTGTCATGCTCCATTTAAAAATAGACTACTATAACACAGACTTTATCTACTTGCTGATTTGGCTTCTTGTAAATTGCAACAGATGTGCTGTACAAGTAAGGGATGATTGAACTTCATTTGATCTTTGGAACAGGATCACCTAGCTGCAAGGGCAGACATTGAGCTACTTCTTTATTGCTATTTGAGTTTGAAACCCATGACTACTCTGCAGAACAAGGTTAATATATTCTGAGTTTCTTAAAGAACCATAGAATCACAGAATGGCTTGGTTGGGAAGGGACCTTTAAAGGTCACCTAGCTGAACATCCTGCATCTTCAACTAGATCAGGTTGTTCAGACCTCCATCCAAACATGACCTTGAATGTTTCTAGGGATAGGGCTTCTACCACCTCCCTGGGCAAACTGGGACAGTGTTTCATCACTCTCACTGTAAATACTTTCTTCTTTACATATTAATCTTCTCTCTTTTTAATTTAAAAACATTACCTTTTATTCTGTCACAATAGGTCTTGCTTAAAACACTACTCCCATCTTTCTTATAAGCCTCCTCTAAGTACTGAAAGGCAACAATAAGATTTTCTGAGAGCCTTCTGTTCCCCAAATCTCTAAGCCTTTCTTCATAGGAGAGGTTCTAATGTAAAGTCCTGCATATAAAAACCTGAAAAGCATGTGAGAGAGGGGCACCTTTACATAGGACCATTTTTTAAGTGTCTGGAGCAGAAAATGAGACATGAAGAGAGCAGGGTGAGAAACATGCTGCCCCTCAGACAATTACTCCAGCAGATGTTGATAGAAGGAATAAAGGACTAAGCAAGAGAAAGGTCTTGTTTCTAATCTTTCTTCAGACACTTAATCTCCTTTACTCCTCGCTTGAATATTTTCCGTGGATCTTTCCCCCATTCTCCCATGTAGGAACTCCTGGGAGGAGCTGTTGGAAATTACCAGACTACGAGGTGAGCGTCTGAGAGATGCTGAGGCAATTCACAAGTGTTATCAAGATCTGACAGATGCTCTGGCCCATATTGAGGTAAGAAATAATGGGAAAGTGACAAATCCCATACAATGAGAACTGAATTTCAGGTTAGACAATCATAGTCTTATGATTGTCAGCACGCTTACTACTGACTTCTAAAAATTCTCAGTAGTGATTACTCGAAGTGCTAAAAAAAAAATCCTGGGTGTTGCTTAGATGACTGGTCGCTTTATGAGAACCATTGATGAAACCAGGTACAAGTCAAATTGCATAAGAGAGACAGAGTAGTGTTTTAAGTAAATTTTCTTGCACTGCAATGCATATAATAATAATGTTTGCAGCCATCAGTCTTGACTGCCTCACTGTGGTTCTTTGTACATTATAAGGTGAAGAAAGAACGGTCTTGTGAAGAAAACATTTGTCTGGATTACAGTTACCATTAGCCTGGAAGCTTGTCAGGCAATTGTGTGACTGGATGCAGAAAGCTATGCCAAAAACTCTTTTATTCTCATTTCAGTGCCCAGTACTGGCAATAATTTCAAACAGTCCCAATGTGAAAAACGGAGGAGAAGACCCAATGAAAATATTCAGGCTTCTGGTTTATCTGAGCATCCTGACAAATTTCACAAATTGGCCATGCCGTAATGAGGGCAGTGATTTCCCCAGTGCAGATGTGTACAGGAGGCAGTGAGCCAACAGAGCTTCCACTATTTGCAAGGCAACAGGTCTTTGTTAGGTTATGTGCAGTTGGTTGTGCTGGCGAAGGTTGCCATATTGACTATTTTATTCCTGTTTTCTTTTCCTGTCATGAATGGAAAATCAAACGTCATAATACTTCACTGTATACCAGCTGGGGTTTTCAGAACCTGGTACATATTTAACTTCAACGATGAAGTAGTTAATTCTGTGGCAGTGACAAGTGATAGCTCAGAAATGTCTCACAGACTAGCTATTGGTTTATCTCAATGCTGCAATTAGCCCAGGAAACCAATATACATTTCTTGAAGCACATTATATTCATAAGCTTTACTACCGAGTGGGAGAGCAATTTAGTCATCTTGCCCATCCCTTTCTTTGTACCCTGTTCAGTTGTCTACCAGGGAAAGCTATCTCTCATAAGAACATAGTACTAGATCTTAAGTCATGATCTCCAGTGTCATCATATCATAGACATCTTCAATATATATCTCCTTTTACAATGCTTTGCCAAGATGCCTTGTTAATACCCCAAACTAGCCTGTGAATCTGTTACAGAAATGAGCCTCTCCAGAGGTTAGAAACATTTTGATTTTCATTTTAAATGACCTGGAGCAACGTACTATTCTAGCAACAGTGTTGTCCTCAAGTTAAAATGCCTAGGCTAAATCTTCTCAAAAAATTTGTTAGACCAAATAAATGTTTAGGTCTCCTTTTGTGTGGTGACTCTTTTTTTCCCTCATTTTTACAATAGCCTTTTTTTGCATATATGACCTTTTAAACTCGTATTTCCTGAGCATCTGTAACTAAAGTTTTATCTAAAGATGGTTCACAGACAGGCCCCCTGTGTAGCCCAGAGAATGGCCCAAAACTGTTGGTGGTTAGTGATACTATATGTCACTATGGTAAGTATTCAAGATTAGTTCCCATCTCAAATTCTGCATGTTATTCTCACAGTGCAGTTGGGTAGATTAATCACTGAGACACTCAAAAGTGAGTTAGTAGGATAGATTTTTCCCTACTTCCTTTAACCTACTGTAGTTGAGTAACTTAGAATGTCCCTATACATGCAGTATTGAGACACACTACAGGAAATGACTGAAGTGGACTTACAGTGTGTTTTGCTTGGAAGTAAAAAGCAATAAAGATTTCTGTGATTTCTTCCTGTAGGAGAAGTCCAAAAGTATTCCAGATGATGTTGCTAAGGACATGAGAGGTGTGCAAACCCAGCTCCGGAACCATGTGGCCCTGGAACATGAGCTGTCTGGGAATGAGCAGCAGGTAACGAAAGTAATTTGTGACCTTCGATGAGTAGCTAGAAGTCAGGTTTCCAAGACAATCATAGTAATAGTTTGGTATTGCGAACCAAATCGTTACAGGCTTTTTGTGGGAGCCTGGGAACATCCAAGACTCTTCCTTAGGTCTTCCACATTTTTAGTATGTTCAGGGTTTGATGGCAAAGATAAAGTATCTCATTTAAAACCTTAGGAATAAAGAGTGTATTTATAATAAGCACCCACTATTCAGATGATTCACACGATATTTTCTTACTCTGGCAGTATGTCCTTTTATTTGCACTGGTTTGAAATGTGTGGTTTTGGCAGGCTTTATGATGCATTTACCACCTTCTTTAAAGTGTTCCAGGTGATTACAGGGAAAAATCCAGCATCTGTTTGATATGCAGAGAAACAGAACGTTCATTGAGAGCAATGTGCATTAACTCTGGAGAATTGTAGAAGGAAGGATGAGGCAGCAATCTAGAATCTTCAATAAGTAATAGAAGGCTAGGAATTGAGCTGTGAGAAAGGAGGATAGAGCTCATTGTAAAACCTTATTAAAAGTTTCAGCTTGTGGGAACAGCTGCTGTTTAGAAAGCCTCCTTGTATGTAGGAGATTTGTTTAGCTTCAGCTAGACCAGTAAAACTAATGAGTTTTCTCTTCATCCTTTTGTCTAGTAAATGTAATGGTAATGGTATCTAACACAGCATGTATTATACTGCCATTACTGAAGTAGTTATCTCAGTGGTCTTATATCTTGGTCTTGCAGCAGGTAACACTAGAACTGATCCCACCAGCTGCTTGTTGCTTTTAAAGGTGAAAGAGCAAAAGACATGCACGAAGAGAATATAGTCACAGTTAATCCATGGGGCCACTGGGCAAAACAAAGCATGGTTAGCTGCTACTTGTACTACTCGTGCAACATATCGTGTAGTAAATTGGAGAAACAAAATCTGCTTGCCTATTAAAAAAAAAAAAAACTAGCATTGTGATGAGCCTTAGCAAACACTGGATGTCACTGTTATTCCATAGAACTGAGGTTAGGGAAATTCGTTTAGCACTGGAAAAGTAGGTCAGGAAATGTTGCTCCAGTTGTGTTTCCATGCACAATTAACACAACCCTTATCACAGATTTTCTGATATTCACTGGATCTCTACAACTCTCTTTAATACCCTCTTCTTTCATCCTTGTGTACAGCTGCAGGAGCTCATCCACTCTGCGGATCGTGTGCTGACCCACTGCTCAAAGAAGCAGGTGGAAGACCTAAGAGCGAAGCAGCAGGCAATAGTGACCGACTGGAAGGCGCTGAAGTCTAAAGTGGAACAACGCAAGAAACTTCTGGAACAAGCATACAAACTTTACCAGTTCCAGGCACATGTAAGCAAAAATATATATGAAGGATAGTAAGAACAAGGCAAAATTCTTCTGCTATGCTTTCTCCTAATATATATTTGATTTTTGAAGTCTTCAGCTTGGGAGCATCTTCATCACTAAATTAATATTGATGGATTTATCCATTAGAACATAGCGCCCAGAGTTCATTTTCTTGTTGGTTTGTTTCATAACTTGTTATAAATTTATTTACTGACTACAGATAGAAAATATCCTGTTGGTGGCTGTGTATATTTTCTTTTTATTGTTGGAACCATACCAAATACCTCTGTCTGAAATCCATGATGAGTCTTGTGATCTGAATGGCAAACCTATAGACCATTTCTTACTTTGGCAGTATGTCCTTTTATATGCACTGGTTAATTTACAAGAAATGAGCACCTGAAAATATACAAATCTGTCAGTGCTTAAAAGAAGGCGGCTACACAGTCATTAAGGCACTTTCTTAACATCTTTAAAGCTAAATGACAATGCCAGGTGTCTGTATTCTCAGTGATACACCTACATGGGATTATGCCTTGGGTATCTACTTGTCTTGTTGATGTCACTTTACTGTCAGGGAGTATTTCTGACCTTCTCAGTTTTCGCCTTCTTTCCTGACAACAGTTGTTGAATAAGTGAAGACCTTACTCTATAAATTTGGTAAGCCCATCTTTCTGCCTATATGGGACTAGGCAGGGTTATACAGCCATGTCTAATGACTGGGAGATTCTCAGTAGCTTTAGGGCAGGTTAAAGTATCTTTCCTGCAAATTGTTTCCCAGACTCCCGAGTGCAAAGAGGCAGCTTTTCTTCCTTTCCTCTTTCAGCTGTACCAAGAGGTCCACAAGCTTAATCACAACTATTCATTGTACTTTTTCTCATTAGTATTGTTCATATGCAGTCCACAGGGCTTTTTCATTATTAAATTATACACAGATTGAGACACTAAAAAAAAAACAAATCAGCTTTTCCATTAAATTAGAATTCTGCACAATCAGCTAGTGTATCTTCTCAGATACTATAATTTTATTTTAAGAGCAGGGCTTCAAATCTTCCCATAAACTCTCTCAAGGAAAGGATTTTAGGTATCGTCTAGGAAGTATTTATGAATTACCTGAGTTTCTTATTCTGAAGTTTGTGCTAGGATGCACACAGTCTTAGTCAGGCTCTGCAGACTGGTTTTTAGTCTATCCTTAAAAGTTATTGGCAGTGGCAGTTTGGTAATCTCTTATTGGCTCATAACTTTTTCCATTATGTTAAATATCCTGAAATTTATTAGTTTTTCCTAATGCTTATAAAATCTCAGAAAGTCTTAGACATTTGCAGTGCCAAGTGTAATGCCAGCATCTAGAGTGACATTCAGCTGTGTGTGAATTAGTTCTGCAAGTGAAAATTACTCCAATGTATGTGCGCTATGTAGGTACCTTCCAAAAGTCCACAACTCTTCTAAACAGTCATTTAATAGCTGTGTTTACTGGCTTTAAGAAAAGAGCCTCTTGCATTTAAATCTTGATTTCTTATGACCCCAAATTGGCCAAGTTCACTTTTGTGGTGCTTCTCTGAACAGGTTTTTTTTTTTTTTCTGGCTAGGTGGTTCACAAGCCAGCTTTGAGCGGTACAAAATGTTAATGATCTTGATAAATGTCCATAGGTAAAATAGAAAAGGCAAGGAGGTGTTTCCATTACATAATTTCCTTCCATGAAAAAGCCAGCAAGCATTCACAAAAGAAAATCTTTAGTTCTCTGAAACAATAAAATAAAAATTTCTTCAGCACTTACTATACACTCAATATGCATGAGTCTTTTAAAACACAGTTATAAATTAAGAGACTGGTTGTCACCTGAGAACTGAATAAATTAAGCCAAATGTAATTAAACCATATTAACATTTAAAGAATCATACCATATCAGTACAGTCCCTTGTAGCCCTATTTATAATCAGGTAACACATAAGAGCAGAGATGTTGCATGTGAGTAGAATGGTGAAGGAGCAGAATCACATGCAGAAAAAGACATAGAAAACCATAGAATGGTTTAGGTTGGAAGGGACCTCAAAGATCATCTAGTTTCAACTCCCCACCCCCTTCTCACCCCCCACCACCATAGGCAGGGACACCTTCCGCTAGAATAGGTCACACAAGACCTGATCCAACCTAGCCTTGAACACCTTCAGGGAGGGAGCAGCCACAGGCCCCTTGGGCAACTTGTTCCAGTGTTTCCCACCCTCACTGTAAAGAACTTCCCTCCTAACACCTAGTTTAAATCTCCCCTCTTCCCATTACCCCTTGTCCTGTCATTACGAGACCTTGTAAATAGTCCCTCCCCAGCCCTCCTGTAGGCGCCTTTCAGATATTGGAAGGCTACTACAAGGTCTCCTCTAAGCCTTCTCTTCTCCAGGCTGAAGAGCCCCAACTCTTGTAGCCTGTTCTCAAATTATTTTTACCTGCACAATTTTCTTCAGAAATTATTTCTCACTGATTTGTTTTAGAATTTTCTTTCCCATAATTGCCTTAGCTGGATGCTTCATTCAGTTTAAGATATTGTAAAATTTTATTAATTAGATTTTGAAAGTAAAATAGCATTATGATCTTCCTTTCTGGATTGTTTCTGTCCCCATGTCAGCCACATAGTTCCACAAATCAAGAACTGAATCTGCTTACATAACAGGCTCAAGCAATTTTTTTCTGACCTGTAAAATGACAGGCTGGGGGCTGCCCTGCTGGGAAGCATGTCTGTGGAGAAAGACCTTGGAGTCCTGGGGGACAGCAAGTTCTGCATTGGCCAGCAATGTGCCCTCCTGGCCAAGAGAGCCAATGGTATCAGGAAAAGTGTGTCCACCAGGTCTAAGGAGGTCCTTCTCCCCCTCTACTCTGCCCTGGTGAGACCGCACCTGGAATACTGTGTCCAGTTTTGGGCTTCCCAGTTAAAGAGAGATAGGGACCTGCTGGAAAGAATCCAGCAGAGAGCCACAAGGATGACTGGGGGACTTGAGCATCTCCCCTACAAAGAAAGACTGAGAACCCTGGGGCTGTTTAGAGTGGAGAAGACTGAGAGGAGATCTGATCAGTGTAGACGAATACCTGAGGGGTGGGTGTCAAGTGGATGGGGCCAATCTCTTTTTGGTGGTCAGCAACAGTGATACAAGGAACAATGGCTACAAACTGGAACGTAGACAATTTCACCTCAACATGAGGAGAAACTTCTTTACAAGTGCAGGTGACCAGAGCCCTGAACAAGGCTGTCCAGAGAGGTTGTGGAGTCTCCTTCTCTGGAGACTTTCCAAACCTGCCTGGATGTGTTCCTGTGTGAACTACACTAGGGGATCCTGCCTTGGCAAGGGGGTTGGACTTGATGATCTCTGGAGGTCCCTTCCAGCCTCTAAGTTTCTGTGATTCTGTGAATATGTCTACAACTTAAGTTTACAATAGACATGTGCCAGGCAAATGTAAGTCACAGAAAAGTTCTGTGACTTATTCCTCTGTGGAGGAATAACGCCAGAGAACACTTAAGCAATGATAGACTAAAGGACAAGGAATTATATTGTCAATGATGTGACATGATTATGACATTACAAAACATATATGATTTAACACAGTATGCATCAATTTCTGCGTTATCTACCCTTGTTGAAACTCATGGAAGTAGTCTAAGCTCTAATGAAGTATTTTTCTTTCTTATTTGTGGTTTTATTACCTATTATTCACTTAAAGTTGAATGGTTGGCTTATGATTTTCCTACCTGATAACCCAAGCTTGAGCTTTAATCTCAACTTCATCATTTTTTTGGGTTCCAGGTGTGGGACTATTTCTCATGGACAGCAGAAATAATAAGAGAAATGAGAGCCAAGGAGACTATTCGGGACATATCTACTAGCAGCCTGAGGCTTACCCAACATCAGCAGCTACTGGCAGAGATTGAAGCACGAGAAGAGAAGTACAGTCATGTTGTACAGCTGGGACGGTCACTCTTGCAAGATGAGGAAAGAGGATCAAAAGAGGTAATTGAAATTCATTTTAGTTCTGCGCTCCCTGGTTCAAGGACAGGAAACTGCTTGAGGGATACAGCAAAGAGCTACTAAGGTGACCAGGGGAAAAGAACATCTATCTTATGAAGAAAGGCTGAGGGATCTGGGGCTTTCTAACCTAGATAAGAGAAGACTGAGGGGGGATCTTATCAATACTTCTAAATATTTAAAGTGTGAGTGTCAGAAGGATGGGGCCAGTCTTTTTACAGTAGTGCCCAGTGACAAGACAAAAGGAAACAGGCACAAACTTGAACAAAGGAAGCTCCATCTAGAAATGAGGAGGAGCTTCTTTACTTTGAGGGCAAGATAAATGACATCTGGAGTCATTCAAAACCATCCTGGATGCTGTCCTGTGTAATCTGCTGTCCTGTGTAATCTGCTCTGGCAGTGTGGTTGGACTGTATGATCTACAGAGGTTCCTTCCAATCCTTATAATTCTATATGTGGTTTGCTATGAAATAGAGATAATTCAACTCACTTTCCACACAAGTTTCACATGAATACTATGTGTTGCATTGCAGTGCTATAACCATAACTGTCTGGGATGGACAAATACCCGTCAACCAAAGAATGAAAACACTTAAACATGATCTGGTACAGATGATCCTGCTCTGGCAGGGGAGTTGGACTAGATGACCTTTCAAGGTCCCTTCCAGCTCTGGCTTTCTGTGATATGAGAGATTTTAAGATTAATGGAAACATTTTCTGTAGTAGTGAATTATGGCAGTGTTTTTAACACCCTGAAAATGAAAGATGGAAATCAAACTGTAAGCTTACTCAAGACAGAGAGCTTCTAAGATTATCACAGCATCTTTTTTTCTTTTTTTTTTTTTTCAGTACTTACTATTTTGCTTCTCTGACAATTCATTAACATGGCTTTTTAATATCTTCAGAAAACTGCAGTTTGTGTATATTACTACCTCATCTGACCCAGCTATTTCCTGAAAATTTGTTGAATGTTGCAAAGTATTACTAGAGTAATTAAAAATCTTCCAGAGTGTAAAGTCCTTTGGTGGACTTTACACAGGGGTAAATATGGGGCAAGGACACACAGAGAAAACCCCAACCCCTCACCCCCCAAAATAAACAAACACACAACTCAAAAGAAAATGCAAACCCCAAACCTATTTATAGAAGACATGTGTGTACAGAGGTTTTGGAAGCTGAAATTACATGGTCTAACACCAAGGCACTGATCAGGAGAATACACTGCACTGATAACTTAAGTATCTGTCCTATTCCAATTTGAAATGCTGTAATTGAACTGCTATGACTGAAGATAGCAGAGAATTAGATTAAATTAGGATAGAATTTGATTCTAGAATGTACACTTGAGAAGCAGTTACCTTGCTCTTAACTTGGACTGCTGTACATGCTGTAAGAGGCACTCCCCCATTCCTCAAATGAGCACCTCTGATTATCTCTCTACCCAAATATAAATATTGGGACTTCTTCCACTTTTTTTCTGTTTAGTAATTCTATTGCAATTTTTAAAGAGTCTTATCCACCACTCCATTTAATGCTTTCTCCTCCCACCTTTCCCTGGTCCATGGGGTCTAAAGATGAACATGGGTCTTTTATTGGAAATTGTGTTCAGATTCAGCAGAAGCTAGATGCTCTCTTGGAAGAGAAGGAAAACGTATACAATGAGTGGAAACAGAAGAAGGAGTGGCTGGAGAAAATACACCAAGAACAAACATTCTACAAGGACTGGGATCACCTAGACATGCTTCTGAACTCACAGGAGGTGAGTGCATTATAAACTTGAAATAAGCGATTAAATTCTTTAAGCATTTGAACTCTTACAAACTTAAACGGACACTGCTCTTTTCCCACAACTTAAACTCCTGCAGTCTATGTATAGACAAAATTCTTCTTTTATTGTTATTACTTGCATTGTGGCCTTACTTGGAGACTATAGCAAAGTACAAGATCCCCTTTTCTTATGCGGCTTAGGTGCAGAGATAGATACAAAAGGACAATCCTCACCTGAAAAATAATTAATTGCAAATAAACATAAGAGCTAACAGATAAGAGTCACAACAGAAGAGGGAGACAACAGTCCAGTATCAGTCTGCTTTGCAAACAGATCTCAGTAATCTAACTGACAGATTTTTTGGGTAGGTTTCAGAGAGAAGGGAAGTCAAAAAGATGGTTTGAAGGCAGACAGGAGGGTTACTGTGCTGGTGTTACTGGAAGCCTCACCCTAGTCTGAGGGTTAGTGCGGAGGAAATACAAGTATGGAAAATGGATGTTGGCAGTGTGAGTTAATTCAGGAAAGGAACTGATTTCTTAGTTCTGAAAGGCAGTTGATACCAGTGTGGAGACCAACTGAAATAATTTGATTGTAAGAAATATTAGTCTCTGTTTCATATGGTAAAGAAGGAAGAGTGGAAAAAACCCTCTTGTGAGAAGACTGGTAGACTTAAAGCAAAGAGGGAGAAGGACCTTTTTATTATCATAATTTTGCAGCTCTTGAAATAGCTAGAGCTTTTTTCAACAATATTAAATTATCTTATGTCTTTCTTGCAGTTTTCTGGATTTATGGAACTATTTAAAATGGCTCCAGTTTGAGGTTTGACATTTGCAGTTATAAAACTGAGTACAGAATTTAGGTGTTACGCTGTGCAAATTCACGAGTTGATAGATCTCTGTAACTGCACTGAAACCTGGCATGCAAACCGCATCAATCAGTTGAAGGTTGCCAAACTGAAGGGTTGAAGCCAAGCTAAAGGAGGCTGTACCTTTGGGTCATTTCTTATTAAAGAAAGACCACTGGCAGCATAATATAATGACGCTAGGTTTGTGCTGAGCTCTGGTTTCCAACAGTGCTTTGCCATTGGCACTAAATCTTTTGGAAAACTGACCCTGAGCTGCGCCATGCAGTGAAACTTAGCCCTTGAAAGCTTGAGCTTCTCATTCCTTGAAGGAAATGCGTATCTTCATAATGTCCTAAAATTGACTTCCCCGGTAAGTATGGCCTGCATTCCAGTCTGGTATGAAAACATGAAACTAACAGAGTTTCATCTCGGTTCTGGTTTCTGGAGTTAAATATTCCCTAGTTCCTACCTTTTTTTTTTTTTTTTTTTTTNTTGTTGTTGTTTTGTTTTCATTATTGTTGCTTAATTAGCAAATGCATTATATCTAATTAGCCATTTGCATTGTATCTATCTCAGTTCCCTATCAAGCAGTGATACATCATGGCTGAGCTTCTGCCACTGTATATTCTCTTTTCAGAAACTGGAGATCAAACAAACACACAGAGAGAACTGTGACTATGGCATCTGCTTCATTAAGCATACCTCAAAGATTAACATGTAGAAATCTTCCATGGGTTAGAGTTTTTTCTTGCCAGAGCCCTGGTTGCTAAAGACAACATGCTCTTACATTAAAAGGGTTGCACCTGGCATTTTCAGTATGCCCCTAGCACATTCCATACAGACAAAATGCACTTCAAGTAACTTCTTTACTCAGATATATTTGCTATTGCCATACATTACGAGGTAGAATGCCACAAAAGGGCTGTGTGTTCATCACAGACTGGGCAAATTCTCTTGATAGGATCAATCACAGTGCCAGTCACTCCTGCCACAAATTTCTTCAGCCATAGGCTGAGAATGATGATAGTGACCTTGAGGACCATGAGGGTTCTGTAATCAGAATCTTTCTCCCACAGTACTTTCTCTCTGAGCTTCCAAGATGCCTGGTTTCCGTTGTTCTCACTGTGACTAAGTGTTCAGAAGGTAGAACAGTAAGGTGTGGATATCTGACGGTCCCTCACAACACCCTTCCCACCATTGATGTTTTATGGTCATGGAGAATGACAAGAAAACAAGGAGAAGGGAATGTTGACAACTTGGTCTTGTCCATGGAGGCATAGAGAGAGAGCCACAGTTGTCTTATATTCTTGTGTTCCCTCAGCCACACTGTATCTGATTTTTAAAATTTTCATTATTTTAAAGAAGAGCACTCAGGTTGAGAAGAACACTCCAGCTACAGAAGGGAGATTTGTCCATATTTTGTTTCTAATTTTTGCTTATATTTAATCCTCAGAAAAATACAACTGATTGAAGAACTGTTTTGTTTCTGAGAGGTCTGTGCATGTAAAGAATTACAGTTGCATGCTCTCTGAGTTACTATTATAAAACAGGAAAAACAACTCACAATGATGTGACCACATAGGCAAATGTCTATACTGCAGTCAGTTGCCTGCAATATACCAGGGAAATGAAAGAATGCTAATGGATTTATTAATTAGTAATCTGGATATCAGAGTCAGCTGTAAGTCTCCTCCTTCACTGGCACAGTCCCTGCCATCACCAACCTCCCACAGTGCCTAGAAGGGATTGTTATGGATTAGTGCTCAAATTTAACCCAGGAAATGTAAAAGTGCTGCTAAATGAGAAGAGGTGGTGAATTTGTTCATATCCAAGGACAAACCCAAGCAGAGCTTCAATGAGCTGTGAGCATTCTGTATGAATTTCAACTTGCTACTCTGGATCTGCAGATTAGGTGAATTCTGTGAACACTTTCCTTTTGACATGACTTACCTTCCTCCATCATAATGTCTCACTTGTGCTCACCATTCTCTTCATCTTGGTTTTAACTCATAGCTCACACTGAGCAATAGCAGCATGAATTAAAAAACCCTACCCAGGAACATCAGCTGGACTCAGCCAGTGAGTATTGATGAAAGCACTTCTTAACTTAACTTTACAAATTCCACTGCTACCTGCTCATTTTAAATCAAACTTTGCTGCCTTTAACCACTTCTACTGATTTGAGACCTGGCAGTGTTGTCAAACAACTCAGTGTCAAAGAGCAGTGTCAGTCCACAGTGAGTACAAATACAGAATGATGCAGGCTTAGGCTATTAGGCTGCTGAGAAGACAGATGAATATGTGGGGAGTAATTTTGTATGTTTACATACAAAATAAGCTGTATTGTTGAAGAATTTAAGGGATTAAATCATTAAAGAAGAAAACCATTGAAAGAAGATGCTAATTTGCTGCTGTTTATGGAAGGGCAGAAAGGAATTTGCCTTCTACTGGATTTTAGTCCATCCTTAATATGCAATTCATCAGCCTGGCCCTGAAAAGAAACAATATTGTTCTGGTTCATCTACATCTGGAATTCTTGTGTTCCCAGAATATGTCCTCTTGCTTTTGTTCTCATCTCTGGGTGTGATCATTCATCACACAGGGTATACTGCAGGACTTCCCTTTAATCAAGGGAGAAATAGGAAGAACTTCCAAAGCTGTCTTTTGCAGCTACCACCATCTACCTTATGGTAGATGGATCAGTATCTACAATCTGACAGTGAAGTGAGATTCCCAGGTCACTGTGTTTTACTTCTCTGCATTTGAAGAACCATTTTGGATGGAGCTCTGTTACTGCTATACAGAGTTGAAGTGGGGTTGCATAGTAAGGTATACTCTGATCTTTAGGAAGACAGGCAAGATGGTAGGAAAGCTGTCCTTTCCATTGTGTTTTCAAATAGTATTCAGCCAAGGCATAAATTGAAGACACTCAAACCACTTTCCCAATGGGAATTTTGTAATTTTCTGCTTTCAGAAAGGACAAAGTCAAACACATATCCGGAAAGGATTCCTATCAGGCAAACAAATACAAGCCATCTCTCCACCCCTGGTGCTTCTTCTGACTTTTGTGTTTCAGGCAAAGCTCAATCACGTGCATTTTACTTTGCACATCTGCAAAATATGTGCATAAGAAAGCAGCTTCTACCACCCCATAGTTTTTGGATCCTATTTTTCCAGTATTACACATGCCTTAGGCCATGTGTCTCCCCCAACAGCAAGGAACGGGGAAAGGCAAAAGAAAACAGAGAAGTGCTTCAAACTAAGAGCTGCTACTGAGAACTGCACTCTCATTCGCTGTGCCAGTGTGACAGGTTTGACTTTATGCCAATATCTTATATTACATCCAAGCTACTTAAATGTTTGAAGGATTTCTGCAGAATTTAGTCTAGGATAGTTCTGTAACAGCAAATAGAGCACATGTGGAGAAAATTAGGCAAACTTTTTTTTTTTTTTTTTTTTTTAATGAATTCCGTTGTGCCATTGCATGGAATTGTTGTAGGAAACTCTCTTAGGACCTGCAGATGGAGATTTTGCCATTTGGAGTGCAAACTAGCAACAGCTGAAAAAGAGAAAGAAGAAAAAAATAATCACTTTAGCTTTGAGCAGAAGCAGTGTCCAGCACAGTTTGCTCCGTTCTAACCTTTTCACAGCAGCAGATGCACTGCTCAGGTTAGCTGCTTTCCTTTTTTTTTTTTTCACAGATGAAATAACAGCGAGTCCGCAGGCTGTCTCTGGCAGGCATTTTTGGCTCCCTCCTACTCTGTCTGCAGTCTCACTGTCAGAACTCTCAGGGAGAAGAGCTTCATGCTCCGTAATTTATCTTTCTGCCCATCCCACACTCATATCACTTTGCAGACGTGACAGGCGGTGGTAGCAGTATTAGAAGAGCTGTGAGTTTTAATTTTGAATGTGTTTTTTTTAGTTTATACTTTTTTTTTTTTTTTTTTTCCTGGAGAATGTTTATTCGTCTCTCATTCCTTTGCTTCAGAGGAAGAATGGAAATTTCCATTGCCAAAGGAAAAAGGATTGGGAGTTGGTTTTAAAAACGGGGGAAAAGGCAAGCTTCTGTGGCTTTTATTTTTGTGTCATTTCAAACTAAGCTTCAGAATGTCATGCAGGGACCAACGCTGCAAGCTTACATCTGCAACCTATGTCTCCACTGTGCAAGTGACGCTGTCTACCAGCAGACAGACATCTCCTCCACCTTTTGAGTCTGCCATGCAGGACAGGCCTTTTCAAAGTATGCCAGCATCAGCATGGCATCCTCCCACTGGTCAATCCATTGCAGAGCTTGCTCCAGGAAATGCCAACTCGTCACCAAGCAACATGTCTTCTGCAGCTTACTGTTCAAGGCTAGATGTCGTCCTGGCATACACAGACCAGAGAAAAGATTTGAGGAGCACTACTCACTGTGTCAGTCTGTCTGATGAGACATCTAGATGTTCCAGTTCTCCCAGACACCCTCTGGACCATGGATGTGAGTGTTCTGACACTCAGTCAACACCTGCATCTTACAGGCACTATTCAGAAAGAGAAAAAAATATTCGTCACACTTCTGAAAAAAATGATCCCTTGAAGCTTGCTGTATCTTTGCCCTCTGATGTCCTTCCCTGCAGAGCTTCACCCAGCTGGACATCACGCCTGGATGTTGATCTGTCTGCTATTCCAGTTGTTTCTACACATAACAGCAAAAATCTACAAGCATCCTTGGAACCTTGTGATTCCCTCCCATCCCAGCAAGGCTGTAGTCAGTGCAATGTCCAAATGACAGACCTCCATGCTTCAATGAAGCTTTACATTTCAACTTGCAGGTTGATGGTAAAGCCTTTTCAAGCAGATTCCCATGGAAGCAGTCACACTCACTCAAATCTGCTCATGCCACAATTAGAGAAGGTGCCTGAAACTCCAGCTGGTTTTTCAAGCGGATCACAGAAACCAAAACAAGCCTTCCCTTCAGATGGGTCTCCAGCCCTTCAAATCACAAGATTTCATGTGACTTCCACCAAGTATCCTGACCTTCCCCAGCAGACTGTCTCCAGAGATATATGGCTGTCCCCAGCTGTGCTGACTGGAAGAGAAAATACAGTTAGTGGGAACGAGGTCATGAGCAAGGACCTAAATCCAGAGCTGATTGTCTTTCAGAACCACCACAGCTCAGAGTTCAGGAGGACTCCATGTGATGATCTGATGCCTGCTCACCACAAGGTTTCCAAAATCACCCTGATACTTGCCACCCCATGGACTGCTATGCCTATCCAGGTGGTAAGAGAATTTAGAAGAAGACCATGTCCAACAATCTTTATCAAAACACATGATTCAGATACAGCTGGTCCATCCTTTCACCCTGTGGAGATTGGGGCTGACCTCTCTCTATCAGTCAATCCAGTTTGCTGCTCAGGATTGCTTTCTAGCCATTGGGCAAGATCTGGTTTGAGACCACGTCAGGAAACATGCACTCTAAAATGTGTATGCCCTAACAACCTTTTGGCAAACATACCAGCTCACACCACATCTTCAACCCACAGAGACATGGAGGATGCGTGGTGTCCGTCTATTGCTGTCAACATTGCCTCTTTTGGATCTGGGAGAAGAGTGGTGAAGATTTCCATACCATTCTAGGAATGTTTGCAAACAGAAGTTTTAAGCTGTGTTAAACAAGCCATGGGGATTTGTTTTTGTCTGCTTCCTGCCATGTTCCCACTCTCTAGAGAAGATTTACAGGGCAACCAGAAAGCTACTCGTGTTCTGCTGTCACCAAGGTTGCAGCTACTGTTGATCCATCCTAAATGAAGCTGAGCACTCTGATCTGATCAATCACTTAATAAGTGTTTCATTATAACCATTACTGTTGTCAGCAGCATATGCTCTGTGCTGTGCCTGTGCTTAGAGATTCTGCATAATCAGACAAATCAGTGCTCTGCTTTTTCAAGATTCAAGACTTCAGAACCAAGAACTGGTTTTCTTCTATGCGAGTCAGTCTGGGACTTGGGACAAATCTTCTGTGCAATTTTTCTTATTTTATTTCATTTCATTGTTTTCATTTTCTTACTTGTCAGATTATAGTGTATTTCTAAATGGCTAATTCCTAGTTTTTTAACTTTCAAAAGTAATACTTGTTTTAAAACCCCAAAATACTTTAGTGTGTAGGAAGAAATTATTCTTTCTTTCTTCTTGGAAAAAGAGAGGTACCACTCTTTCCTGAGGGAAGTGAAGGGAATGTGGTCTCCATAGCATCTCTGGTATGGATACCCCAGCAAAGTTTCTATCAGTGAAACTGCAGGGATTTGAGTGGAATTTAGTCTGCTTTCAGACAAATGTTTCGTAAGAAAATGTTTTAACGGTGGTTTTGCATGAGCATAGGATTCTGATCTAACATCTACTAGTTAAAGGATGGAAGTCAAGCTAGTGAATTTGAAAAATGAGTGGGCAGGTGGGAGGAAGGGATTATAGAAAACATTGACTTCTCAGATAATTATATTATCCCAATGAGATAGCATGTAGTGAGAGGGGGGGAAGGAAAAGTTAACTACAATTAACATCAGAATTTCACCTCTAGGTCATGAGGTCAGAGGCCAGTAATACAGCGATGTCACTATGACAGAGAAGGTGTATATATTTCTTCCCTGAACAGCTTCAGTGTGTTTTATGCCACTTATGGTTACAGTATGATACCTTACTATAACTTTAGCTGAAGTGAAGCATCGTGAAACGTATTTGTGAATCTTATGTAATCATGGTATTAGGCAAATTTATGTACTTTAGTAAAACTTTTTTTTTTTTTTCCTCATCGATTCTATTTTCTATTTACTTTTATCAATAAGTCAAATCAAACCTTGTTGTTATCTACCTAAGCAGAGAGTTTGAACTTGTTTACATGTTTTAAGCAAAGGCATTTAAAACCAAGAGCAGTTCTAGCTTATACTACATGCTTAGAACTAAAGATTTTCAGTAGAGTTCCAACATTCTCAGCAGCAAGCCCAGTGCAGGCAGTGAGGGGCAAAATCTGTGGAGCTTGTTACACTGTGAAGAGCAGAAGCAGGAGAAGGGAGTAGGTTTGCACAAATAGTAAAAATAGTTTTTCTTCTAGAGAAATAAAAATTACACTTCTTGAAAGGCAACGTTGTCTGAGGGCTGTGTCAGCTTCCAGTGCATACAAATGTGAAGTTGTAGCATCCAGAGAGCATAGTTCTCTAATAACTAAAATGTGTAATTTATTATTTCTCTAAAAGCAGCTAGAGCTGGTCTGTGCTGTCTCTCAAGTTTGTATATAGTACTATTTTATTCAAAATAAATATTGGGGTTTTCTAGTTGGACTTGAAATTTAGTTCTGCATTAACTTGTATGTCAGAGGTCTTACAACAGTGGCTGAGCTATGCATTGAACTCAGAAATAGTGACAAACTCCAGTTAAGAAGGGCTAGAACCCCTATTTCTGTGCTTTGTTAATAACTCGGCCATTTGTTACATTCCCCGTTTCAAATCTCAGAAAGGTCCAAGCCCATTCTGTGCTTCTCAGCATCTTTGCAAGACTTCAGCTAAAAACACGTCCCTTCTGCACTGAGCAATCAAGTCCTTTGGTGCTTTTTGTGGCTAAGTATTAAATTTCTGATGATGTGCCATCATTCATAATAGAAACGAACTTGAAAGAAAGTTTGTACCTGATGTGTACAGAGGGCAGACCCCAGTAGGTTACCTGACAAGAGCTATGCAGGGTTTTGTGTTTGAAACCAACACATCTCGTTCAAAGCAGGCATTTGGGGACTTGTCTAAAATATGCCAAAAAGTGATGCAGTTGGCCACAAGCCAGCAGTGTGGTGTAGGAGGCAGTTTCCATTCTGCTTTCAGATTGGATTAACAAATGCATAAATGAAAAATATGTTGTGGTTCTGATTTTAGCAATTGCTGTCACAAGACTAATGGAAAGTTTTTACCTCTCTAATTCTCCAAGTAGCACTGCTAGTGCTACTGAGGCTCCTTTTTTTCTAAGCCTATTGCCATTACCTGTCTGTCCTATATGCAGCCAGTTTTCTTTTGTGCCAATTTTCTTTTCGTACACAAGTTTTCTTTCTCAACATTAAAACTTGGGCTTTGAAAAGCATTTGCATGAGTTTCTACTAGTAGAACTTGGTCCAAAGTTTTCACAAGTCAGTAGAACTTCTTCCCACTGCCTTAACAACAGAAGGAATGGAGCTTTGAGTGCTCAGCGTTACTTGAGTGGAATAATTTTCAGTGGGAGCACTCCAGTGGTAGCTGCTTATGACTCACTGTCCCACATCCCTCCTCTTGGGTGTCTCTGCTCTCTTTTTCCAAAGTAACCACTTTTGCCAGTAGATGTCCCTTGCCTTTTTCTTCCACCACAGATAAATGATCAGAAAAAAAGCATCACTTTTTCATGCTGATTATTTCTTCATGTATCACAATTTACAGTTTCACTACTAACAGTTACTAAGTAAAGGTCCATGGAGTGACATATGGGAAATTATGGGAATTTTCTGTTTCCTCACGTAAATCTTTGACCAAAAATTTTAGATAATCCATAAAACATGACTGAGTTGCTACAGGGCTTTTAAAGCAGTGTTTAAAATGGATGTGGCTTTACGTGTACTCTGAGCAGGTATGATTCATCTGATATCTTTTTTTTTTTTTTTTTTTTTTTTTTCCATGT